>OY796891.1:17586854-17965174 GCA_963680785.1 Diplosoma virens
ACTGTTTTAATTTTTAATTCATTTCCTAATAATTGTCATTTTAAACGCATTTCTTTAGCATCTTTTTATCGTATTTCCAATGTGCAGACTATTTAATTTAATTTTTAACGCATTTTAATGCAAACTTTTTATATTTATCCATTATTTTCAAACAATAGAGCAAGCTACGTAAAAAACACTTTTTCTTTGGCAATAAAATTCATTTATCGATTAACCTTACAACCGTAGTTTTTCTCTTGTTTTTTCTTGTTGTTGTTTTACGCTTTTTCGCCGAATTCAAGCGCTTCGTTTAAACTGTATTTTTTTATTTATTTATTTATTTTGTTTTTTCAGATTTTTAACCGCCCCCTGACGAGCCCAGGCAGGCGAAACAGTCTGTTGGGGCAAATAAAATTAATGTTAAATTAAAAAATTTTGTGGTCTATAAGTTAATTATATATATATATATATATGTATATATACAAAGGTCAGTGCTGTCAATTCACTTTCGACAGTGCTCAATGATTTGAAGATCAGAGCAAAATTATCAAATTAAGTACAAACACTGCAGATAAAATTTATTTATTTAAAATTCGCAACAGTCTGTTTCGCCGTAAAAACGGCTCATCAGGCGATTATCTGAAATTAAAAACAAAAACAAAAATAAATACAATAACCAAAATAATAAAACCTGGAATAAATAGTAATAGAATAAAAACGGGAAATTAGACAAATTTCGTACAACTTGAAAAACTATAAAATTTTATTTTTATTTTTTATACGGTATATATGTACATATGTTCATATCATATGATATATATGTTCATATCGTATACAAGGAAATGTTTGCACATTTACATCAAAAAATTACACGGAACACATCACAACTTATCGTGAGCAACCACACCTTCACCGTCGAGTTCTTTCCTGACAATGGCGAAACCTTTTGTCCTTGGCAAGAGGTGATGTTTCAGCGGCTCAACTCCCCTTTTGCGGGCATATTCAACACTGACTTTGTGTTTTTTCGGAGTAAAACGAGTCCCTTCGCAAAATAAGACCAACTGCAAAGCAATGTTTGATGTCGTTTCGGTTCAGGTTTTCGAGCAGTAAAAGTGGTCGATAAAAGCTTTTTTGTACTTCTTACAACAGAAAACATGCAGTGTCGAAATGAAAAACCCCATGAGGTTTAAACATTGGTTTATAAAACCGAAACGCTTAATTGAGACCAGTGAGATTACTCACCCAAAAGCTCGGCAGTTTCGCTAACTTCTTTAGTTTTTCTGCAAGTAACAACTTATCGCTGGTAAAATTTCTTCTAAGGAATACCGCATCGCCGAAGTACAATGCCCAGCCTATGATTGGGACCCACAACAACGCTTGCTTCACAAAAGCTTTAAAGTCCTAAAACAAAATATGCAATCACTCCCAAACAGGTAGTCTACCTTTAAAAAAAAGGAGAATTTGAAAAACGTGGTAACTTTTTGAACAGCATGCTTGATTTGAGTCGATTTATTGACTTTGTCAATAATCACACGACCCCGGGACAACGACGAAGTTTCAGCAAAGAATGCTAAAAATCGTACGGTGGTTTTACATAAAAAGCTCATTTAACATGGCGAGAACTAATTATGAATCTGTACGATGGAGTTAAAAACCAGTTCATGTTGGTGAACAAAAACTAAGCATTGCATATTACATACTGAGTTTAAGAATGAAATTGAATGTATACAATCGGTTCTTCGATAACTAGTGCTTATTAACCTTCTTTATTTCAGTTTTTTTTTTCTTTAATTATATTTCAATTAATTATTTCAGTGGTGCTGTTTATAACAATTACAGTTTGAATTTAGAATTTAGAATTTTTCGAACATGCAAGGTAGAAAAATAAAACTATTCCATTGTTTGCATTTAATTTAAATCAATAAAATTCGGTCGCAACCACACCGCACTTCTCACAATGAAAAAAATACCAACGTGCAAGATGCCCAAATTTAGCATGACGATGTAAGTGGCTAGCCAGTCCAGCTGATATTTGTGATTCATCACGACGACCGCTTTTTCTTTGCCAAGTTTTTTCATTACTTCAGGATCAGCATAAACATTCACTTCAATATCCGATTGCAATTGAGCACAGGCTGGAACTACTGCAATAAAACGGTTCGCACTCTTTCAGTACAATTCGACAACACAATGTTGGAACAGGTGCTGAAAATGTAAATGCAAAAGCAAATGTGTTTATACTGTATACATGTAATTTTTCTTTTTAAGTAAAGCACCGTTTTTTGAGTATTTACAAGCTTGGTTTTTATTTAAGAAAGCTTCAATTTTAACCTATAAGTATCAACAAAATGATTACAACTTTTGGCCTAATTTCTTTCTGTATTTTATAATATATTAATGTTCGGTTTTATTCAACTTTTCCGGCTCATTCGTTGCCATAAGAATTTTCACTGCTACGAATTCGGTTTTGGCACTAATCGACGACATATGATTTATTGTCAAGAGCACACACTTATGATCAGGTGATTAATTGTAATCACAGTTAACAAGTGACGTCAAACCTAAACCAAACTTTTCACTATACCAGTACACACATGTTGCTTGATAAAACTTGTCATAAGTTGGCACTGCCCATCTCCGCAACATTGCGGCTTTAATTTTCATCTTTATATTAATGTTTATCCTGCTGATTCGCTGGAAAGCGTCGGAGGCGCTATGCATACGGCATGCAATTACCCTGACCTGCTTCCGGAGATGCCAAAATATTGCTGTCCGGTTGAAATTTTTTATTTTTATTTTTTTATTAGAGATAAGCCTATACCAGAACTGCTTGCCAAGACTACCAAGTAATGGAAAGGGCCGTAAAATGTCTTTCCCAAGGACTTACGTGGAATTGTCGCAGCTATGATAAGCCGTTGGCAACGATTGTGTCCGATATGACTGCCCCTGTAAACGAACCCACAAAAACAGTGTTGGAAACAGAAACGACAAGTATTTGACTGACTGAAACTACAATTAAATCGTAAATCAGAATTGTTGTATGATTCTGAAATCTCATACCAAAAGATCAGCTTTTAATGTCTTTATTTTCTTACAGCCAAGTTAAAATTTTCAAACAATTTTGTTTTTCGAAACTTAGAGAGGTCAAACTATACCCGTACATCATCTAATTCTAATCTTACTCATCAGATAGAAATGGAAACAATTTAAAAACGGTCAATTCGTGTCTTTGTGAGTAAGAGTCTGTTATCGAAAGTCACAATTGCCTAGCTCAGTCACTATTATATGTTAAAGTGCAGCTTGGTATGACACCGCGAAGATATTTCATGGAACACAAGTTTTGCATGTAAAAGTAGGGTTAATGCAGCGTTCCTTTGATTGTCAAGGACAAAAAAGAGCTTTTTGGCATTTTACTTGAAGCGAAAAACTTTTTTTTAGTTTTCATTTAAGTTTAAAAAAAACATACTTTGACTTTTGATTGGAAGCAAAAGCGTCTGCAGTGCTTATCACATCAACTCCGCAAACTTCCGAAATAAAAGGTTGGACATTACCATCTTAAAAATCATCATTCTTTTCTCAGCGGTCAGGCTTTGAATTCTAAGCCAGCGAAATTGAATTAACGTTGCCGACAACTCGCCAATAAAGGCTTGGATAGTACCATGTGAACGTTAGGGCTGCCTAATCGCAATGTTGCTGAAACGGAAAAACTTGTTCTAAGCTTCCGCGTATGTTAAAAAATTTTTTAAATAGTTTGGTTGTGCTTTCGGTACAAAAGAAAAACCGAAAAAAGTAGATGAACCCGATTAATAAAATAGCCAACGCTTGTAAATAAGCTTGCCTCTTACCTTGACGCATTTTATTATAGCAAATTCAGATTATGTAATTAGTTAATCATTAAAAAACAAACCATAAAAATAACACTGGTTATGCCGATACGTAAAAACCAGTAAATCTTTTGCATCAACATAAGTAAGGTTACGCTTAAAAAATTAGTTCAACACCGCACGCACATAAGTAAAGAGTTAAAAATCAACAACGTCGTTCAGTAGCAAAATTATAAAAAAACAGCAAATAATACCAAAAATTATGTGATTTTTCTTAGGCTAGAGCGAAAAACTAGTATTTCTTGATTTTTTTCGAAATGGCCTTGAGTTTTCGAAAAAAAAGTTAAGATTAGCAAAAAAACAAATAGAATTTAGATTTTAGGAAATTAAACGGTTTCTTTCTTTCTTCAGATTTATTTTATGGTTTTGAAGACAACGCCAAATTTTCATCTTGCATTAGGATTAATACGAAATCTAATTTGTAAAGCGAAAAAAACAAAAGCCTTTTTATTAAAATTTAATCGTATTTCGGCAATTTTTTACAACCAATTTGGAACTTTGTTTTCATAAATCAGTTCCTCTGGACTACAGCTAAACATGGTGCACTGATAAGAAAGTTTTTGAAATGGTAGACTTTGATTCGATACTTAGTCATACCAAAAATTTACTTTAAACTGGTATTTACGTACCAGTGGCGTGTGGTGACTTCTGAGACTGGTCATGCAATTGGCATGCTAAAAACTGGTTATGCAATTAGGTAATTTCTGAGTAGTTAATGGGTAGGACATTTTCTAGGTAGCAGATAGAATTTTGTTTGAGATTCTGAAACATAGACCAATTAGTTGTCCCTAAACCATGGTGTTCTACAAAAAAACGGACATCGCCTGAAATCATTAGCAAATTTTATGCTTTTCGTCCGAAAATTGTGGTGTTCTCTAAAAAAAAAGTTTTCATCTCGGATCGGCCTCGAATTTCTTTAAATTTATTTCAAACCAGTACCATTTCTCATGAAATTAAAAAATCTATACCTCATCGCGCAAAAAGTTTCTCATGCAATCTCTAAAAATTTGGTCATACAACGCATGACTTGCATGCCCTGACCGCACGCCACTGTTACGTACATCTGGCTTGCTTAGCGTTCAATGCAAAGGCATAGTGCAGGGGTTGCCAACCAGTCAAAGACCAAGAGCCACATTTCTTATTTTTTTACCGTAAAGAGCCACATTATTCACATAGACACACAAGGTATTTATTTGTGTCTAAAAAAAAACTTATCGTGAAAGGCAACGTTCCCTCTAAGAGCTTGCTTAGTGTGCGCGGAATGAAAGGTTGTGTGAGCAATGGTGAATATTACCCGAGGCAAGGAAGTTTTGGTTTTCTGTCCCAAAATAAAGGTGTTGTCTAAAAAAAAAAAGGTCTTCACTTCGATTTCATCCCCGATTTCCTGATTTTATTCCCAAAATAAAGGTGTTCTCTAAAAAAAAAAAAAAGAAAAGGTCTTCACTTCGATTTCATCCCCAATTTCCTGATTTTATTTTTGGTTTCCTCTCCAAAGATTTCCTATTTTGTTACCGAAATCAAACCTTGCCAACGCTCATACAGCGAAAGCATGTCTTGCCAAAACTTACGCAGTGCGCGGCAAAACGAAAGTACTGCGCGGGGGTTCCCTCATTACTGCGCGGCCGCGCAGGCGCGCAGCTTAGAGGGAACCGTGGTGAAAGGTCTTCACTTGGAATAAGTTTCAAATTTTTCCGATTTCGTGAAAAAATCATGGTGTTCTCTAAAAAAAAGGTCTTCACGTGGAATCACTCTCGGTTTTTCAATTACAATGTTCTAAAAATTCCAGACGGAATGGCAAACCAATAAAGCACTACAGGAGTAAAGAGTAAGAGCCGCAGAAGAGTTTTGGTCTGCCTGGCATAGCGTAAAATTCTACATGTATTTGTTTCATGAGAATGCGTTCGGTTGCTCTTTGGGGCCTAGTCATTTTTCCAGTTTGGTCCCAGTTTACTAAAGATGTTACATCCGGGACCCTCGGAGGTTTCTAGACAAAACTAATTATCGAGTCTACTTAAACGTGAAAAAAAGTTAAACTCCGTTTACACCGACGCATTCGAATTCAAACATTAATTTATAAGGATATTAGCTTGTGTCTTTGCTTCAGTAAAACGCACAGAAAAAGGGGTGAAAACTAATAAAAAAATTATGAAAAATTTTTGTATTTTAATATTCAAAATTCAATATATATTATTTAAATCAATTTATTGCAATTGATGTATTACTAAGCTGTATTTAACTAGTTATAACTTACTTGCCCAGTGAAAATAGCAAATTCTTTGAGTTAAAAGTCTGTGCACACTCTTTAGACCTATCCATTTAATTGGGATCAACACAAACAAAATCCCATAGCCAAGAAATCCAACAGCAACAAACAGATAAAAAAACAATATCAGCAGCAACTGATTTTTTAACTTTTTTGTTAACTTTAAAATAATATCTAGCGTGTTTTTCTTGCACATAATAACTAAGTAAAATATTAACTCTATTAACTCTATAACAAATTAAAATTAAATAAATCATTAATTACAAACAAGTCAAAAATGTTCATGCTTTTTTGTTAAAATATTATAATCGTTAATACCTTAAAAAATATTAGTAGTCAAAAAAAGCGGATCATGTCCCTTTTTTCCCCACAGTTTTATCACGGCACAAGCAATAATAGTCAAAACAAGTCCATAAATTTCTCCACGTGGGCTTAATCCAAAAAAGCTTCGCTTCAAAGCTCATCTAACAGTTTTTATTACAAACAGCGTAAAAAGCTATGAGGCTGAAAGATTTTCAATATTTTTTATCCTAACCAACGAATGGTATTAACGAAGCCATTAATGATCTTAAAGTTCTGTTCGACAATGAATTTATAAAAATCTTATTATCAGTTTTTTGAACCAAAAGAATACTAATTTGAAAAGAATCGAATAAACGACTTAAGCAATACATTTTGCAGATATGTGTCTTGCCTGGCATCAATCGAAATTTCCATTCGTTATAAAGACGATTTTGTCAAAGTTCAAATTCTTAATGCGGTTGAAATCATATTATTTGCAGTCCGACGATGGCAAAACAGGGTTGCCAATTTAGGCTTTTTTATGATTTTTAGACTGGTAAATTTTACATTTATCCCTAGCGCATTTTTTAAACCTAAAAAAGGAAATTTATTTGCATTTTTTGCCCGCTCTTTCGGGGACAGAAAACGAATTATTTAGGTGCAATAAAGTATCCCGACTTAGAACGATATAGAAATAATAAAGACTTTTTTTTAGTCTTCACCTATAATTTGGGACAAAAATGGAGCGAAAAATGCTGCCATGAGTATGAATTTTTAACCCAAGTTTTGAAGAAAATTGGCATTTGTGAAAGTTATTTTATTGAAAATGAATTGCATGCAGATGATGATAAAAATATTTTTAATGTTTTTGAAGAAGAAAATAATAAATTTTAATGAATTAATAATGAACTAAATCAATAAATATCAAAATTTAACGCTTAATGTTAAGCTTCAAGTAAATAGAACTTTTTTTATTTAATTTAGCTCTTTTTTAAAAAATTTTAGATCTTTTTGCTCCTTTTTTAAATCTCTTTTAGCTCTTTTCTATCTACCTCAGTTGGCAACACTGGGTGACACTTTCAAAAAGTAGACTAATGAATCTGCGGTGCCTAACTGTGGTGCTAGTTTTTCTGCGCAAAGTGTTCACAACCCGTCAGTTACTGTAAAACACATAAAAAATTAATAATAATAATAAATTTTTCATAGAATTAATAAAATGACGAAACATTCGAAAATCGCAACATTATTTCGACAAACAGTTTTTCCAGTTTTTTACACCTAAGAAAACTAAAATAATCTTTCTGTCTTGCACTAGATAAATCAAATTGTACTTTTTTTACAATTCAAACCAAACAATCTTTCTAAAATTAAAAAGAACTTTTCGACTGATATTGTTTTCTAGCTGTTATGCAACAAACTGCCGCATGTAATTAGAGTTATTAATATATAGTTCTTTGGAGAGCAATATAGTTATAATAGTAATAGAATAATATAAAGTATAATTCTTTTAATATACATTTCTTTAAAAATATAAAATAAAATATATAATATAAAATTCTTTATAAAATATAGTTCATCAATATAGTTATAGTATAAAATATAGTTCTTTGGATAGCAATTATTTTTACATATTCATTATCCAAGTAAAATAAGTCGCAAACTTTTAAATTTTCTTAGCGGTTGTAGCCAAACCTTAAAAAACACTTTAACATCAATACTATGACTACAATTTTTAAAAAGGAACAGGCTATTTTAACAGCATGGCAAGACACATTTATGAAGCTTTGAACAGCTTTCTACTTCGCACAGTTGCGTCAAGACATGGTAGAATTGATTCAAAAATTTTGAGCGGTAGCAATAACTGAATGCTTTTTACATTTCTTGCTGCTTGTGAAATGTAAAATAATCAATATCGATGGTCAATTACGACATAAATATCATATGTTTTTGCTGGCTCGGCGACTGCAAGCCGGTGTAGCTCGTTTTTACCTGTTATTTTTACGTTTTAAAATTTATATTTTTTATCAATTGCATCATCTTTTTTTAAGTTACAACTTCTTACATAATTACGTCCTACTTGCCGGTATAGTAGGAGGTCACACTAAATTTCACAGATTTTTCCTGATTTCTTGTTGCTGATAAAATTTATTTCCTTGCGTCAACCATTAAATCAATTTTTTAAACTTACAGATAATTTGAAAGCAGATAAGCAAAAGTCTTATCACATCAATATAGTTTATTTCATATTTAAAATATAAAAAACTTCTAGTTTAAAGTTGCGACAGTTTGATTTAAGCATACAGAAAAGAAATAAAATATTTCAAAATCTACAGCAATTTATTTAAAAAAAAATATTATTAACATTTGAGAAGAGTTTTGCAGTCAGAACAAACCGCTGAAACAGTGCACGCTGCTGCAACAGCTGTACGCTACACAAAACCTTAATACAGTAGTTAAAAGCATTTTAAGCCTTTAGAAGAGTGCTAGTTCTGTGTGCGATCTCATTTCCAAGCATGTTCTCGGCAAAGTAAAGCCTAATGTTAAATAGAGTATAATAATTTTTTAAACTGTTTAAATTGAATACATTTCTCAATAAAGGATATTTCAGGTAACTTTCCTAAATCTGTTTTCACAACAAAAACAGCATTAAGTCACATTATTTCGAAATTATAAGTTATCTCAAACATTAACTTTAAATTCTTGGGTAATAAAAAAATGTTGCGTCAAACCTACGTTTAAATATAAAAAAACATCGTGACACTTAAACAATCACATCTCGTCACGTTCTAAATTGAACTTAATCTTAAATATGCTAATTTTTAATCGATATCTTTAATCAAAAAAATATGTCTACGCTGAAACAACAAAAAATATTAAAATGCAGTATTGCAAATATATTTATCTTTACTAAGAGTAAAATAATTAAAATAATAATGAAATACCTAGAACTCATTGTTTTAAAGCAAAACTTTTAAAAACTGTTTAAACTTTAGTCCTAATTAACATATATTCTTAATTTATAACAGAATGACAAGGACACCGACACGTGACAGTGCTACTAATACATCTTACAATTTATAATACATGTAATAGTGAATTAACAAATTTTATTTGTCACGTAACAGTTTTCCAAGTTAGTTCAAAAACAAAGAGTAGACTTGTTTGTTTCTAAGGTCATAAGCAGCCTTTAGGCCTAATTACCATTTTCAATAGAAAACATGTTCGCTGATTTTTGCTTTAACTAGGAAAAATTCTGGAAGCTCAGCTTGTTTAACAATATGACCATTATTAATTTAGCGTGAAACTTAAGCAAACAAAGTAAAGAGCAGGTATGGAAGCTGAATAAAACAAACAGGTTAAAGGTTTAATAAAATTGAAGAGGGCTTTGGCTATCATTAGCGTTTGGTGCACGTACTTTAGACTTAATTATTATGAGTATGTACTTCAAACAACTTACAAACTTAAAATTGTACTTACAAACCATCTATTGAACATAGAAAGTAGATCGATAAAATCAATTTATAAAATATTTTAACTAAAGCAGTGGTTCTCAAAGTGGTCAATTTTGATCCTCAAGGGTCAATAAATGACAATGACCAAGGAGTCCAACAGGGCAATAGTGCTTTTAATTTAAAATCAAAAATTTATCTAAGCGCATTCTTTGCATTAACGAAGTGTAGGCTTACCACATGTCCCAATTTAGGTGGGACAGTCCCGATTTTTAGATTTTGCCCCGTCGTCCCGCCCGGTTAACATTATGTATCGATATTTCCAAATTTAACAGGAGATCTTTTTTTTTAGAATATTACTTTTTAGCGAAAATCAAGAAATCCAAGACAGATTCAAAGTGAAGACCTTTTTTTTAAAGAACGCTGCTTTTGGGGGACGAATTTTTTTCTTTTAACAAACGGCAAGGTTCACCTCTTTGGAAATATGATACGTCTAACGAAGTGGAGAAAATGCTGTGATGCACTTCTAGCTATGCTTATGTTATACTTACATCTACAAGTCTCGGCGTATTTTTGAGTTAGATATCATTCTACTATGCATTTCAAGTGAAAACTACCCAAATTTATTTTGACGTTTTTTTCCCTTGTATTAGTTACTGTTCGACTTGGCTTGGGGGTCGACGTGCAGAAAATTTTGAGTACCTTTGAATTAAAACAGGGGTGTCCAACCTTTTACTCGTCGCGAGCCAAATATTCGTCTGAAAATTTATAACGAACCGCAATCGCTGCAATAATCAAAGTGATGTTCTTATGCGAGTTAGTTCGAAAATTTTCGTCTCCAAAACAGATGTTCTCTAAAAAAAAAAAGGTCTTCGCTCTGCTTAAGAGCTTTATTTTTTCGATTGAATGACACTGCGTGTTCAACAACGCTGGAGTAGTGGTTTTGCGGCAAACTCCGGAGTCTCTCGCGCAACACAGGTTGAGAAAGCTAAGAGCCATTGCGATAATTCAGAATGATGGGTCATCTGATTAAAAATTTCTTCGCGGGCCGCACCAAAAGGCTTCGGGGGCCGCGAATTAAACACCTCTGAACTAAAACATTAAATCAATGCTGCTTCAATTTTCCCAAGCCTAATATTTATTTAGACGCTATTGCGTAATTAAAAACTCATTTTAGTAAACAGTTTTTCAGAGTTGTTTTTTGGGGGTTTTTGTGGAAACTGTGAGATGATATTTGCTCTTTTTCTTTAGATATTATAAACAAAGCACCCAGGTAGATTTATAATCCCTAAATTAATTGATACCGATGGGCAATAGCAACAGCACAGCGTTATCGCTGTCCAGGCGATATAAACTTCATACATAGGACACTGACAAACAGACCAAGAATCTAAATTTAAAGACCAAGTGTAACTATAAAGCTATAAAAAAAAGACTATTTAATTAACAGTTGTTTTAGCGTCCGCGTGGGCAGAGTTACTGATAAGTGGTAAGTTGCGTCTAGATCAGGCAAATCAGGCGACAGCATATAAGTCTTTTCAATGTTTGTGAAAGCAATGTATCAACTCCACTTAACCTTGCAGAAGTTCCATCATTTAACAGGCATGTGTAGCAGTGGCAAAGCAAACTTTGGTCATGTTAACTCTCCAATAAGCCAGAAACAATGCTGTGACTTACGTTCGATCAAAGTGTTGGTCGAACCAAGGTCACTTAGAATCACCAGCATGGAGAGAGGAGTTAAAAAATACTGGAGATCCAGAGTTTGTAATTGCGTTAATAGCTTTGTAGACGTTGATTGTCTTTTAATCGTCAACGTCAAAGCAAACCATAATCTTCGACTCAGCAGAGATTGGTTTAGTTCAATTTTCTTTTATTCCTGTTCCAAAAAAGCGTATTTTAGTTGCTTGTAGGTAAACGTGGCAATGTCGTGCTTCTGCTTAAGGAAGATTTTGCTAGTTCATAATGTTACGTCGTACGCTTAAATGTTTGCCGCGTTGGTAATTGGCTGCGGGTTTCGAACCAACACGCCTTTTGTTCTTGCGCTGAATAATCAACGCTACCTTTTAGTGTATTCTCGTTTGTTGGCATCGAGTAATGCCACATAGTATTGGGCAAATGTTGTTTGCCACTTTGAATTCGGACAAGATTTTTTTCTTTTACAAATGGTGAGATAAGCTTAGTGATCAAAGAGAGATTGAACTTTAATTGCAGAATTTCGAATTGATTTTTGCTGCTAACAATTATTAGTCCCCTTGGACATTTCCTACATTTGGTAGCAATTCGGTGATATTATTGATATTTAAATTTGCTCGTCCGCCCAACATCGTCGGTAAGTCAGTGGGCAATGTGTTTACGCGGTAAAGTAAACTTATGTTCTATTTGTTTGTAGAAAACTGCTTTCCGAATAACGTCTCAATTATTGTTTTGTTCAATAAAATAAAATCATAAAGTTAGGTTCTGGTCATGAGGCGCGTTTGTGAGGAAGCTGGACGAGGGCGAGGCGATTTTGCGACATCGTCACTGATTACATGAAAGTACTGGTTTCTCGGCACAAATGGAGAAGGTCGCTTGTGGTAGGATGGCGAGTGCCTTAAACTGTAAAGCAAGATAGCGAATATTAATTTTGCTGGTATTGAGATTTTCGATATTTAGCCAAAAAGCAGAAGGTTTTTGGGACTTCTTAACAACTTTCCCTGACAACAGCAGTTTTTTCTATTCACTGCCCCGTCTTGAAACTTGAAAAAATGTTTACCAATTAGCAGGCCCTGGATGAGCAGCAAAAATGTTAATCTTCAGATACTCTTACGTTTTGGAAAATTCGGTTTTGGCTTGTCATACAGAGCACGAAGCATTCGTCACGGCTTTTGACACAGCATCTGTCATTCGGGACAGCAATTATTACAATTAAATAGTAGATTAATTTGTCATTTAGTTCAAATATAAAAAATTGAACTAATTGAAAAAGGCATTATTGAAATCGTTCAACTTTTTATGACAGTCGATCTTCTATAACATACAATATCATATCTATTACTTTTTGTCAATCCAAGACATAAAGAAACAACAACATCGGGCGCTTTTTTTGTAAATTATTCTTTCGTGTAATTATGTACATTAAATGTTAAAGTAAATACTGCACTTGTCCACGAAAACCAATAAAATTGGTAATCTTCAAAAAATGACGTTGTTCATGTGAACTCCAAAAAAATAAAAGTTTCTACAGACTGGCATAAACAGCTTTTTTTTGTTTTTATGCACTTATTTTAGCTCGTTTACTAAACATAATAGTACACTTTTGAATAAATAGCAAATCTTTTCTCTTTAAGCGTTCAACAACAAAGTAGAAATTGTTAATACATTGTATCGTTAAAAATATCAGAATAGCTATCTATTTCATAGTTTTAAAAAACTTTCAATATTTAATTGCTAAAAAAATCATCAAAGCTTGTTTCACAGTGTTCAGAACCTGGCTTAATCTTTTTTGCAGCAGCAACTATGTCAGACTGAAGGATCGGATTGCCTGCAATGCAAAAACGCATAAAACCGTTTTGTAAATACTTCTAACTTTTGCCCATCAAACCAAAAACAAAATCAATTCTGCATCGGTGGTTTTTTTGAAAAGTAGAAATTAGTCAACAGAAACCGAAGTGTGACCAATTTAGCAACTTAAATGAATTCAATAAAAAAACTTCTTCGTAATACATAAATTTGGGTCAACCATTTAAAACGTTTTTTTATAACTTTCGCTTTCGGCACACACAATTTTACATGAGAGTGTCGTGATTCGTGTATGCTGAATGCGTGGTTGCGGCATGCTCGGCTTATGCTTTGTTTTATTAATCGTGCCCCACTTCTCATAATATTCATCGTGTGAAATTTTGTGTGAAGGCGTTTCTGTGTCCCACGGTCGGTGATTTGTTCGTTCATTCATGCTCATTATATATAGTAACGTGGCTATACGATTTGGTGGACAGGTGACGAAATAATGCATAAAGTAATAGCGCTATAATAAATTCAATAAAGTTTATTTGATACAAGTTTGGTTATACTGTGTTAGGGTTAGTTTAAACCAAACTCCTAATCCTAACAAGAGTTTATTAATCTGCACAAGAATTTTTAACTGGATAGATCGCATTTTGCATATATTCTGGAGGTTTGTAAAGGTTTAGTAAATATAAAACATAAAACAACTTATTTTGTGCTTTATAATGATGTTTTTGTTTTAGAATTAAATAAAAACAAACAAGAAATATGTCGTTGCTTTACAAGACAAAATTCGATTCCTGATTCAAGAACATTCTCAAAAGCTTGTACCGTCGTCTTTTCCTTTACGAAAAAAATCAACTTGCTTTGATAGCAGCAAAAACTAGTTGTTAGCGTGCGATCTGAAGCCCACTTCAGGCAGCAAAGTAAAAAGTAATATCATTAATTTTGTTGGAATTCGAAGGCAATAAAAATCCAAATCCCATCGAGTCAAAAGCTAAAAATCAAGAGCAAAATAAATAGAAATTTTTGGTTTAGTTTATACTTGATGTTTAAATAAACATCATCATAATTTACTCAACCATAACCAGGGCCGGCGCAAAGTTATTTTGCACTCTAGGCAAACTTCAATTGTTTCGGCCCCTTGCCCCGCATTTTAGATTTCACTTTAATAAGTGAGCAATCAAAGTTGTGAATTTATCCTTTATTTGTAATTAAACTTACTCTTCACTGAATTGCTGTTGCAGATAATAATTTTTTAAAAGATGCTATTAATAATTAAAATTTAAACGCTCCTGGTGGATTAATACAGCATTGGTCAAAATTTCATTTTCGTGTTTTTTTCTTCGCAAATTTTGTTTTCATTTCTGCCATATTGAGCGCAGAAGCGTATTTCGGCTCAATAGTTATCGTAGCTCAGCTATTAAGCCTATCTTGAGAAACTGTAACCGTACAAACCTTTTGTAAAGTTTCACCTTAGAAAGGTTTCGTTCGACTCTTGCACGGATACTGGAAGCCTCAGTAAAATTCGTAAAGCGATAAAAGCATTTAAAATATTGTCTAAAAGTTTTTGCTGGACCAGAAACCAGCATGTCTTGATGTCAGAGGTGGGAAATCTTTTTATTATTAAGGGAAATATTTTTACTTGTATCAAGACATTTGAACCAAAGCGCTTCAACGACTAAAGGTGGTAACAGCTTTTTTAAACAATTAAAACAATTTGAGTTTTAATCATATGTTTAGTTCATCTTTTTTGTATCGCAATTAATTGTGCGCTTGTTAAAGAAGATAAAAAATTTGTGCAGACTTGAAATGTTTCGGGAAAAGCAAGCAAAAAGGCGTATTTTCAGCAACTTTTCAAAAGAATGACGAAAAATACACTTATCGAGACCACGTTCACACCAAACAGAAGGCCGTTGATATTAGTGTTGACCTAACAACCACAAGGTCTAACTGTGAGTTGCAAGAATATGCCATAGCTGCATAGTACATATCAACAAATGCTAATTTTGAAACATCGGTCGATGGTTACAATTAAACTATGAATAAAGGAAAAAATTTTGCTGCTGTTGTTGCAGCAGAATAAAGTGATCACTTTATTGATGATTCTTTGGACCAAAAGTGGCGCCAGCATTAGCAAATATCTTTCTCTTGAAATTAACGGCAAAAATGTAGAAATTTTGTCTTTTATGTCGCATGTGAAGACTAAAAATACAATCATTTGCAAAAGTTACAATGACATTTCAGTTACAATGACATTTTGTGGCAAAGCTAAAATTAATCTATCACTAAATCGTCCAAATTACATTATTTCATCAAAGAAACACATTAATGTTTCATAGTCAATTATAATTGAATAATTATTGAATCTTTTAAAAATTTCAAACATATATTTGCAATCAGTTGCAGTGCAGATTAATGTAGCCTATGGTTGAAGGGTATCACAATCTTTTCAAAACCAGAGAAAAATGGGAAAAACCTTTACTATAGGCTACTGAATGTGCGCAGATAGTGGTTTTGCAGTGATGGCCCTTCAAAAAGGGGGCCCGGTTCAAGAAAAGTAAGGGGGGGCCACTATTTTGTGTCCCAAAAAAAGGTAACGGAACCAGGTTTTAGCATATGAAAGATCTTTACTTCCAATCCATCCATCAATCAATCCATAATTCAATTCCAATTAGGCTTCTGAACAATTTTTTTTCAAAAATCATGGTGTTCTCTATAAAAAAAGAAAAGGCCCTCACTTCAAATTCATCTCAGGTTTCCCAATTTTCCTCCAAAAACCATGGCATTCTCTAAAAAAAAGGTCTGATTTTGTAATGGCAGTAGTATATGATGTCACTTCAAGCTTCACTTTGAATTGCAGTAGTATACGAGAGTGCGTAAATTGTCATCAAGACGAAGGAATTTTTTTCTCTTTTTTTGACCTGGCATCAACATCCTATTACTCCTTTGTAAAAACAGAGTAATTTCTTGTGTAGGGGGACCACTTTTTAATCTATTTTAGGGGGAGCCGGTGCGACCGCACCGCTCGCACCATATTAAAGCCATTACTGTGGTTTTGCATATTGAAAGACTCTCAGAGAGGGAGATAGCAAAAAGACTACAATTTTGCGAAAGTTCAGTCCACCGCGCCATAGAAAAGTTTAAGAAGCATAAAATTTATGATGACATGAAAAAAATTAGTTGACCCCGTAAATTTTCACGAAAAGGTGATCATGCCATCCGACAAGCAGCCATTCAATCTCCAACTAGTTCTTGTCATACAATACGTGCCTATTTGCTAAAAAATAATACATACATCAGTATTAGAACGGTTTCACGTCGCTTGAGCAAGGAGTTTAGTTTAAAACTTTATAAGCCAGCTGCAAAACCACGTCTCATATCTACTATGAAAAAGAATTTGTCTTTTGCCAATAAACATCTTCATTGAACTGTGGAAAAATGGGGAACAATTTTATTCTCTGATGAATCTACAGTTTGCAATATGGAAGAGGCACGTTTGAAGACCAAAATGCCGAAGATTCAATGCAAAGTACACCGTCAGTAGAGTAAAACACCCCCAAGCCAGATGGTTTGGGATCCATGAGCAAACATGGGACTGCTGGATTGTATTTTCTTGGCCCAGGCACCACAATCAATGGTCTGAAGTATGTTCAATTGCTTCAGGAAAAGTTGAATATACACAATATCTATATTCATGCACGATAAAGCACCATGTCATAGATCAAAAATGGTTTCGAAATATCTTTGAAAAAGCAAGGTGGAAGTTCCTGACTGGCCTGGAAACATCCCAGACTTGAACCCCATCGAAAACTTGTGGAGTTATATAAAGAATAAGTGTTGTAACTACAATAAAAGAAGTTTGGGTAAAAAAATCAGCATCGAGCACTGTGCATCCCTAGTAAAAAGTATGCCCAGCCGCTTGCTGCAGTAGTGCGAGAGAAAGGTGAGCACACAAAGTACAGTACTAAAAACAGCCTTCTTTTTAGATAAAAAGTAATACTGAAGTGTTTTAAATATTTGTTATTTGATGTTATTGCGTTTGATTGCCTATAAAACTCTCTTTTTTGATGTAGAATTGATTTACCTTAGAGTAGTTTGAAAGACTCGGAAAATGTTAGTGTGGTTCTATACTTTTGCAAATTACTGTAGCTCTTTACCTGAAATTAAAGAGCAACCTGCAGCTACTTTTCAAACAATAGTAGAAAGAGAAGAAATAAAAGCAGAAAATAAGCTAGTAAAAACTGTTTTTTCATTGTACTTCAACTCTATATTTATCCTCCTGACTCGCACGAAAATGATGGAGGCGCTATACATAGGGCAAGCATTTACCCTGACTTGCCAAGATATTGCTGTGCGGTTGTAATTTTTTGTTTCGTTTTTAGTTTTATAGAGATACGACTGAAATTTGCAATTGCTGGCTAAGACCGCCAAGCAGGAAAAGTGTCGTAAAGTGTTTTTCCCAAAGAGACAAAAGAATGGGGCGAGTAGGTTTTGAATGAAGACCATGTCAATCACAATCACGGCGCTCTTAACCACTCGGCTACGCTGCCGACTTTTGCTTTGTCTTCAGAAAGGAACAATGACACAATAAGTATTACTATAAACCAGTTATTAGTTTAATTTCTGATCCCGGCATGTGCCCGAAATAATGCAGCTATTTCTTTTTAAACAATGTTCCGGTTTTTTAAACGCGGTTGGTTTAATTTTACTTTTAACTCACATTTTGTGTCGCGTTTCATCCATTTTATCAAAATGATAGCTTAAGTAACTCGTATGACAATATTTTCTCACATAAGTGTAACGTGACTGAGCAAAAAAATTTTTAACGTTATAGCCAGGGCACCATCCGAACTGAACAAAAAGTAAGCTCAGTCCAATCTCTATTTTTGTCTCCGCAAAAAAGCTCATCAGTTTCAATCAGTGTGCAAAATCTTCATGTTCGTCCCAAAAACATTTCGCACAAACTATTGCCCCCTTTCCCCGCTTCCGGCGTCCCTGAAAATAAGCACATTAAAATTTTTCTAAGACAATGTTTGGAAAGTAAGCACAAGTCTTAGAAATAAACACGGAATGGCAACCCTGGTTGTAAGAAAAACTAAATTTCCATAAAGGAGCAACACTTTTCTGGGCCTGCAGCTTGTCAATGTCGGTGGCCGAGAAGTTTTGTTGATGTCAACTGCAATCAACAGGACCTCGGTTCGACTAATAATGCAATCATGTTCTTGTCCCCTTATAAATGCCACATTACGCCATTCTGCTGTGCTTGGCGATCTTAACGAGTATTCCTAAAAAACTTAAAAAAAACAATACAAAATTTTAACCGTGCAACAACATATCTTTGTATCTTTGACGACAAGTCAGGAAAATAGTTTGAGTGTTTTTCAAAAGTCTAACGCTTTCATCGTCTTCTTGTAACTCCGGAGAAAAATCAATGATATGATAATGATAGCAAAACAATCTCATCTCAATCAAGACAATATGTTGTATTGCGCATTTTTTAAAAAAGTATAATTTCAGCATTCAAAAAGCAGTAATCATTTGAGCTATAACGTAAAAAATTACTATAATAGTTTTCAAAAAAATCAAGAATTAAAACAATTTAATCAACAGATACGACGATTTAAAAAAACGCGAATAAATAGCAAGGCATAAAAACAAATTTTTCTGGTACTGACACTGTGTCAAATTTGATTGAACACGGGAATCAAACCCACATCTTTTGAGCCCTATGCTTAATGCTAGCTTTAAGATTAGAAAGTAATATGCAGCACTAAGACAGATTTGGGTTGATGAAATAAAATGATACAATCATAAAAATTAATAAAGAATCATGCAATGTAAACAAACACATTTAATGAAAAGTCACAATCATAAACATTGATAATGAAACATAGAATATAATTATAAATAAAAAAACTGTAAAAACATTAAAAACCCGACGTTGCTTCAAGGAGGTTTAATTCGAAATGTTCGAATTTTGGCATTCTTTTTCACTGATTCCAAAGATTTATTTGGATTTTCTGTACTTCGATACAGGTTTGGTTACTTCAACCATGGCATAAAACACACCAATCACTAAAAAAACGTTTAAAAAGCCTTTTCAAAAAATAATCAAAGTTTTACTTTAAGGATACTAGTTAATACAAGCAAGGGTATTAGCATTTTAGTAATTGCTGATAAACTTATTGTATAGACGTTTTTTATCCAACGTTTTTAATGGGGCAGGTATTCCACCCTCAGAAGCATTTAATATATTTCGGGGGCTGGTAAATGCTCAAGAAAAAAAGGAGACCGTCAGCATTTTAAAGATGTATTTTAACATAAATCTTTTTTGTAATATATAAAAAAATCAAAATGGAAGAAGTGTAGGGATCAGGTCTAATAACTGCCCGGCCGGGTGATCAAGTCTAATATCTGCCCTGATTAACAATTAGAACATTGTCTCACCACATGAATTCTTGGATCAGGTCTAATAACTGCTCGGCCGGGCAGATATTAGACCTGATCCAAATAATTTCGACGTAACAATTGTGTTTTCTCGGTTGCTCTTGAATTTGTTGCTCGTTGCTGTACAACGCGTTACAAAATTTATTTTATTTAGTCATAGTGATGTAAAAGTGAGTTGAAGTAGAAGTTGATTGGATTGTTTTAAAATGAATTTTATTCTACGTATTTATAAGGTTAAGGTTTTAGAAAAAAGGCACTTAGCACTTTTAGATAAATAGTGGTGTAATATGTGCAATGATATCCTATCTGAGTTCAGTACCTGTGGCAAGTTTTAAATCGAAGTTCTTGAAATTGGTTTGCGTAAATGTCCTGTCCTGCTATGTAAAAATTTGTGTTAATTTTGTTTCATATTTTTTTAGGTATGAGCACTTTCTGTTCAGTAAATATCTTTGACTAAGGGGCTTGGTACAAAAACATTCGAAAACACTGCTCTAACTTGATTTCAGGTAGCAAAAACGTCGCTTTAACAACTACCCTTTAAGTCAGGGACGTCCAACTTTTTTTGAACCGAGGGCCATTTTGGTTCATCAGAAATATTGGCGGACCAAACAATAAAACACCAATTTTTGTCCCAAAATCGTGGTGGTCTCTAAAAAAAAGGCCTTTGCTTTAAATCATTCCTCAATTTTCTGAATTTCTTTCCCTAAAAGCAATGTTCTCTAAAAAAAAGAAAAGATCTTTACTTCAGATCAGTCTCGAATTTCATGACTAGCCTCTTTGAAAACTAGCGATCTCGGAAAAAAACAAGAAAAAAAGGTGTCTACACATGGAATCTGTCTTGGGTTTCTGAAGGGATTTCTAAATTGGGCGGGACAGCCCTAAAAATCGGGACGTACGGTAAGCCTACGTTATTTTAAAAATATTGCGTGGGCCATAGGTCGGACGCCACTGCTTTAAGTAGTTGTCAAAAGATCATCATAAAACGTAACTAAGGCATTATTTGAGTGGCGACGTTTGTTCTTTTTAGCACAGACTTCTGGCGGGCTGACGGTTTTAAACTCAAGATCATGGTAATTCTAATTGTGAACATAATAAAACAAAAGATTGGAGGAGCATTTATAAAAAAATAGGCGGTTGCTTGTGTCATTAGTAATAGGCAGTTAGCTTAGATATCATCACTAAACGTAAAGCATTATGAATGTTACTCGTCGCCGTCATCAATGTTACTTAAAGGACATAAACCAACTACTTTATCGTTCGAAACTATTTTGACCTTATTTCAAAGAGCTTGAGTTTTTTAAAACTGTGAAAAGTGAGTTTTAATATAAGTTATAACTGCATCTATTCAAAACTAAAATAAATTTATAAGTGATTAAATAAGATTTTAAAAGATTTTGCACATCTTTTTTCAACTTACCCAATAAAAACAATGATATAAAAATAGAAATTTGCATAAACGAACCAGACAATACGGTTATATATGTGTAAAAAGCTAAAGGCACCAGAGTAACCACACTCCAAAATATTAACAAAAATAAAGTTCTGCAAATAAAAAATTATTTGTTAATTAATTGAGTTTAAAACTCCCTGATAAATAAATAAAAAATATTAAAGCTTTAACTTTAGCGAAGTGACCATAATTCATTCGTCTATTTCTAACGCAAAAACTTCTAATTCAACTATAGTTACCAATATACAACTACAAAGGGGTGATACAAAGTTAAAATTAAAAAAAAAACCTTTAACAATCACAAAAAGACATCAATAAGCCACACTGTGTCTCGGAAAATGTTAATTGGTTTACTTTTCAGAAACGAATTATTTTAAACTTAAGTTCTAAATTTTTATTATCATTATTTCTTAAGTTTCTTAAAGCATATTCTCGTACTGAGAATATGTGCTCAATATTTTTTCATAGCCGGGCAAAGTTTGAGAAAGCCAAAAAAACATTCATAAAAGGACTGTTTTGTCAATTTGGTAAAGACTAATAAAAAGGCTTTAAAATTGATTGAGAACTTTTTTAGTTACTTAAATTTTAAAGACAGTCGTCGATCCAAAAAAAGTTAAACCGACGCAGTCCCGTATTTACTGGCGTTAGTTTTTTGAGCAGTTTTTAGATGGCGACCCCTCCGTACAGTACATTGAAATTACCACATAGTTTCACTATTCAGCTAATTGATTTTTAAATATCAATACATTTTCAGATTTGCTTGCCATAGAACAAAACCACGCAATTATATGCGTAAAATTAATGTAGCTTTTTATCTCAAGTGCAACTGCTGACATTGCGTCTTCTGTTTTTGTGCAATTTAAGGATTTCGACCAATTACGCTTAAAACTAGCGTCATTTTGTAAAAACATTTAGACCAAGAGCAGAAAAAAAACTTACAAAAACAGCTAAACCACAAAAATTCCATAGTGAAAAGATATAGCCGATTTAAACTTCAACACAGTCGTATAATTTTTAAATAATTTTTTCAATGAAACTACAAAGCGATGACTCGGTTTCAAGGCCTTGTTTCAACATTTCTGGGTTTCAAGATTTGTTCAGTATAACTGTACCCAGTATTGGCCTTACAAACTTGGTGCAAGAAAAAAAAAAAGTTGACCCATTTTTTAGTGTGTCAACTTTTTTTTGGTCTCAAAAATATAGGGATCTCTAAAAAAAGCGTCATCACCTCAAGTACATTATCTTTGCTTTCGTGCTAAAGTTAAGGTGCTGACAACGGGGACCACCGTCATGGTGCTATTTTTAAGAATAGAGCAATATTTTGCCTAGGAGGCCACTTTTTGACGTTTTTTTGAGGGACGCCCGCTTCGTACGCTCCGTATTAAAGCCATCAATGACTGTACGTTTCTGATGGCAAAACGTAGATCAAAAATCAATTGCTTGATACAAGTAAACTGTGCCAAGCTGTAGCAGCAAGTCAAAGGTCAAAGTGCAACTCAAACGTTTCAACGCGACAAAGAAAAAAAGGCTTACTTAATATTCTTGTTAACTTTTTTCTGTACGTAACGTTTGTATTTCGGGTGTTTATCACCATAAGGAAATTCGTCGTGCTGTTTGTGATATTCGTAGATTTTATCCTGAAAAAAGTTCACAATATGAAAGTTTTGGTCACTTGAAAAAATTTTCCCCAAAAGTATCTATCGAAAAATCTTTACTCCCATTAAAACGTTTTAATCAATCTTCCCCCATTAAAATCTCTAACGCTAATCCTAATCAAAAATGCTCTCCTGAAGAATCTCACCCCCAAGGTAAATTGGAGGAAAGATTCTTCAGGTGATCCAAAGTTTTTAATAAGCTTGCAGTTCAAAGTACCGCTGCAAAAAGTTTGAATTTGAATTTTTAAATTCCTCAAAAAGCGAAGTAATTTTTACGAATTTATGACAATTATATGAAAATCAAGCTTTAACCCCATTAAATTAGATGCTTTTTTGTGCCATTTTTAAGTGAAAAGTTCTTTATTTGGCTTTTACAATAATTAGTTTAAAGGTAGTTCCTAAAATAACTTAGTATATTTTGTTATCAACTTAAACGGTTTACGCTTTAGCAAACAATGTATGAATAAAAATTTATCCATAGCGAAGTAAAGTAAACATAAATTAAAAGAAAATTTACTTTTTCTAAATAAACGTTGTGGACAAACTCAGCACATTCTTTCTCATCGGAAGGCACTTCAGAAATGGGGATATGACGGATCATAAAATCGGCCACACAAGGTTTACCTTCAACCAAGCTAATAAAGAGAGGTTCTTCACCTCGAAAGCAAACCGTTGCGTCGTAGATACAAGGTACTGTTTAACAAAAAGTAGAATTGAAAAAAAAATTAACCCGCAAGTTACAGAGATGACGTCAGTGATTCACGTAGACTGGTAGTAGTAATAGTAGTAAAATATCCTAAACTCAACTTTTTAAAGAAAGCTGAGTTACGTAAGTTTTCCAGTCTTTTAGTCGAAAAGCTTAGCGTTAATTGTTAAGATGTGCCGTGTTTGGATTAAAATGTTTCGTTTATTACCTGTGCCACGGAGGCCTTGTGAAACAAGATAAAACCCTTTGGTCTTCGGTATTAAATGGTGCTCCAAAGGTTTTAAACCATTGTCGACTGCGTATTGTTTGCTTCGTTCGAGTTTTTCCAAAGTAAAACGAGTTCCTTCACAAAATATAAGGATCTAAAACAAAAAACTTATAATTACAAGTTTAATCTGCGGGTATCTTCGAAAAACAAACAACAGTTTTGATAAAAATCAGATTAAATTGTGGTAAAAAAAATAGTCAAAACCGGATTACGCGGCTGCAAGGCCCTGGGAACAACATCATGGACGCCCGATATAATTAGGCTGAGATTAAACAAAAAAAAGGTGATCACATAACTCAAAACTTAACAACAAAATAATTAATTTTAGATAGCTATCGCCTGTAAATAAAGTGTAGACTAAAAAAAGGTCTCCATTTTAAATCTGAAATTGAAAAAACAACCACCCTATGTAACGATAGTTTAGCCTCTAGCAACTGCCCACTTTCTTCATGTTTTAATACGGATCTGAAAACAATATGTTCCACTTAGATTAACTATTAGCAATCTTATTTTTATGCAACACAAGGTTTAATAATATTCAAAACTAAATTCCACAAATTTTTCTTGCTTTTCCAAATGTTTTACTGAGATTTAATTAAATTTGATGCACTCTTTGATTAATTATCAATAAATCATTGGCAACTTCAAACCCGTTCAAATAATCTGCTATACCCAAGATATGCGTTTAATAACAAATATCTTTTGATCCAATATCTGTATATGTATACTGTTGGAGATCTTACCAAATTTGAAATTACTTTGATATGAGATTATGTCCCAAAATAGTTTCAAGAAGCCAAAAACTACTGACTTAGAGCTCGTTTCCAACGAGCGTGAAATGGAGTATTGTTGGTTTCTTTTATTAATTTTTTTGCTTCGCTTTGCGCTTATGCACAGAAAAAAGTAAAAAAATCAATAAAACAAACATAGAAGTCTTTATTCCACGCTCGCAGTGGAAACGGGCTTTTAGGGTTTTATTTGGTTGGTCACATTTTTGTTACTTTGACCCGAAACGATCAATTGACCTTTTTACAGTGATTAGTCAGTGATTGATTATTCACTGATTCGACAGTCGGCGAACTTATTCAATTTGGAAAAGCAATAGTCTTTCATAATCTTATTCACAAAAACAATTTGCCTATGTAAATCACTCGTATACATTTTAAAAGTATGTCAAGAAAGAAATTATATTCTGGTTTTAAAAATATATTATTTATTACTAGTATACTGTACAAATGTGAACAAAGTCTTTATTGGTCAATGAGAACAAAGCCGTTGAGACATCAAATAAAAAATGCTTGTTAATGGTAGAAACTCACCCAAAAATTTTTGCAAAACGTTGTCAAGTTTTTTAATCCTTTGTCGACTGTTGGCTTGTCTTGCTCTAATTTTCTCTTTAGAAAAATATACTCAGCGAACCAGAATCCCCAGCCTATGATGGGAACAAAAGCTATGCTTGACTTAACCAGGCATTTGGCATCCTAAAATAAAATTAACTTCAAAAAGCGCTTTATTAAAAAGACATAGCAACAAACAAAAGGTTCAAGAAACTACCTAAACAGGTAGGCTAAACATAAGTGAAACGTAAACTTAAATCTTTCATTGTGTCCGTTTTATAAGCGGAAACGTTAAAAAATCCGTGGTTTTCGTTTCCGAAATGGTGCGACTGGAAAAGAACACTGGAGTTTTGTGGCACTAGCAAGACGTTAGCGGCACAGAATCAGATTTGACCGATTGGAGAATCGAACTAGGCCTTTTAGGAAGCAGAAACGTTAAATATATCAGTTGGGCGGCATAAATATTTTCGATAGAATATCAAAAGCAAGATTATTTTGAAGAGAAAAAACTTACCGATAAAATGTTGTAATGATCCGAAATTATCCAACTCAGCACCCAGTCCAATTGACCCCTGTGGTTTAAAATGGCGATTGCATTTTCGTGACCAAAATTTTTCAGTTCCTCAGGAACGCCGTACAAGTAACAATCGATTCCTGCCCACCATTGCGCTATTCCAGGAATTACTGAATTCAAAACCAATCAGTAAAGTTTGATAAAATAATGACGCTTTTGATTGTTTCGTGTGATTCAAAAGGGGTTTTAATTGTCGGTCAGTCACAAATCTTTTAAAAAAACGTTAATTTTTGGACGCGACGGATAAAAGAGAAAAAAGATCAATAAATTGCTTTTTTGCATCCCTACTTTCAGCAAAAAGTTGTATGACTTTTTTTATTGTCTTCTTTTTTGAAAGGTATAATTGCACTATTTAGGAACCCATGAAAATCAGTTTTCCTGGTCCGCCTCCATTAAAAGATTGATACCATATCCCGCTTTGGTCATCAAGCTTTGACGTTATCGTCATGCTTTTATCATAAGCCTTTCATTATAAAAGATATAAAAATTTTAAAAAAACCGGAAAAGCACGGTTTTTTTTATGCGACTTGGAATCGAGCACAGGTCAGTTCCTCATTAGCCCAGATTTAATACGTTTTGGTGCAATCAAATAAGAAAAATCCCGAAATCGCAGAACCTCTTTTAAGTTCTTTTGCGCAACCAATTATGACGTCATTACGCGTTTTGTGTACTGGTTAAGATTGGAAGCATTAATAAGTATTAAGTTTGCAAACTGTGTAGCGAAAATTCAAAAGCTAAGTGTTTAAAACAAAACCACAAATATTTCCACTGAAAAAACCCTGATACTATTTACGTTCTACCACCTTTCTCATTTTGTTTTAGCAATTTAACCATTTTTTAGTTGCAATTTTATTGGTGTAATTGTTTTTATTTTGGGGGTTTGACGAAAGCTTTTGAAAAATATAGCAACGCTTCCTGCTTGCTTCTGAAAGTTAACGTTTTCAATAATAATGCCATCGCACTAGCTTCAGATATGTCATTAGCATTTAAAATACACCGCATGCAAAAGAATTTTTTGTAACATTAAACAACAAATGGGCAGTAAAAATTAATGGTTTAAAATAAATGATTAAAAAGTAAAAATTAATGAAACGTTATTCTTCAACCCTATTTCTTGTTTTTCTCCTTTGGATGAAATATCTGTGGATGCAACTTACTCAGCCATAAGTAACTTCTTACTAGCTCCAGAAATACGTGGCAATTGGAGTTTGCTTAATCAAAACAAATGCAGAAAAGTGCTTACAACGTCATAATTTATACGTGTGACTTTAACTGCTCATAAACAACGACAGTCAAAGCTCGTAGAATTCTTCTTTCTATGTGGTTGTTTGCTTGATTCGAACGACATTAGCAAAAGTAATTAAAAACAACAATTTTGTCAACGTCGAGTTTCTAAGCCTTTTCGATTTTAGTTGTTCGATTTGTTCCCAGTATTGCAAAACATTTTCGTTTTTTCCCAGTCTTGGTTCGTTTGCAAAGGAGTAAAGCAGCACCATAATAGAATTTCTTTGCATTGCGTTGTTAGAAGTAAAAATCACTGAAGTAAAAGATTGTCAATTTTGCTCAGCTGCTTTCTCTCTTGCTTTAATCAGTATGTCTAAATCATCACCGGTGCTTGAAGTTTTGGATGAATCAACCTCTGTACCAGACAAATCGCTTGATAGCTCTTGTTGCAACAACTTTTTAAGTTTTTTGCAGATGCATCGAGTCGAATCAATAACATCGCGTAACCGTAAGATTGCGTAAAGAACCTAAAATGACAACAATGCTTGGAATGCATGCAAAATAAATTCTGTTTATTTATCAACATCATGACCTGCTTGGACTTTCCCAAGCAGCCCTCAACCCCAACATCACTATAGTGACATTGCTCAGGTCAACCAGTTGCAGCTACTTTAAATCATAACCTACAAGCTGTAGGAATTACAAGTGTCAATTGCACATTGACAATAATGTAAGTCTACAGTTCCTCAATCACAAATCTGTTGGAAGACTAACTGTTCAGCTTCTCTAAACTCGAAATTTATCAGATTTACAACGAATTTTATTTATCAACAATTTCAGCCACTCACTTTTGCTTAAACTAGTTTCTGCTTAGAGAAGGCATGGCGTAATATGCAGACATAGAAAAAAGAGTTGCCACATTATCTTAGTAACAAGTGAATCGTTTTATGATAAAAGTCTGAACTTCAAATAAAGCTATTTTCCAAAAATGTTAAAAAAACATAAAACACTTCATCACCCACATGGATTATTTATGCGACAGTATTTTGATTTCAAACAGTTGCTAAGTGATACGGATGACGTCACGAAGCGAACCAATTTTTTTAACTGGTTCGGGTTCGGTTAAGGTTCACGATTATTCAAATTATTCGGTTCAGTTCCGGTTCGCTCTTCGTGATTTTAAAAATTAGGGTTCGAAATTCGGTTAAGGTTCGGAAAAAATGGTGTAAAACTGGTTTATAAAACTTCGGTTCGGGTTCGGTTCGACTTCCTGGATAAAAGGAAGACTGTGAATAACATCAAACGTCACTTCTTGCCTGTTTGCTAGACTGTGGACGATTGGAAACGATTTCAGCAAAATAAAATATTGTTTTTTTTCTGTAAATCAAAACTGCTTCTAAAGCACCCAAGAAGAAAATTTTATGAAATACTTCTTTCATGGTGTGCAATGATAAAAGCCTGAACGTACAGCGATGTTAATCTTAGTCCTTCAGTACAAAAGGTTAGATTCTTGTCTATATCAAATGAAAATTTAACTGTACGATAACAGTTTGGCTCAAATCAAACCTTGAATTTTATCAGCGAGAAAAAACCATTGCCGTAAAAAATCTCGGTGACAAACTTGGAAAAACCTTTTGCTATCTCACTCTATACAAACATGGTCAGGTACAGCTCTACAAGCGATAATGGGGTTTTTTGTTCACTGATTTGATTAATAATTGATTATAAATCATGATTATAATCAACAAACTCCTGTTAAGTGAAAAGTCGTTCGGTCAACCAATTTTGTAGCAGGGCTGAACTTACCTAAGCTCCATAGTGACTTATTGTTAGTTGAGCGTTTACTCGGGTAAATTACAAAACAAATAACAAAAAAACACGCTTCGCTAACGTACGACGGCTACGGTTTAGAAATCAAGAAAACTTCGCATTACGACAAAGTTCACAATACGAACCCCGCGCTTTATAAAAGCGTTTAAGGCCCGTTTCCACTACGAACGTGGAAAAGAGCATTCTTTGTTTCTTTTATTGATCTTCGATTGAAGCAAGCGGTTAAAATTGAACCGAGCGCAAAAAAAGATCAATAAAACAAACAAAGAATGCTCTTTTCCACGCTCGTAGTGGAAACGGGCCTTAAATCAAATCAGAACTCTGCTATTGCGCTTTAGTACTGACCTGGTTTTTTCAGTCCCACGCTCGACTTATGGGAAAAAACCGTCCAAGACCAGTTAATAAAAAGTTTATTGCGGCTCGCAAGAATGCTTTAAATTGAGAAGGCGGCGTGATGCAGTTGGATTTATTTTCTCCCACCCCGTTTAGAAACTTAAAAATTCGAAAGAAAAAGAATAACACCGACTTTTCGAAGCTGTAACCACCACTACGGATAGGAGGTCGACAAAATCAAGCAGGATAGGCGAACCATATGGTCTATCGGCTGCTATTTGTGGTTAAAAATATGTTCAAGTTCAACAAGATTACATTTAAATGTTAACCTTCCTGAACTCTGGGCTGGCTTCACGATAAGCAGCCTGTCATCGCTACACCAGAAGTTACACAAAAATTTTAAATTTGATGATTATTCAAAGCAGCAAATTGAAAAATAGAAAAACAGAAAGTCTGCTTTTATGACTTACGTCCCCAGGAAAGGTAATTCAGCTTTGAAATGAGTCTTCGATACAAATCTTTGTAACCAAGATACCACAAAGGAAGAACAAGAAACTGCACAAAGTTGACAATGATTCCACTTGATAGAAAAATATATGCTAAAATTACTTTTGCTATAAAGCTCTGCTTAAAACAAGCAACTAAACCAAGGGCCATTATAATCTATCAAATAATGTAAAAATTATGTTTTTCACATTGAAAACTTGCAATATTACGCAATAGCTAATATTAAATTAATGTTCGTACTTAAAAACAAGTAACGATGATATTTTTCTTGTTTTTAAGCTTATAGTCATAATTGTATTAAATGGTTTATATTATAAAATGATAAAAGGAATTTAACGAAAAACTGAGTGCTTTTATATGTTCACAATAAAAAACGCTTTCCAAGCTATCTAAATCACATTTCGAATATTAGGCAATAAGACTGGCAGCTAACACATTTGCCTTGTGCGTTTGTCTTTCCGGCATCATAGGAGCTTTACTCCCGCAGCGTTTTTCAAGACTATGAAAGATTGCACGAAGTGTATTGTCATCATTACAAATTCTTTGCATAACATCAGTGCAGGAACTTTTAGATAACAAAGTCACTTTGGGGAGTGTTGAAAAACTAGACAGCGCTTTCGGGCCTTCAATCACTGTTGCCATTATGTTAGGAACAAAACAGAAATTTCAGTTTTCCATCGCTGCTTTAACGCTTTTGTCATAACTGTATTCAGTGATGGCTTTAATAGGGTGCGAACGATGCGGCCGCACCGAGCCCCCCCTAAAATATATCAAAAAGTGGCTCCCCCTATACAAGAAATTGCTCTATTTCTTCAGTATGTAGTACCTGAACATCGATGGCGTGTCAAAAAGAAAAGAAAAAAATATTTGAAAAAAAACGGCTTTTTAGGCAGCTGACAATTTTTTTTTAGTGATCACTTTGTCTCACCATGCTTTAGTTTCTAAATTAAAGACCTTTTTTTTTAGAGATCACTATGCTTTCTTATTCTAAAAATGGTTTCGGCTACCTTTTTTTAGGACACTAGATAGTAAAATTGAGTTCTATTTTTCTGAAAAGTACGCCTACACAGGTTTTTTGCTACAAAGTGCAAAATATCGTTCTCAACGACACCAATACGCCACGGCTAACAAGTATGTGAAACGCCGAGTTTTGTAAATTTGTTTTTCTTGTATAGACTTGAGCAACTTTGCTAATCCAACACAAAAGCTACTTACGTAAATGTAAAGTTTACAAGGGATTGCAGGTCTAATCAGGGTTTCACAAAAGTTCTTTTAAGAATCTCTTTGTCTTTGAAACTTAAGTGACGACTAAAATCTCACAAACCTTGTTTGGAAAAAATAGCTGATTTAAACTAAGATCAATAAAAGTACGGTTTATTACAAATAAAAATACATAAATAAGAACCATCAGTAACATGGCTCTTCGTATATTTCACAAAATCTTTCACGAACACGGAAATAGGTCGGTGACTTTTGCAATTGATCAAATGATTTGATGCTTTTCAACTGCTACTAAATGCAAACGCAATCTCAGCAGCTTTGACAGCAGATGTCTTGAACTGTATTGAGTATTTGGCGAATGAGTAGGCTTATTAAATTAGAATAAAAACAGGAAACTTGTCTTGGCATTAGGCCAACTATCCTATGAAGTCACAAAGCGTAACTTAATTGTTTTATTGATTTAAAATGGTTTTGTTTATTAAGTTTTAACATAAACAATTTAAAACCACGTGGTTTTTTTCTTTAATCTCACTTTAAAAATAGAACCTTTGCATACGCAAAACTTCATCACAGCCCCAACTTGTTAGCCAATTGCTAAGAACTTGACAGCGCGACTTTCTCTAAGAGAATGCTGCCTGCTTTGATCTGCTTGTTAATTATATGTCGAAGCAACGAATATGGTCGCTCGATCTTTTACCAGTAAACAACATTCAATCGCTCTCAATCTGAGCGCAAACTTTCTAATAAGAACACAATGACATCACTCTGACAACTTGCGTATAGAGCAAATTTAGTTTTCGTGGCCTGACTAAAGGTTATTGTCGGTCAATTTAAGCGCCGCGAATTTTGATTCTTACTACATTACTTTTCGGCCTTTGTGTGTTGACCGACCTTTTTTTTGTTTGAACATTTCGCTGTATTTCTAAAGCGCTGTAATTCAAATGCACGACGACCAACATAAACGTAAAATCAGCGAACATTGAAGTTTCAGGAAAAAGCCAAAAGTAAAATGACGACATTTTTCATGCAGCTTCTACGTGTTTTTGGCTTCTCTTGTTTATAGGTCAGAAAAAATGTCCAAAATTTGAATTAAGTAAAAATTTTAGCTCATCTAATTTTACGTAAAAAAAACGCATTTTTGGCTTATTTTTTGTCTTTTTTCAATAGCTATAAGTACTTGGAATTTTCATTGCTGCAATTTATATCCAGTATTTTAAAACTTTGTCGGTTGCAACCTCTTAGTCTCACTTTTAGACCTTTTTGCCCTCGTGCTGATTATAAGTTTCAAATCAGCTTACATGTTTTACAATATTCTGTTGACTTTGTGCCTCTTTTCAAGATTTTTAACACCCTTCACCCCAAAGTGCACAATTTTCATTTTATAAATTCTTGATCTATGGTTTTGAGTAATGTTTTAAATTTAAAATCCGGTAGAAGTAAACTAAAGCTATTATCCTCATGTAATTGAAACGAAAATGTGTCTCTTTTTGCGTGCTTTTTATAAAAAGACTTTCCACAAAGTCCTAAATGATGATGCATGAAATTATTTTACTGAATGCATCAATTTTTTAAACGCATTATTTCTTACGCAGAAGAACGCTTTTTAGTAACGTTTGTTTGTACAAAATAAACTAAAATCTCTATTTCACTGTTGACAAAAAATACATACTTTTTTAAGTTGATGTAAATTGCCCTTTGTGTAACATTCGTTTATAAAAATTCTATACACAAAGCAAAAGGTGAAAAAGTTTTTTTGAAAATAGCAAGTAGAATTGAAATCATTTCCAAAGCCTTTCTTCTGACATTTATCAGGAAAACCGTTAGAATGAAGAACCGAATCGAACTAAGTTATAAGGTAAAGAAAGGAACTCCCATTGGTCAAGAGTGATTGATCAATGAAAAGAGACAAAGCTAAAAGAGTTTTAGGCGATAAACAAAATCTTTTTGATTACAAAGAACAAAATTAAGAGATTTAATAGAAGTCGCTTCTGGATCATAAAGGTAAAAGGTAAAACGATCTCAAAAGTCAATAGAAAATCTGTTGTCATTGTAATAACCCTTTTGGTCTTTGAGTTTGTTGTTTCTCCCACCCATGATTACACAACATTCTCTGACTATGGCTCGGATGTGTGTATTAATTATCTTCTTTTCGCTTTCCTTTTCTTATTAACATCACATCGCTTTGTTCAAAGGTACAGCGACCATGCACAACTGACGTTGTGCATGTAATAACGTACTTCGTTTAGTCGCTGCTTCCTTATTCACAATCTTTATTTCTACATGCACTATGATTAATTTCAAGTTGATTGTGAGTAAAAATGAAATAAATAAATAAATAAATAAATAAATAAAGAGCGCATTGCGTGTTGTTTAAAAGATCCTGGCCAAAGGTAGACTTGTAAAAAAGAGGATGTTGGGGGAAAACATTAACTTTGCAGGTCGCGGCTTTGAGAGACGAAAAGATTAGTGACTAACTTTTATTTTTATCTTTATATTTATTCCCCTGACTTGCAGGAAAGCGACGGAAGCCGCTAATACATAGGGCAAATAACCGACTTGCTTCCGGAGATGCCAAGATATTGCTGTCCCGTTCAATTTTTTTATTTTATTTTTAGTTTTATAGAGATGTGACTTTAGTTTAGAACTGCTTTCCAAGACCGCCAAGCAAGGGAACGTGCCGTAAAGTGTCTTTTGCAAGAACCAACAGAACGGCGCGGGTAGGTTTTGAACCGATACCGGTTGATTACAATTCGACTACCATTCGACCACGCTACCGACTCGAGGATGCCTTAATTAATACCCTCTTGTAAGCGTTAGGGCGTGCGACCAATGTAGGCTACCAACAATCAAAGTGCACAGAAATTGGTAAACAAGATTGCAGCAATGATAGAAAGGTAGCGCGTCCTTCTTAGAGCTGGCAAAAAACTATCGGATCGTTTTAAATCATCACGGCAGTCAAACACTGCTACTTTGCGGTGACGACAGAATAACAGTATTTGGCTGCCATGTGATTTGCTTTTTTAATCTCGTCGAAACCGCTTTGAAGCTTGTCACCACTAGGAACGTTGATGGGAGTATTCTTTTTTTTATTGATTTTTTACTTTTTTCCGCGCTTAAGCGCTAAAAGAAGCAAAAAAATCAATAAAACAAACAAAGAATACTCCCGCCAACGCTCGTAGTGGAAACTAGCCCTTATTCATAGAACGTGGAGGTAGACTGAACATTTTCCTTTTTGAAGACCGGTTTTGCATTGAGCTATTTAACTTTTCAGATAAAAGTAGAATTAAATATGTGTTCCAGGTTGCCATTGGTGATTAAAATAGGATCAAATTTTATCCAATTCTATTTACAATTTGATTTTCTTACAGATCATTAACGCTCTGTGAACCAAAGTACCAATAAGATTAATTTTGCCTTTTGGGGTGGCCTCAATCCTCTCCTTCACTATAGTTTACTTAAAGAAGGAAACCAACTACTTCCTTTTTAGATGCCTTGGTAGAAAAGCGAGAATACGAATTTGTGACTTCGATATACAGAAAACCTACATTCACTGGCCGATAGGCCTACATTTGCCAGAATCGTTTTGGCCCGCAAAAACTCTCGACCAAAGAGAGCTCTCTTCTTTATATAAATCAGCTTGGCTCGCTTCTTCTTTATTCTGACAATTTTTCCTGAAGAGTGTTAGCCGAATAGCTTTGTTTACGATTGCGATTCTACTTAATACAGGGTGGCCCACTGCAAAGTAGCCCAGAAAATGTAGTAGAGAAGAGGAACATTCTTTGATTGTTTAAATTACCTGTAGCATTGTTTAAATTACCTGTAGTGTTATAAAATATTGTTTTATTTACCTGTAATGTTATAAAAGATGCTGGAAGTACTCCCCGTTGACATCTATGCATTTCTGGGCACGTTTAACAACGTTTGCAGATACTGCCTGTAGCTCTTCTCTGGTGATTCTCCTGATAGCGTTGGTAATGTTCTCCTTTAGTTGGTATAGATTGTGAGGATTATTTGCATAAACTTTTTGTTTTAAAGTCTTCCAAAGATAAAAATCACATGATGACAAGTCCGGGGAATATGATGGCCATAACCCTTTGCTTATTGTTCTCTCTTCCGTAAACATGTCATGAACTCTTGTCAGTGATCGGTGAGACATGTGGCATGTAGCGCAATCTTGTTGGAAAAATTGCATTTTGTCGAGGCCAGCCATCGTGGTCTACAGCCTATCGAGGACATCAACTACATCAACTTATTACCTATACAACCTATCGAGAGATCAGGCTACTTTTAAATGGGTCACCCTGTATTTTCAAATTTTGTACAAACCGTCTTTACAAAACTTTTTTTTTACTCATCGAGGGAAAATTTGTTTTTAAAATACCGAAATTTGCGTTTTTTAAGAGTGTCTTTTTATCCAAAAAGTTACCTTTTTTAAATTTTGCCCCCAAAAAATTTTTCGGCGGCCCTGATCAGTAGTTAATTTATGCTCTGGCAATAGTTCATTTTCGTGTTGTTTCGTCGTAACTTTTCAGATTTACATTATTTCGCCGTAGCGATTCAACTGATGACAATGTATCATCAGCCAACTCTTCCAAGGCCAAGACTTTTCTAATGTTATTGAAAACTGCTTGGTTGTAGAAAACTACGCAGTTTGTTTGTTTTATTACAAAAATTTTAGTAGTGTGAGCGCTGGGTATACTGGATTTGTTTTTGATAAATTTCTAATTAAGCATTGAACTTCAGCATTAAATCATTGGGTGTATAAAAGTTGATTAAGTTATTTTTGCAACAAAAATTAAAGATGACACTAGCACTAAAGCAATACCAATACTTACCTTGATTCTCCGTGCCCATGGGACTGGTTTGTATTTGTAGTAAGCACAACCATTTCCTTTATTAAATACATGTTTTTAATTTGGTTTTATTGAAAAACAGTTCATTACAAACAAATAAAGGGAATTTTTTTTTACGAAACAGTTGCATACTAAAATTCAAAAACTTTCGTAAGTCTAACAGCGGCTAAACAAACAAAAAATTTCGCTGATTTCTTGAGTTTGTTTTTGCTGCAAAGCTTTTTTAGCCGAGTTTTGCTACGGATAGCTCGACATGACGGAACCGTTGACACGAAACACATAAAGAAAACAGTTTAAGATCTCTTTAAAACTATCCGTAAAAGTATTTTAGGAAACGTATTTTAAGGTTCGAATTTTAATAAATCGTAAAAAATCAACGGCTTAACAACAATTAGCTAAACGCCAAAAAAACCATGCCAAGCATGACGTAAAATGCCAGGATCACGTGCAAAGAATGATGCAATTTCGAACGCCAAACAATCACAGAGACGAAAAAAACCGGGCCAGCTCTTGACGAAAATCAGCTCATGCGCTGCTTGATGAAAGCGTTAACGAGTTCTAAGATTCCCTTGCTGCTGGAGGCGGAGACTTGACGACCGGAGTGGGACTGGACCGGGCTGGTGTGGGGGGAGAAGGAACTAGACGAATGACGTAGATGACGGTTCGCGCTTCTCACGCACGAGTTCTGCAAAGCGAATCGCGCGGTGAACATTTGATATCCGAAAGGGCGATTAAAAGCGCAATCTCGAAAGCCGACGAAGTTGAACTTTAAAATTTCGACCAGGCGTAAACGTCACGTTTTGGTTCGTTTATAATCACAAAAGAAAGAATTTTCCAAATTTGTGGATGGAAATATAAGCGGATTTCAAGTACACGGTCGGGCAGATGGAAACATTTGCAATCTTTAATCACAGCTCATAAAAAATGACAGTTTACCAGATGACATGACAATAAAAAGAATTAAAAAGTAAAGTTTGCATGAACTCGGCACGAAGGTTTCTAACCAAGTTTGCTTTTGTTAATAAAACGTTTAAACAACATCATTCGATAAAAAAACATCATCGACAGGTAAATTAAATCTGTTTTTATAGTTATAAAAGCAAAGGTTGAAAACAGGTTTACCATATAGCAAGAAAACAAGACATGAATACACAAGTTCATTTGCAAACTAAGTTTACCCAACGGCTGTGTAGTAATATGACGAGGCATAGTTGCGTCGCACTGACTAGTTTACCAAGACAATAAAAAAATGCAGTACGGCCACAAACGGCTCACACTATTTTATCGCACTGCGAATATGGGGGCCTCAGAACAACGACAGGCCACAAAATTTTTGAGTGTCCCACATATCAGGTACTAAGTGGAACGAGACGTCTGGCTCATTCCACTATGTGTTCCACTAAACCCAGATAGCACCGATAAGAAGTGGCCAGTTTTATATCGAACCCGATCGTGGCTCAGCATAAAAATCGCCCACTTCTTATCGGTACTAGCTGGGCCTCCGAAAATATAAACCTTGAATTCCTGGCGACGCTCCGAAAGAGACGATTGGCCGCAAACCTGGCAAGCCTATCCTAAGACGACAATCATTGATCGATGGTTAAATTGTTTAGAAGTTTTTTCTATTCGCGCTTCCTTCGTTTGTCGTTCGCAAAAAAAATTAAGTGGTGCTGATTGATCAAATAAGGTAACATTGTTTCTCACCAACTCATCACATAATTCCCGTTTCAAAAGTTGCTTCTGTCTGTTTGATATATGCGACTGCTTGAGGAGTAAAAGAGATTGTGACATCACTAGAACCAACGCGGAATCAGATAACAAACTGAGTGCGTTGCCTAGAGACGAATTTTTCTCTTCTTCAAAATCCATCTGAAAAACGTAGATGTCAAAAAAATTTTCATAACTCAAATGCACAAAGCATAATGTAGTGAAAAAGCCTGAAACGCTAACCTCAATCAGTGATTACATTGAAAAGAGATTAAAGTTCGTATGCAAGAGTGAACAAAATTAAAGTGACTTCGAATCAGTGGTTTTCAACTTAGAGGCCTATATTCTCAGGTTTGGTAGAAACGGTTTTAATAAAAACAAAGACTCGTGGGCGATTTCAAATTAGATAAGTAGGTGAAATCATAAATGTATGGTGTGGGAGTAGCAAACATCTTTAGATAGAACAGGGAAGGCTGAGCAAAATTAATTCAGATGTATGGCGCAACTTACTCAGTTGCGCTAAATTCCCATCTTGACTGGCTGTGGCACCCATCATCATTACACAGACCAGTCATGCACTGGTTACACAATCTTCTAATTTGTATGATTATTTTTCTTTATACGAGATTCTTCTTTCCTTTCCTATATTTTAACTGATCATGGTGTTGCGGCCATGCTTTCTACCGTTTTGTACTTGCAGTTTTTAATTATCTTAAGCATGTTTTAACGTCTGGCGTTGTGCTGCTTCTTCCTTTTCTTGATCTTTTCTGATATTTATGATTTTGTGTAAACTATGTAATAAAGATCGAGAAAAAAAAATGAAATGCAACCCACAACTTCACCTTTCGCAATGCAGTTAAAGCGAGGTTTGCTGCGCTTATAATCACACCGAATGATGCGATCGGTTCTTGTTCGAGCGATGGAGTTGAGAAGCTGATACTCAACAGTTGTGGAAATTCATCTGCAAAAATTTTGAAGTAAAGGATTCTAATCGTACGCACTTCTTAAATACATTGTATGTCTAAAGTGACACATGGGAAAATTTAATTTGATGTGTGAAAAGGTTGAATTAAATTCTTTTAAAGACAAGATTTACTTAAAACTTCGCGTTAATTAATCAAACATAGTTTAATTAAAACGAAAGATCATTACATGAAGTGAGTTTCTCGAAAATGATTAAGCTAAACTTTTCGAATTAAAAAAAGAAACTATTTAGTACATTGGAACTAGTGGACCTATTACGACTTTATCGTTAAACAAAAGCAATGTAAAAGTAGGTAGTTCAGTTTTATTGAACAAAAAGCCGAATATTGAAACAAAAACCTAGAAAGTACATGTTATTTAACAGACCTGGATCGATCCCGTGATCGAGCATGACCTGGCAGAGGTTAGGTGAAAGGTTACTAAGAAACTCCAGACAGTTGGCAAGGATGTAATACAATTTCTCTTGGACTTTTGATAATTCCGGGGAGAACGACTCCTCTTCCTGTTGTTAAGTGATTGGTTGAAGCGAAGCGTTTTTTTATGATTTTACGAAATCACGGATCTAACCTGGATCTTTGAAATTGATCGCTTGGCAGAAGCGAGTTTGGAGGAAGAAGAACTCTTGACGGGATTTTCTCCTTTTTCTTGAAGCTGCCGTGCAATGCGATTAAAAGCAAACTGGCGAATTCACACCAACACAACACGACTCAGAATGCGAACGCGGTTTCAAACCAGCTCCACACACATCGCACGATTTACTACGTGTCGTGCAAGTTGGTGACGGTCGATAGCAAGTGGACCACTTCCTCACTATTTAGACCTCTGGTCTCGTCCCTGGAGAGTTGCCCGATTATTGGGACTCCGCCGAGTTGATCCGCGCCTCATCCCTAGGAATGGGTCGGGCAAGCCCACCACCGCCGGGAACAGGATCAAAAGCACAAGTCGTTGCGATATTGTAAAAAAGGCTAATGGTGGTTGTTTCCCTTGCCACATAGAATTTACTTTCATTTGGAAATCAAGTTGAATTGATATTACAACGAAGAAATACCGTGAAACTTTAAATTTCAACAGGACAGAAATGTAATGGTATTTTTAAAGGACACGATTGCCTCACGATAGTTGCTAAAAGGCGAACGACCCCTCCCGTCTTTTGTTTATTTATACATTTCATCATATACATAAAGAACATGCAAAAGAGGGTTAGCCTACTTTGTTTCAACAGTCAAAATGAGAAATAGACAATTTCATGTAAAATTAACTGACGCCTAACCGGATTCCAGCAATTATAACTTTTGTAATGCTGCGGTTTTTATTTAAATTTTTTGCCGCCACAAGTTGAGTCGGACCACGCTCATCCAAACAACTTCGTTCAATCTCCAAGTCCACTCACTTGGGCAGTCTTGACCAGCAGCCTGGGTTGAAGCAGCATGGCGACGCACAGGTGGGTGGTGCTGAGAATGACGGAGCGAGCGTCTTCGAAAACGCGCGGCAACTTGAAGCGCCATTGATGCATGTAAACACGTGACAAGGTGGAGAGAAAGGCACTTCCGAGAACGGCTTCTTGCAGCACGGCCTGAGTCGGCTTCCAGCGAAGGGCAAACAGACACTTCAAAAGCAACCAATCAGATTAAAAAGAGTCGCTTCGCCGCAATGAAGCTTTTACTTTAAATTAGAGTACACGAGTTAAAAACCGCACCCCCTCCTCAAACCAAATCTCCGCGAATTCCTCCTGAACCACAGGATTCGCGAGGTTGCACGGTGAAAAACAAAGGTAAAGTGTTCGTGCGAAGTTTACAGCTCGTTCCTTATTCTTAATCAAGCGACTTCCTTTCGAAACCAATCAAACAACGTCAATTCGCTGTTCACCTGGAATATCCGGTCGTGATGAACGCCTATGAAGTCAAGCGATTCCTCGACGAACTCATGTGACCGTGAAATGATCATACGCATCACGAGAACGAGACACATGTGATAAACTTCGACCCACTGGAAATAAAAACAACGTGAATGCTTGTCGAAATCGAGTCGCTGAATTAGCTACGAAACTTTTGCTTATCAACTCTGTTTTTCGTCTTTTCCCCAAAAACTCGCAGCGCTTTTATGGGTTGCAATCAAAAAAGATTTTGCAGCGTCACAACACGTCATGGTGACGCGTTGCCATGAGTTAAATGCGAAAACTTTAACTATTTATTTTCACAATAGTTGCAGCTGCTTCTTTTAAGAGACTAACTGAAACTTAACACAGAACGAATCGAGTAAACTGTCGAAGCAAATCCAACTTCTCAAGAATTTTCTTCTTGCATACATCAAACAAGTAACAAATAACATTTTTTACAGTCAATGGTTCTCCATCTAAAAGTGTGACCGCACCCACCTTCTTGTGCGCAGCCGGAACACAGATACTCATTAAGTTCAAGCACAATTCGGACATAAGACCAGTGTCATGGATTTTACGAGCACACTCGGGATGAAGTGATATGTTCGAGAGCAGCCGCAAGATGGTGATCGAGAGACGAACCATTTCTAAAAATCAAAACGAGTCCTGTGAATCTTAACCGGATATTTTATTTTACTTTTTTTCTCATTTATTTTAATTTTAAGCCGCTCTTAATAATACAAAACTTTAAAGCTTGAAGAGCACTTTAAGCCATGGCTATTACAATGCAATGTTTATAAAAAATGCAAAAAATTTAAATGAAACATTTGTCTTCTTGTCTGATTCTTGTCTGAGGTCGAAAATACCGACTCAAAAGCGAATAAATAGACAAAACTTACCCGTGCTATCACGGCACGACGCAAACGATTTGACGAGCACTGATAGAAGAAGATTGAAAGTCGATTCGCGTGAGACTGTCTTGAACCACAGATCACGAACAGTGAGCTCATCAACTTCAAACAGAACGTCCAAAGAACGCACGAGCAGCAGCGTTAACTGGAAATTCACTTGATGATAGAAAGAACATTAAACTGAGATCATATTCGTTTAGAACAAATTAAAATTAATTCTTTATAAAACTCCTCCATTAAGACGCTAATCCAACAACGAGAAAAGTTAAAAAATTTAAGCCCGAGCTTCTGGGCCTTTTGGAATTTCACTACCAGCAAATGCTTTCCTGCTTTAAAGTATCTTGCGATCAACAAACAGATTGAAAAAACACAAAAATATGAACGAATAAAAGCAGAACGTATGCTTTATTACCTCGCTAGGTTTTGATTTCTTCAGGTCGAAGTCAAGGAGGAAGAAGTTCAAACACTTGCAGGTGATGTCTATCAAATCAGCCACAACCTTCGTACTTTCTTCTAAACGTGACATGGAATACCTTCAATCGTCGAACTAACTCAAACGCAAATGAGACAAATGGAAATCAAAACCCCAACCATGAGTTACTTCTTGCTTTAAATATCAAAGCAGATTTAGTGGGTTTGAACAGGGTTTTGCAAACCGCGACCAAAGTCGAGTCGCGGGACAAACAAATTGGGTGCGGAAAAATGTGAACGTTGCAGAAATTATTTTATCAAAGTCTTTACTTTAAATTTAAGGCTAAAAAATTTTTTTTTCGAAAGCAAAGTAAGACTACAAAAGAGATCACACTTTCAAATAAAGAAATACATTTTAGCCACTAATTTAAAGTGAAAACTTGTTTTTCTCTTCGCTTTTGGAGAAAAAACACATCAAAGTTTGAGCCGCGAGAAACAAGGAGTTTTTCGGAATACGCGTTGCTTCGCGTCGCGAGATTTTTAGTAATGCAGATCACAGAACTTTCTATTAATTTAAACGCATAGCAAAAGGTGTTCCGACCAACTGGCGAACTCATGTCAGTTTGATTGTGAGTAAATTAAACCTAAACGCGGAGTCGCCGTCGGAGTAGCAATGCAAAGCATTTGTTACGTCATTACAGGGTTAATGAGAAGTTTTTTTTGGAATAAAGGTTAGAACCAGGATGCACAGCAACTTTCCACTGCCAACCTGCAATGCGGAAACGCTGAGAAATTGACTTGTAATCGTGCGAGTTCCGGTTCGCTTCCAGCTTTGAGCGCTTTGAACGCGCTTCCAGCTTTTGAACGCGAAAACTACGCTTTCAAAAACTCCTTCAGGTTTACGATAACGGCAATGAAGTTACCGCGCATGCAGCTCGTTGAAAGTTTTACCTTGCAAGCGCCCCTCGAGGTTGACGGACGATTGCACGAGAACGAGCGCCGACGTTTGCAAATGGCAGAAGACACGAGCAAGCTCCGTCGATTCGTAAATCGCTTCAATGCACGACACGATTCTGAAATGTATGAAAATCAAAGCGGACATTTAACAGCAGCTTGAAAGACACGAGTTCGAGTCTTACAGTAGTTTATCACAAGTTAAAAGATTAACAACATGAAAAATAGCCGACTTGGCAAATACAAGCAAACTGACGTTACAGACCTGGGCAAGAATGGCTGAAGGTCAGTCACTGCATCGGTTTTCAAATCCAAGATGTTTAAGTGATTCAGAAAGATAAGGAGAAGGCTGGAGATCAGGTCCAGAACGATGACTGCATCCGGACACGTTTCAACCTCTTTGACCTGGACAAAGTCAAGAGCAGTTGATACAACGTGTGTTTGCAACACGTCACGTGACGCATCAAGACCCAATCACTGACCAGGAAAGTAATAGCCGAGCACAGATCGTCGATGATCGTGTTGATTAGCGGAGAATCAATGATTTCGTTCATGATCAAGAAGCTTCTCCACGCCGACGCAAACATCTGGTGACGCCGTCGTTCAAACTTCGGCGCCGTAACCATTGTCTTTGTCACGCACAGAAGAACCTGACGACATCTTGGTGAGGATCATTCTTTTAGCATTTAAGACTCGCATGCAAAAAACGACGAATGAAAAGCGAACAGAGAGCATTTCGAGCCACTTGTAAGGTTTGTAACATTGCGTTCTTATAATCTTACGACTCAAAATTATTTTCTATTCCGCAAAAGCAAGTTGTAAGCAGAGAGCATTGCCAAATCACCGAATAACGTTTTAACGGCGTGAACAAATCATGAGGCGTTGGTACGATCACTGCATATTGTATACGCCGGTTCGAGCCCAAAAGTAGTTCGTAGATTTCCGTCAACTTACTTTTGACCAGTGTTCGAATCGCTTTCTGTTTTTGAACTCGCTCAAGACTTCGACGAGCGCTGAGTCGCGGCTCTCTTTGGTGCTGAAGAAGAAGTCGTGAGCGACAATGTTGAAGATGTGCGCGCAGGTTTCGAGAAGCTCGCTCTGGAGAACAATCGCCGCTTGTTACGCAGTCGTCGTTAATCTTATTTAAGAATGAATCAAAAACATGAATTCCAATGACGCCTGCTAAAAGTGTGCGAGTTCAACTCGTGAGGTCATGCTGACGTCAAGGTCATGAACTCGCAAGTCTCTGCTTAGAAAAGCATAATTAAAATTCGCTAAAATTAAAATTTTAACCTAAAACTGACCTGCGCAATGTCTTTGGGAGTGTTCTCGCTGAACAGGGGGTAGAGTACAGAACTCCAAAAAGCCAATCCATCGTTGGCTGTTGATCCTCGAATAGCCTGAAATACAACAAAGCTGCTTAACAAATCGGACTTAAAATAGACTCCTCAATAATTTTTATGAAAAACTGCACGAGATAAACATGAAAACCCAAGAGTAAAAAGAAAAAAACTTTTATTCAAATTACCGACACAGCGACTAAATTACCTGTAAAGTTGAATGTCTCTTGTCTACCCATAATGCGTTAAGAACCTTCACGCATGCGCAGTGCAACCGTGGTGGCAGGTGATAAGTTCCCTGGTTTGACGGGTTGATCATGACCAGGACCACTTTCAAGCAACTGGATTTCCCCAGAATCAAGCCCTGAAAAACACCAAAACTCGGAGATGACGTCAAAATCGCGAAACAAACTAACTCACGTTTCGAGGCTGAGCATGGTCAGTCTTATCGGCGTCGGGCTTCTTGAAGTCGAGAAAGAGTTCTAGAAGGCCGGGCTGGGTTTGAACAGTGGCCACGTACAGCTCGAGGATTCCGGCCTTGAGTCCGATGTCCTCGGTTCGGGACTTCAACCGGAACAAAAGGATCTCGCTGCGATAACAATGACAGGAATACAATGGGGTCGGTGAGAACGAGGTAGGAAATTTTTTAAAATATTTTAGCGTAATGAACGACAAATCGAAATGACTACGATAAGATTTTGACAAAATTGGTCAGAAAAAAATCGTGTTTCATTGGCATAAAAAATCATAATAAAATGCAGGGAGTAAGAATCTTTTTTTCTGTCAACTAAAGCTTTTATGCAACGCTAAAAAAACAAAAAAAATTATTTGATGAAATAGAAGCAGCAAAAACTACAGGATTCGTAAGACTAACCGAATTGCGACTACGTCCGCACCAAGACACGCGTACAGCGACATAGGAGCCACCAGTGAAATCCTTCGCAAGAGGGCAATAGCGAGTTTGGGGAGGGCGATGTTGTGACGGTGATAAATATAACTGGCGACAACCGAGACCAAATTGGTGTCTACAAAACAAAACGAAATTTTTCGACACTTCTCAAACGCAAAGTTGAAAACAAAGCACTGCAAATCACGTGACCAACGACAGTGATTTTGTCTCAAATACGGTTGCTTAGCAACGATCAAACACAAAAAACACGATTGGCGCAACCCTCACTGCTATCGGCTGTCGGTGTAGCAATCGTTTGATGGAGATAGGATCTTTCTTCGAGTTCGTTCGACGGAATCAGAGCGGATTCGATCCGGAGAAGATTGTTAAGGAGCGAAAACCCAAGCTTGATCGTTTCGCTGAGACGGAGCACGGTGGGGGAGGAGGGCTAAAAAGACGTCAGCAATCGTAAAAGAGATGACGTAAGCTTTTGGTGGTTCGGACCTCATTCGCCGTCACGGCGTGCAGAGTCAAAACATCGATGCAAGAAAGCTTTAAAATCACTTTGGCAACACTGCTGCACGACAAAATCTCGGCGATCGTTTTTTGCAGCTTGAGCACACTTTCGGGAAGAAGGTTCTCATCGTCGACCGAAGTTGAAAGAACAAGGTGACATAGTTTAAGACATCGAATACCTGTCGAGTTGAAGCAAACGCGAGTTAAATGGGCCGAAGTTCGACGCGGACAAAAACAAAAATAAATTAAAAAGAAGCCTACCGATGTTATCCCACGATTCGTGGTCCTTCTTCTGCCATTGTTGGTAGGAGGAGAAGACCTCCGACAAAATAAACTCAACTGGCGGGGTCACGTCGCCGACCATCTCCGCGTCGTTTTCGAGCGCGTATTTAAGCACCGAAATGAGCAAATCGATCGTAGCGACAGTGACGACGTAGCAGCCGTTCGCTTTTTCGCACTGCAACAGGAGCATCTAAAAGCCGTCGAAGCACGCAAGGCTCGCGTCTAGGCGACGGCGACTAGTTACCTTCAGCAACAGCATCCCGTACAAACCCGGCTGATTTTCGCGACCAAACACCGCGAGACTGAAGCCGATCCGTTCGCTAGATGGGAGGAAATGTATCTGCTCCAGAGCGCTTAGGATTTGGGAGGAGTTTTGTTTGGGGTTGATTTTAAGCCACGAGTTGGCGCATCGGAGGCAACAAGTTATCAAGGAAATGGGGGGACTAGGACTTTGAATCACTCTGTAAGTGTAATAACTCGTTTGAGCATAGTCGAATAGAGTTAGGCGCTGCGAATTTACGAACATTTTTTTGTTTGGAATTCCAAATCAATAAATTTTGTTGCAAATATAAAAAGCAAAAGCGATCGTAAAGTTTGATTATAAAATCTTTTCAACTTATTTTTTTCTAGCGGATGAAACGAAGCTACAAATTTCGAATTTTGCTTCGGAAAACAGTCGCCACGACGCATAACGCAGAGACACGAAACAGTTCGGCCAGTGTACAAGCACTCGAAAACTTCAAAGTACTTCTTTAAAGCAAGATCGGCAAGTGACGAAGATCGAGCGGCGTCACGCGCTGTTTTTTTTAATTTTGATACAACTAAGTCGAGATTCGATCTTTCCACCTACAGTTTCGAGGTAGATATGTCAAGCCTAGGACAACAAGACACGAATTTGATGCGACAACTCTTGCCTTTGAATGACTCGATGAAATTTCGAAATGAATAACTCCGCGGTTTCGAGGACCGCCAGGCACGACGAAGCGTTTCGGGGAAAGTCCCTGGCGGGAACTAAAATGCTTTCGACGAGCCGATAAATCAGTTCCGTTTTTTGTAAGAATCCAAGCAACTCGAGATTCGAACTCGGTCCGTGATACTCGATAAGATTCTGAAAAGTTGCAAGATCAAGATTTTGACGCACACTGGGCACGTGTCCGTCAAAATCGGAGTGGAAGCAAATGTTTTAAGATTGATTGCGTTTTGCGACTTTTTGTACTCTTGTTGGATTGATTGCCTCACTTTGATTGCCTCACTCATTGCCTAATCCGGCTCTTAATAATACTGTATTTATGTACTTGGGTTTTAACTAAATGTTTTATCCAGCAATTGCTTGAGTTTCCATAGTGTGACAGACAAGACTGAAAAAGCATAATAACAAATTTTTCAAACAAAGATCTTTCAAGTAGTCGCATTTAATGCAGTTTTATCTGTTCTAGGTTTTGATTTAAACAAGAAAGTTTTAAAAAAAACAAGGCTTATGTAACTACCTTTAATTCGGCATGTAGCACTTTCCATCCATTCACATTTTGCTGCCACTGTACCATGGCGCCGAATTGACTGTCGACAAGATTTCCGATTGTTCCAACCGGAAGTCGAATTGTATGAAGGCCACCTGGTAAACGAAGGTCGCATTAAATAACGACGGCGACAAATGCCACACGAAGCAGCTTAGGTCATAGATTTCTAAAGTTAACCTCGACACCCGTGACAAAATATCGAAATCAGATGTTCCAAATATTAAATAGTTATATTCGTTTCTTTGAAACACTTTTAATAATCTAAATGTATGCGAGAGATGTTTATTTGAACGTCTAGTTAGCTTTCGACAACAAGGTGATCTAACCCAGGTTTACATGATCCCAATAAGTAAGTAAATTTTCAGCGCTATATGACGTAATACTACGCATCAGCACGCCTGAAATAAGGTTCAACGACCGCAGACCAATAACCATGAAAAAACCTGCGCTTCTGATGGGTTTTGATGCAAGCAACCTCCACACGGAGGCGTCCTCGAGACTCTCCACTTCATCTCTGGCGCAGGTCGCGATGTACTCGGAGAAGATGGGGAGGTTGGCCACGAAAGCATGAGCCTGTGTGAATAATAATGAATATAAGCGTCACAATAATAATCTTAGTTATGTTCTGGTGCATAATTATTGTCAATCTGTGCAGCGTTAGTGGCTTATTGGAATTTTGCGGTGTCGGATTTAACCTTATTCTCTCTTTAATTGTTGTCCGATGATTGCTTTACAACAGAGGTAAGCAACCTAATTGCACTCGCGGGCCGTATCCGAAAATTAAAAGTTGGTGTGAGCGGCATAAAATTTTGGGGAGCAATATGATTTTGACCAAATTTTATAGACGTTTGTCCGAATTGCCGATTCATGACCTTTTAGCACAGGGTTTCCCAAACTGGGTACATTATTATGTGACAGAATGTCCTTATTTAAGTTAAATTCCGTGACCGGAAGAAATAATAGACTCAAATGTCTAGAATTTTCAAATCCGGTCGATTGTAATTACGTCAAACAGGACAATTAAGAGGCAGTGGTGGATATTGGGTGAGGCGAATGAGGCAGTCGCCTTAGGTCCCCCTCGAAAATAGCACATACTGTTTCAGACGTTTGTTCAGAGTGTAAAGAACGATTCTGATTGAAGACCTTTTTTTTTCAGAGATCACCTTGATTTTGGGAATGAATTGGGGGAAAATTAGTGGGTGATTCTAACTGAAAGATAAATGTCACAAAATTTTGGGGGTACATGCAAACCCGCTACAGTGTCCAAAGGGTACCGTCTAGCACATCACGGATATTAGAAATTGTATCCTAAATTTATGATAAAAACCAAAAAAAAAACCAAAAGGTCATCATTTAGAGTCTCTTTCTAATTTTTCAATTTTCGTCACAAAAAGCTAATACTGGCTAATTCTTTCCAACCACACGGGGGCCGCAGGTTCCCCACCCTGTTTTACAAAATCTAGCTCGACCTCATTTCGTTAATTTGAGTTTCCTAACTTCCTAACGTTTATTCTTGCATTTTTCTTCGACGTCTCACCCATTGCACTTTTAATAGGTTACAATTAACTCGATTCTTAGTTGTAAAGCTAAGTACATGTATAACAAAATTAAAGTCAATTACATGCGATAATTATGCAAACAATCGTTCTTTGTATTTGGTAGATTGCTTTGTGTCTTGTTCTGGTTTTTGGGACATCAAAGATCCAAAAGACATCAAATTTGATTTTGTTTTGTTCGTTCGCCAACGTCACCCGCAGGGAACGTACATACAGTGAATACATTTGTCTGCACCTCGTGGTATGCATAGATACACAGACAAAGTGACATTTTGATATTTGGAATTCTTTTAGTAAAAATGGTATAGAAGATGCAACGTTGAAAGCAGGCAAAATAACCATGAAGCCAGATTTGGTTAAAGGAGCTACTCAAAAATATACTTTCATTGGCAAAACGATTTTTTAGTTCAATGGTTTAAAAATAGAACACGTTTTGAGGGTTCTAGGTATAGTTGACCACAGCATCTTCCACTGCGGTAAATTCCACCACGATATCACACCATATTGATTGTTTGTATTATTTGTTAATTGTTGTTGATTTATCTAGCTATAAGTTGATAAATACAGAATACAGAAGTTGAAAAGTAGATTTATTACCCTAACTCTAACCCTAGCCCCTAATCCCAACTCTTACCCTAACCCCTAACCCTAACTGTAACCCCAGTAAAACCCAATGGTACAATATACCGTGATGGAATTTTCCGCAGTGGAATTTACTGGTCATTGTTTCAAAATACGACTACTGTATTACAACACCTTGCATTGTTTTAAATTTGTGAAATACACCCACAACTTTTCTCAAATTTGAACTGACTTTCTAAAAATTTCAGTCAGCAATTAAGTAAAACAAATGACTAAATTCAATCAGTTTACCCGCAAGACATCCTCCTTTGTCTTGATCATACAAGAGAGCAGACTGAGCAGCGGATCAACGTACAGCGGAAAGAATCCGGCAGCGGATAACAGGAGCGCGTCCAATCCGCAACGCTGCAGCTGAAACAATATGAAACGTGACCTTCAACTTTTATTGGAAAGCACAACACTGTAAGCATATTTGAAAGAACTATTTCGCTTCAAAAACTTATGCAATTTTTTGTTTAATGACGTATTTCTTTCCAATCGACCAACTTACGGCAGGGTCACGTGAATCGCTCAGAACCAAAACAGCCAATGAGACGAGATCGTTGTAATCACCGAGAGTTTCTTCGTGGAAGGAAACGGTCACCCGCGAAAGAAGTTGACGGACGACCTTCTTGGCAGTGGCCGCAACATTCTGCAAATGACCACCATCATGAGATCGTACGCAAACGGCCACCGACGTCACTGATCAATCATTCGCGACGTCACACGAACTAAAATTGTACGTCACGCATACGTCAAGGCCACGTAACTGACCGACTTGGTATTGAACGGGTAGTGTTCGAACAAACGGATCACGTGTTGCCAGACTCGGCACGAGATCGCCCGCTCCCCCATCCTCTGCGTCATCGCTCCGCCATGTTCATCCAGCAACTGAAAATAACCGATCGATATTTTCATTCCAAACTATCTCAAGTGCCGATGACATCATTTCCGCATGCGGCAATCAGCATCGCCCTACGAATGCACACCCCCTTTTCGCCCTTTCACACTAACAAAAAAACGTGCACGACCTAAACAAAAACTTTTTATGTTATTTTTTCGTAAAAAGTCGTTCAGACACAGTTTCAGATACACGCGCTACAACCGCAAATTCACAGAGGACGTCAAAATCGCATGTTTCCAAGACGACCACACTTACCACGTATCGGATAGTGGACCACGCGAGGATGATCGGGGACAATTCGGGCCGATCTACGAGTCCGTGAAATAAATCATTGAGCTTCTTGAAGTCGTCTTTGGTTTTCAATAGCTGATGATCTTCGGGTTCCTATCAAATATATGATCGGGCTTGGTTTCAAATTTAATGACTCTTTTAGCAAGCGGTGTATTTGAAATTTTCTATTATTCATTGTAGGCTGATTAGTGGGCTTTTACATTAATAGCTACAGGCTTTAAAATGCGTAAAAGAAAATCAAAACCCGAGGTACAAGGTCGAAAATACAATCAATCAAATAAATTGCGTTTTCGATCTTGTTCCTGGAACTTGGGAAACTCGAAAACCAGCTCAATGTCGCACCATGTTTCAGCTACTTTCCCTTCACTATTAGTTATAAAAATTTACATAACGAACCACACTGTCCTATTTTGTTATTCCTCCTGGTTCACAGGACAAAGTCAGAGGAAGTATACTAAAAGGGAACAGTCAAAGCTTTCAGATATAACAAAATATTGCTGTTCAGCTGAAACTTATACAATTACCATTTCAATTATTTACGTGTGATGTGATTGTAACTTAAAGCTATTCACAAAGTGATATGATTGCAAATGAAAGCTGTTGCCGACGGTTCAACACCGTTGGAAGAGCTTGATGAAACTTGCAAAGATGAGCTGTTCAAACAATGACAAAGCTCAACGCATCGCGCGAAAATAACAAACACACGTCTCAAAAAGAACTCATGGAGATCTTTCTCCAGATCACATAACCTTACCCCTAACCTACATCTCACTCGTGAACCACTAATCCTCTGCCCTCCTAAACCCCCCTGGTCTGACCCATCTAATTACACAATCTCACTCCACCTCTCATCCCCATGCTCTCGCAAAGATCCCCCCTCCCTTCGTAACAATGCAGCTACCTCCCATCTTTCCTCTCTATCTCACAGCGATATCTCTGCCTGGACTGACGGTTCGGTACCTGGCGGGTTGGGACAGGGTGGTGCAGGGATACACATCAAGTGTACAAAGTGTGTCACTGCTACCTCGCTTTTCTTCTCGACCGGTCTCTGGACTACCAGTTATAGTGCTGAAACCTTCGCTCTCCTACATGCTCTTGAGTGGTGTATCTCTCACTCCAAGACATGTAATTTCGACTCTATCACCTTCTTTTCCGACTCTTTATCTGTCCTTTCAACTCTCTCTACCCCCCTCCCATATTTAACCCCAAAATCCCTATCCAATACCCAATCTCTTCTTAACTCTCTATCTCAATCCAAGGTTGTCCATCTTCAATGGATACCTGGTCACTCTTCCCTCCCAGGCAACGACTTAGCTGACTCTCTAGCTAAAGCCGGTGCCTCTCTCGATCCCTCCAATATATCAGTATCCCTCACACCCCTTATCTCCTCCCAACGGCTATCTCTCTACACCAGTTGGAGACGCAGTGTCCAATCTGGTTTCTTCCAACACCAAATCCCTACAGTATCTCCCGAGGAGCTTACTCTCCCTCGCTCCGCTCGCTGTGCTCTCTCCCGTTTACGCTGCAATGGGCACAGCACTCTCCTCAACTCTTATCTCCACAGGGTTGGTCGAGCCGAGACTCCTTCTTGCAGCAACTGTGGTTCTGAATCACAGGATCTCTCACATCTCGTGCTCGACTGCCCTGTACTAGACCCTCTGCGTCGGGCCATTTTCGGCCACACCCCTTCTCTTCTGGACCTCTGGTCCCGTCCGTGGGGAGTCGCCCGACTATTGGGATTCCGCGGAATTGATCCGCGCCCCCATCCCTAGGAATGGGTCGGGTAAAACCACCACCACCACCAAAATAACAAACCGAAGGGTTTGGTAACTAGCGTCAAAAAAACAACTAAAGCAGAAACGCCCTTTACTTGAAGCAGCTCCATGTCGAAGCCCTCGATGAGAATAACTTGCTGCAACGCGTTCATAGAATCGAGAAGAGGAAAGAGCAGATCGCTCGAGAGTGCGTCAACAAACGGATGCTCGCGACCGAAGCCGTACTCTTGAAAAAAACGCGGTAAAGCAATTTGGCACATGATTTATCGCATCCAGTCAAAAACGAGTCTCAATTTGTTGTATCTAAAGCTTTTTTATTACTCTTGAAGAAGACGCAAAACATAGGTTTAAAAGTAAGTCCATTTTGTAACCATGCTTTTGTTTTCTTACTGTACTTGTTTGGTTAAAACTTATTTAAAAACTACTTTTTGTATCTTTTTCTCGCAACTTCAACCAAAAGGAACAACACTTTAAAGGATTGATTTTATTGTACTGAAAAGATACTGTATTTCCAAGATTATCTAGGTAATAAAACATAAAAATCGAAAATAAACAAAAGTACATTATTATGTGATAATAAACTCTCAACCAAATTACGGCCCATCAAATTAATCCTAACAACAAACATAATACAGTGTAAGTCTACCTTGGAACAAAGTAGCAAGCTGGTAAAGTTTATCTGTTTTCATTCCGTATTGCGAGTAGTGGAGAAATATCAGCTCTAGGATTTCGCACTGTTCTTTTACACGTTGCAAAGCGAGCCTAGCTTCGATCTGTACAAAAACGCAACCTTACAATTACTTAAACGAAAAGCAAGCAATTGGCATCACTTAGATAAAACAAAACTTAAACAAAACAAGAGCAATAAAATTCGATAGTGTCAAGACAAAAAAGTTTCTACATATTTTGATTTACCTCTGCTTCAGCACTTTGGTGGAGAAGGTGTAGAGCGATGGACGGCGGTTTCGAGCGCAAAGATTTTTTTAATTGCTCTTCGAGTATAATCACAACTCCACTGAGCTGCTTTATCACTTTGCTATAGATCTCCTGCAAAAACATGTTTGGTATCCTATGTATCGAAATCAAGATTTTGTAAAAAGATTATTTTGAATGTTTGACGCGCCAACTACCTGATATTGATGAGATTTATCCTGAAAAAAACCAATCACTTGACCAAGTGTACGCAGTAGATAGAGCCTGAAACAAAACACGTTTAATATCGACATTCGGGTAAAAATAATTTTAATGTAGTCGCATTGTAATATCAACCTTATTCGTATTTACCGGGAATGACAATTAAAAAGATTGTCTCGACATGCTTTTGAAATTTAGATAAAAAATAAAATTGTGCGACTTTTACTGCGGTCATCACTTAAAAACAATAGGATTTCTAACAATACACAGAAAAGGTCTTCACGCTGTCGTTACTTTATGGATGTCCTGCAAAGTTTGTCCTCTTCAAGTAAAAAAGCAAGTAAATAAGGCCCATGCTCAGTTTTGCAAGATGGTTGAAAAGCATTGGGGAAAATTACAAAAGGATACCATGGTTGGGAAATACTGGTGTGAATGGTATTTATTTGATTTGGTTAGGAAAACAGAAAAGATTATTGACGGAAAATTTCTTACACAATGCACATTAAGATACAATGGCATTCGCTATAACACGCCATCGATCAAAGCTAAAATCTTTCAAAGAGCTGCGAAACAACGTACAACGTGCGACCAGGCAGTTCCCTGCTGCAATTATTTAAAGGTATGCGGCGAAAATAATACTGCCAAAAATCCTTACATCGTTTACCTATGTATGTTTATTTTTCAACCGAACCAACACGAATCAAAGCACAAAATACATTACAGGCTGATAAAAAGAAAGCAGTGGAAAAAAGGTATACGTTAATAAGCAATCAAAAAATACATTATAGAGGCACAACCAATGTGTTTCTAAGGTTCGTTTTTTTGCACGTGAAATCAAGAGTTAAACTATTAACGACCAATCACAATTGAGATAAAAAAAAAGAAATACCTTTCGGTAAAGTAATAATTTGAAATTTCACCCAGTAGCGCATTTGACGATTTTGGATCAGCCAAAACCTGTTTTAGTCGTTTTTTGGAGCCGCGATAACAGTATGACGAAAAATGTCGAAATAAACCGTACAGTTGCATGCTGTCAACATTCTGGAAAAAGAATAAATATTTATAACTATAGTTATTATTGGTATGCTTGTGGAAAACTTTGATCTAAATTAGGGGTGCAAAAGCAGCTAGCATGACCACTGAACCAATATATTTTTTGCAATTGGAATAATTGTTTAAAAGATGCATTATACTGTAAGTTCATCATGCTAAAGATAAGACCTGTTTTTTAGTCATTTCATGTTTTTTGAGAAAATAAGGCTTGTCCCAGACTAGTCTATATGATATAAGATTTATTCAAGTCCTTACGATACACAATCAAAAGCATATTAATTAATCACTTAATTCATGAGTTTGTTAGCCCCTAGCTACCAGATGCAACATTCCTGCCCTTTAAATGCAAAGTTCGCTTAATGTTTAAAAACTGGTTTTAATTTGACCTTGTGGATTTTGAGCTCGATATTTTTTTAAGTATATTTCAGCATTTGATTTAAACCAGAGGTTGTCAACTCTTGCAGGCCACAGATTTCCCAACCCTGATTTAAACAAAAGAACCAGAGTACTTATCAATGACAAAAAGCTTGGCATTACCAATAATATAGTTTATACTTGCTTATTGCAAACAATTGATGGTCATAAATTTTAATTAATTAGTGACTGAGAATTATACTGTGCTTATCCATATTAACTTTGTTTCTTACACATGCAAATATTGGGCACAACTGCTTTTGTCAAGTGGCTAAACAGCAGAAAGAAAAGCTGATAAATTTAAACCTAAAAACAATAACAATCAAATGAATTTTTAAAACAAAAAAAGCAATAAAACATTTTAAATATTGCAGTATGTTTAACAACAAACTTAAATTCAACTTTTTACCAAAAGTTTTGATGACTGAGACAAAAACTTAAACAAATCGGTGTGAACATCATCAATGTCTTTTAATTGTTTAAGCCCGCTTTCTCTAATAAAAATAAATAAAAGTTAAAACAAATATTTTTAAACACCACTGTATTTTGAAAGTATAACAAAAAAATTTTATTAAAAAATAATAATTTCAAATGTGAAACAATATTTAAAACCTTTTCAAGAATTAATGCTTTTTGTAAGCTGCCTCAGCATTTTAATATAAGATCAAAAGCACACAAAAATATCACCTGTAAGTTTCATAGTAATCTAAACCTTTTTTTAATGCTTCAACAGAGTCTAAAATTTCCTTTTCTATCAGCTGGATGTCTTGGAATGCAGACTGTCCAACAGCTACACTCCATAAATCTTGAAAGCATCTACAAATCAATAAAAACATTAAGTTTGACCATAACATCTGTGCAATATATTCACAAGAATAGCTCACATTACGTGAGTCTCTTTGGCCATATCTTCTTTAAATAAATTCTTTATTGCATAAACTCTCTTACTGATCTTCAAGGAAACTTTAAACAACACATTATAAATCACAAATTGACAAACTTCACTTAAAACATAACATCAATCATATAACATCTAAAAATAGATTTAAAGTATAAACAGAAAATTAATATTTATGTTAAAAAATCACTAGCTTTAAATAACTGCTAAAACAGAATTGAACTTGAGCTTTAGATTTAAAAACTTTTGAAAAACGTTTTGCAAAAAGTTAAAATCTAATTTAAAGTTTTTTAACATTTTTTTATCATATATTCTTGTTATTGCATTAGTTAGAATAAAGAAAATATTATTCAACAATTTTAAAAGTTTAGAATTTTTGTTTGAGTTAAAGAGTAATCAAAAATACAAATTATCTTAATACTTAAACCAGGGGTGGCCAACAGTCTTGTATACTATCCTTGAGATAATTTTTAAAAATGCCTGCTTGCAACAAAAAATAATAATAATATAATAATGATTTCTAGAAAAAAAAATTACAAGAATTCAAGTAACTTTTATGAAAAATAAGTTTTACTGAGGTTTGTTCTAATCTATAAACGTAGAAATAATTTTCTTAACCAAACTTGAAACAGGGTATCGGGACTGTATGCTTTACACAAGCAACGTTTACAGCAGTGATAAAAGCTTTGTTTTTTAAGATGGCCTAATGTCTTGTGGTTGCAAAAACACAGTTTCAACATTCTGTGACAACCATATGCTTTTTCACAGGCTTTTCATTAAAAGTGCTTTACTGTAGTTTGTTTTGGGATAATTTAAATTTAATTTTTTCTTTTTCTTTTTGTTCTTTAGTTAACAAATGATAAGCTTGAAACAATGAATCAACTTGAAATTTCTTGTTCAGCTTGGAAAAACACCAACTGAAACATTCAAGTTGCTCTAAGAAGCCTACGGAGATGCCATAATGTCAAGAACTCGTATTTTTAAGTCACACAAGAGGTTCAAAGAGGGAAGAGAGAATGTGGAAGATGACTCTAAGACCAGAAGGCAAACAACAAGAACAAACGAAAATGTTGAGCATGTGAGAAAAAAGTGCACAGTGACTGTCACCTACAGTTAGAATGATAGCAGATGAGTTAAGCATGAACAGTGAGAGGGTGTGGAAAATCATCGTGAAAGATCTAGGGATGAGGAAGATCAGTGTAAAAACTGTACCAAGGTTGCTAAATGATGGGAACATCATTTGCTAGTGTGTCAAGACATTCTGAAACTAAACCAGATCTGTAGAGTAGAGTTACTACTTGCGATCAGTCAGGGATCTTCGAGTATGATCCACTCACCTAATGGCAGAGCCTTGAATGGAAGAGTGTGTCATCACCAAACCCAAGAGAGCCAGGCTGTTCAAGTCAAAAATTAAGGTGTTGCTGATTGTTTTCTTTGATTTTTATGAAATTGTTCACCTGGAATTCTTGCCACAGGGTCAAACCATTAACCAGAATGTTTACAAAGACATCTTGCAACGTTTGATGCGTTCAGTATGGGAGAAAAGAAGAGAATCATGGGAGACAAAGTCATGGCTGCTTCATCATGACAGTGCTCCTGCCGACAATGCCTTAAACAAATGCAATTTCTTGCAGAAAATAACATTATTGTGCTGGAGAAACCACCCTACTCACCAGATCTCGCTCCCAGTAATTTTTTCTTGTTTCCTTTTACATTACATTACAGCCATTACAACAGCAATAAGAAAGGAACTTTGAGCAATTCCAGTGAAATCTTTCCAGGTGTGCTTAAAAGCATGGCAGCAGAGAATGGAAAAGTGGATCCAAGCCCAAAGAGATTATTTTGAAGGAGACAAGTTGTAATTTTTATATGGCATTTGAAATAAAATAATTATTTGCACAGTCCCATTACTTCTCAAACAACCCTCATACTTTTATAACTTTTATGACATTAAATCATCAAGCAATACACTAGTTGCCATGTGGCACATTGCAAAATATTACTAGCCAGTTTAGAGTCGATGCTTGGAGTGTTTCCTTTACAATTGCCGCATCTGTCTACACTATCATACATACATCAAATGATATGTATACTTCCAAATATGTCCAATTCACTATACAAGGTGGAAACTTCAAATTGTCATCCTTATATATTCATGATATATTCTATTTTACTTTTCAGATTACATAAGTGTAATATATCGTTGGATAGCTATAAAAATAAAGTCATCACCAGTGTTGAGTTTAACACCATGAAGAAAACATACATGGAGTTATCGGAAATATTGTTCACTGAAGCGAAAGTGAGATGTGCTGTGGTCATAGCCCTGGTTCACAATAATGGTGAAGTGGACAACAGAACCATCACCAACACCCTCGGGGTCAACATGAGAACCATCCAGCATATTCGTAAGAAGTTGGAGGAAAGTAAGGATCCCCGTGGAGTTATCACAAGAGCTCCAAAGTCTCTGGACAACTGCCAAAAGTCAAGAGATGCAGATTTTGTCAAAAGGGTTGAGGCCATGATCGACATTAACCCCCTCCAAGTCCATGAGATCCATGGCTGCTAAACTGGGGTTTGATAAAAGACAATTCAATGATGTGTAGACAAGGATTTGCACTGCAAAAGCTACAGAATGCAAACTGGCCAGCTTTTGACCCAGGCAACCAAGGACAGAAGGCTGCTTAACTCCACCAAACTTCGCAACAAGCTAAAGCACCCAAAGGAGTCCAACATGCTGCAGTTCTTCTCTGATGAGAAAAATTTTCTCCAGGACCAGGTCCACAACAGGCAGAACCATCGATGGATAGCTATGTGCCTCAACAATGTGCCCAGAGTGATGAAGACCAAGTTCCCTAACATGGTCATGATCTTTGGTGTGATCAGCTCTAATGGGGATGTGATGCTGCCGCACATCCTTGAGACAGGTCTTAGGGTCAATATTGAGATCTACCTGCTTGTCATGGAGACTGTGGTGTTACCCTGGATCAAGCAGGTGACCTGAGATAGGCCCTGGGTATGGCAGCAAGACAGCACACCTTGTTGTGTCTCTAAATGCTCCCTCACCTGGCTGGATAAGCACTGCTATGACTTTGTAACCAAAGACAAATGGCCTCCCAGTATCAGGGATCTAAACACAATGGATTATTTTTTTTGGGGCGTTTTGGAGAATCACACTAACTGATGCCCTCATACCACCAAGGCATCTCTCATTGCCTCCATCACGGAGCAATGCATCTCCATAGACAGGGAGATGGTGAAGAAGGCCTGCAGGAGCTTCAGAACCAGGATTGAGCACAACATTGAGGCTGAGGGCAACTATATCAAGTAGAATGTGCTTTTATCATATCCTTATTGTGTGTTTTATTTGAAATAAATATCTTCAAAATTGACTGTTTTATGTCCTTTTAATTAAAAAGCAAGCTACGGCAACAATTTGAAGTCCCCACCCTGCACTTAATGGATTGAAAGGGGGTGGAAATTTGTGTGGTGCATCTGAATTAGAAGTGAAAAAAATTGGTGCATGGGAAAAAGTTGGCCACCCCTGACTTAAGCAATACTTCAGCACTTTTCACAATTTTTAAATACTGAATAAGCTTGCTTACTGCTATTTAATATACCATTGTACACAGTGTTTTTTTTAAGCCATTTTGAGGAACCGAAACAGTCTTTCAAAATTGTCCAGCAGTCTCTCAAAATCTGCTTCTACAATAGTGTAAACAAAGCTAAGTATGCTCAGAAACGATAGAAAAAAAAATTGGTGGTCTTTCAACATTGCTTAGAGGTTCCTCAAACCAAACCTTAAAAAAAACACTGATTGTACACACCAAAAATTAATATTCTCTTGAAAAGTTGAAATACATACAAAGATGTGCTTTGTATGTATTTTCAATACACCCAGTTCAACTGCACAATAACTTCTAGGTATTAACCCTGATATGAGTGAAATATATTATTAGGTTCTGACAATAATTCAAACAAAAATTTTATGTTTTTTTTGGATACAATCAGCCATTATAAGTCATTACAATGAAAAACGAAAATCAGTTATATATATAAAAAAGTATTGAAACTGAACGTATGTAATCTTGGTTTTCAATGATGTTAAAAATAGTGCTATAAAGCATTATTCAATTAACAATTATTCTAATATAGTGTCATTTAAGTAGGCCAAATCATCTAATGTCTATATGACAAAATTTAAAGATGAAGAAACAAAAAAGCTTATTGGTACAGATTTAAAATTGCACAGCTGAAAATATCAAGCATATTTAAAAAATCATAAAATTTATCCAATTTTTAAATAAAGATTAGCTAGTGCAGTAATAAAAGTTTTTTCAAGATAAAATCTTTGTCTGTTGTGTGTAATATATAAAAATACATACAAAAATATTTTATCGTTTGCAACCTTGCATTTGTTTTCTTAATAAAAGTCATTTTTTGTAAGGAACACATACGTATGTCAACATGATCTTTTAAAAGTTAGACATAACAGTTGATTTACTTTTTTCAAACAACCAATTTTTTAAACAGCAATGATTAAACAGTTAAAACTAAACAAAGTGTCAAAGCATGTTTAAATGAAATAAAAAAGGGATCATGTTTCTTTTTTCCCCATTGTATTTTCAAGTGCTTTTTTTTCCCCACAGACTTCACACTCTGGTTGTTTACCTACATAAACCAGTCCATAAATTTTCCACATGGGCAAAAAGGACTTGATCCAAAAAAAGTTATTTTAACATAGTAATAATAGTATTAACTAAAAAGCTTTCAGAGATAATATAGGCTAAAAATGAATTGCAATTATAATGATAAAATTTTTTTTAAATTGACTATTAAATACATTAAAACTGTTTTAAAATCTAATCAACCTTATCATTAATAGTGATATCTGCAATTAACAGTTTAATAATGACACAAATAATGTGTACTACTTATAATACAAATTAAACAAAGATTATTAAAAAATTTAAATTTTAAGAAATTTTTTTGGTAATTACAGTTTTAAAAAATAATTTCCAGTAAAACTTATAAGGTCCCCTTAAGAAGTCACCATAAACAGTTCTTTTCCAGTAAAATTAACTCAGAATTTCCCTATAGCACCAGGATGAAATATAAAAAACTAAAAGGAAAAGGATTTCTCAAAAAAGTGATAATAACCAAAAGGAGGGATTCAGGTTAGTTTCACAAACAAAAATCGCTTAGGGTGATTTTTTGAGGAGACCCACCGAAATTATGTTTCTAATTTTTACCAAAAAAATTTTCCTAAATATTAACCTGCATTTTCAGCTGCTGGTAATTTTTTTTCTGGTGATAATACTATCCAAGCATAATTTACAACTTTACTTCAAACACTGTTTGTTTTTTGTCAAATTTAAGCTACCACTATCATGCAGCATGATATTAAAGTGTATATTAAACTAATGTGTTATATTGATACAGTTACACTACTGTATCAGTAGCAGCAACTGATTTATTTTAAAATGTGCTAGTTTGTCAAAAAATCCTCAAATAAAAAAACATAGAAAGGTTTTAAAAAACTTTCTTTTCAGACAATTACATCAAGTTAACATAATGCAAATATATCTGTACCAGTATACTGTAGTATATTAATACAACATTATCATTGCTTTCCTGTTTCTTTACTGTTTGTGAGAGGCAATAACAAAAAGCTTCATCTCATCTCTATATTGGACTTCTGTAACACCATTAAGAAAGCAGCCAAAAAAGACTATCCCACGCGGGTATCGAAATACCTACATTCCGTGTTGGGATGCAGAGTGTGAATCCCTCTATAAAACCTTTCTGCAGTCTCCTCAGGGAGACGACTCGAGCTTGGCTGCTACAGCTCTGCTTGCCAAGCTTGACAGAAAGCGGAGGGATCGATGGTCCGAAGCAGTTCGGAGCATTGACTTCTCACACTCTAGTCGAAAAGCGTGGAGTATTTTGAACAACCTAACTAGTAGGTCACGACCAGTGGTGGATATTGGGTGAGGCGAATGAGGCAGTCGCCTCAGGCCCCCCCATCGATTTTAAGGCCCCCCCCTCGAAAACAGCATATACAGTTTTGGATTCGCTCAGTGGACGATTTGGAGGGAAGACCTTTTTTTTTTTTTTTTGGAGAACACCTTGATTTTGGGAGAAAAATAGGGAAATTAGAGGTGAAATTGAAGTGAAGACCTTTTTTTTTTTTTTAGAGAACACTTTGATTTTGGGAGAAAAATAATCAAGCCCAGATCAGACCTCTTTTTTTTCTCAGACAACATGAATTTTTGAAAATTCTTGCCTCGGGCCCCTAAATTGGAATATCCACCACTGGTCACGACACTCTCCTCGTCACTGTCCCGTTTCAGCCAATGCTATTGCATCTCAGTTGGTTAGAAATGGGAAATACGAGGCTGTTGACCACAAGTCATCTCGACTTGTCTTTCAAGAAGTGTCTGACCTTTGGAGGGCCACAACACCAGACGCAGTAAATATCTCTGACAATTTCTCACAGAGAGAATTTGCTGCTGCCCTTCAACATTTAAAACCAGGTAAAGCTCCGGGACCTGACTCCATCTGCCCCGAGCTTATACTCCATGCCGGAGCTGCTTTGAAGTCCAGGTTACGTGACTTCATTTCTTCCTGTTTGCGCCGACTCAAAATTCCCAAGATCTGGAGAAAAGCGCTTGTGGTCGCGATCCCCAAACCCGGAAAGCCCGTGGGGGACCCAAAGAGTTATCGACCGATATCTCTGCTCTGTGTCCCCTACAAGATCCTCGAGAGGCTTATCTACGCCCGCGTTGAACCATTAATCGATCCGCTGCTCCCCAAAGAGCAGGCTGGGTTCCGACGCGGGAAGTCAACCGTAGATCAAGTTGTTCTGCTAACCCAGAACATCGAGGATTCTTTTGAGGCTAAAAAGAAGGCCGGTGCCGTATTTATCGATCTGACAGCTGCTTATGACACTGTCTGGCACCGTGGCCTTACCTGCAAGCTGCTGAGACTATACTTCCGGATAAGCACATGGTCAAAATGATCATGGAGCTTGTCCGAAGTCGAAGTTTCACCCTTACCACCGGTGACAGCAAGCAAAGCAGGCTACGCCGTCTTAAAAACGGCGTTCCTCAGGGATCGGTCTTGGCTCCCCTTCTATTTAACATCTATACGTACGATCTTCCTTCTATGATTTCCAGAAAGTTTGCTTATGCTGATGATCTAGCATTGTTGCACTCTTCTGGAAACTGGAAGGACTTGGAGGGGATCTTAAGCCAAGACATGTCCACACTGTCAGCGTATCTCCAGACTTGGAGGTTGAAGCTCAGTCACATTAAGACGGTGACGACAGCCTTTCATTTAAACAACCGAGAGGCCAAACGTGAGTTAAAGATTTACAACAACGGTGGACTTTTACCGTTCTGTCCAACCCCTACTTACCTTGGGGTAAAACTGGACAGATCGCTCACGTTTCGTCACCATTTAGTGGCATTGCGCAAAAAACTATCATCGCGCGTCACACTGCTGAGGCGACTCGTGGGCTCGGGATGGGGTGCTGGTGCTAAAACACTACGCATAGCCACCTTGTCTCTAGTCTACTCAACAGCTGAGTACTGTGCGCCAGTCTGGTGTCGCAGTGCTCACACTCGCCTCATCGACAGTGTCTTGAATGACGCCTTGCGCATGGTTACTGGATGCCTGCGCCCCACTCCAACGGACCATCTACCTATATTCTCAGGCATCCAGCCAGCTGAGCTTCGCCGAATGGGAGCGACACTCTCCTTGGCTTACCGTGGATCTCTGGACCCCGATCATATTTTGCATGGTCTGTTAAGTGGGTCCTCAGATACTCGCCAAGTGAGACTAAGATCCAGACGCCCGTTTGTGCCAGCTGCGCGGAATCTCTTGGACAAAGTTAATATTAACTCTTAAATTGTTATTCCGATAAACAAAGTAATATTCCTTTTTGTTTTTTTAAATATGCTTAACTTCATGTTTATATAACCTTGTATTTATTAGGAAATGGTTGAGTTTGCTTCCTTACCTAATGCTTGTTCATTTATTCTCCTTTAAGTTTAATTTGTTGCTCTAACTAACCTTAAACTTCTACTTTTATTAGCTTCTTATATTGTAAAAAAATATAATTTTGTTTGTAAACCTCAATCTAGTAGCTCCTTCGTTGGATTAATTTCGTACATTAACAGTCAATTGTGTATTATGATGTCATATGGTAGCTTCGACTAAGAATCGAACCTTTTCCTAATTAAATGTTAACATTTGTATTGTAGCCAGAAATTTTTTTTTTTTTTTTCCCTACAGCGGCTTTCTTAATTACTTCAGTTGCGTGTTTTTCTTTTTGTTGGCTTGATTACGTAATCCATGCCTGATTCGATAGAGTGTTACAATGATTTGGTTCGTTTTTTGGCTTCGGGTCAAGTAGACAACAATGATTCTCAGTGCCTTGATGCAAAATTTCACCAAAACACCAATGATTTTTTATTAGATAACATGATTTCATCTAATATTAAGCCTTGCATTTACACTGATTTTATAAATTTTGATAATAGAATTGATTTTCATAATTCTTTATTTATGATACATTTTAATATTAGATCATTACAAAAAAACTTTGATTCGTTCTATGAAGCATTACAGCTCCTTCCTACCCTTCCACAAATTATCTGTATTTCCGAAACTAAAATTAACAAAGAACCTCTTACTAATATTTCTATTTCCAATTATTCTTTTGTTTGTGCGAATTCTAATACACGGGCAGGTGGTGTGGGTTTTTACTTAAACAATTCTATATCTTATAAAACAATCGGTAAAAACCTATTAAAGATCGCTGGTTGCGAGGATCTTTGGGTATCTATAAATTTTCCAGGAATTAGACACACAATTATTATTGCAGTTATTTATCGTCATCCAAATAGTGACGCTAATACTTTTATTGAAGCACTAAACAAAAAACTGTGTGAATTTGAAAGCAACAAATATGATATTTACTTATTAGGTGATATTAACATAAATATTTACAATAATCAATCCAACTCCACAAGCGACGAATACCTTTCTATGTTAGCAAGTAGTGGTCTTTTTCAATTAATTACAAAACCAACTAGAGTTACCGACACTTCCGCAAGCCTCATTGATCATATATTTGCTAGTTCTCTATCTAATCCTGTATGTCCTGGAATTATTTTAAATGATATTAGCGACCATTTCATGACATATTGTGCGATTTCTTTGAGAGCTAAACCACAGTCAACTAAACAAATTAAATACCTTGTTAGAGATTTTAATAATCTAAAAATCGAAGATTTTTTGTGTCGTCTCGATAATGATATGCGCCATTTTGCACCTTTTCTTAACGATATTACTGCTGACAATTACAACTTTATATTTAATAAGTTTTTGCTAATAGTTAGATCAGCAATTGATTTTTATGCACCACTACGTCAAGCCTCTCGTAGGCAAAAACGTATTCAGTCAAAACCCTGGTTAACTAAAGGTCTTCTTGTATCCATTAAACGTAAACAAAAACTTTATAGATCGCATTTCATGTCTCATGATTTAGAGAAACAGCAATTTTATAAACAGTATTCGAACAAATTGAATAAAATTAAGTACAAAGCTAAAAAATCCTTTTATGTTAATTTATTTGAGGAATGTTTCATTCACAATAACCCGCGTAAAATATGGTCTACAATTAATTCTTTACTTCATACAAAATCTGATAATCCATCAAGTCCTTCTAAACTATATATTAATGATATTGTCGTAAATAACCCCGTTGAACTTGCTGATTGCTTTAATCACCATTTTAGTGAAGTTGGAACTAAATTAGCAAATAATCTAACACCCTCTTCTGTTTGTGCAGTTAATGACTATTTAACTAAAAGAGTTTTCTCTTCAATTTTTTTAGAGCCAGTTGCTAGTGATGAGATTACCAACATTATTAATGATCTAAAAACAAATAAAGCTGGTGGTTATGATATGATATCTTGTTACTTTATTAAGCTGTCATCTTCTATTTTAATTCCTATTCTGGTTTCGTTGATAAATGCTTCTTTTAGTTTGGGTATCTTCCCTGATGATTTAAAAATAGCAAAAGTTATACCACTTTTTAAAAAAGGTGATACACTTGATATTAACAACTACCGTCCAATTTCTTTGCTAACTTGTTTTTCCAAAATTTTTGAAAAAGCAATCTTTACTCGCCTTTCTAATTTCCTAGATAAGCACTCAGTTTTAATTCCAAGCCAATATGGGTTCTGTACCAACAGATCTTCTACTCATGCAATACTTGATATAGTATCGACTATTTATGATAATATTAATAATAAAAAATTTACTGGTATGGTTATGCTTGACCTAACCAAAGCGTTCGATACTGTATGTCATAAACGACTACTATTAAAACTTGGCCACTACGGGATAAGAGGGACTGCATATAATCTCCTACAATCCTATCTATCAAATAGATTTCAGTATGTATCCATAGTTAATATAAACTCGAATCTTAGAAATGTTAAAATGGGTGTCCCTCAAGGTTCAGTTTTAGGCCCTCTTTTATTTTTAATCTATATTAATGACCTTCAAAATTGTATGATAAGTATTCCTCGACTTTTTGCGGATGACACTGCTGTTCTGATCCACGCAAACACCTTAACCGAACTTGAGATTAAAATTAATCGTGAACTAGAGAATGTGGTAGTATGGACAAGGAAAAATAACTTAACTATTAATCCTATGAAATCTCAAGCTATGATAGTATCGCCTTCGCTATCTAAAATAAATTTTGCTATTACTATTAAATTAAATTCAAGTATCTTACAAGTTTCAAACAATATTAATTATTTAGGAGTAATAATTGATTCCAACTTCTTATTAAAGAACATATTTTAAAGTTAAAATCTAAATTATCTCGAGCAGTAGGAATTATGTGTAAATTAAAGCATACTGTACCTCTTCGTATTCTAATACGTCTTTATTATGCATTTTTTCACTCTCATTTACTCTATGGTTTATTGGTTTGGAGTGCTACTTATACAAGTTATCTGCAACCGATAAACATACTACAAAATAAAGCTCTGCGTATAATTAGTAATAAACAACGATGGACAAATTCTACTATTTTGTACAGTGACTTAAAGATTTTAAAGCTTCAGGATTTAATTAAACTCGAAATAGCCAAATTTATGTTTAGTTATGATAATTGTTTATTGCCACCTATTTTTGTAAATTACTTTCTCAAAATTTCTCAAATTCATTCACGATCAACTCGTTTTTCAGACAAAAATTTTCTTTATCTGCCTAGGTACTCCACTAATCGCTTGCAAAGGTCAATTAAATTTCGAGGAGTGAAAATATGGAATGAAATCCCTTTTCACATTAAAACAAATTGCTGCTCACTCAAAAACTTTGCTTTGAAATACAAACAATACATTTTACAATCGTATTAATGATGGTCTTTATTTTATCTTTTTTTTATTCTCTTATTTTCATGCATCTTTGTTTACGCTGAGTCATTGTTATAGTTACGATACCTGATTACTCATTCTACTTTTATCATCTGGTGGCTGCTTGACTTGAAGACCAATTGTTTTTGGTCACTTCGCAGTCTCCATGCTGGTTTTTTTTTTTTTTTTATTTATTTTTTGTACGTGTTATGTAATCGTTTACCATTTATTTGATCTTGTAGTGTGTGTTTGTTTTTGATTTGATCTTACAAACTAGCAAAATAAACGAAGTCAATTCAAGTCAATTCAATTCAATTCAACCTTGCCAGACTTGGCATCCGCGCTTCTGAATGGACAAATCTTAAATGGAACGCGGAGTATTGTGAAGATGCTTCCAGGCTCCGTGCTTTTGTGCCCGAGACCGGTGCCAGGCCTGTTGGAATGGGCTTACCCCGAGCAGCTTGGGTTAAGCTCAACCGCCTGCGGACTGGTGTTGGGCGATTCCATTCGTCCATGCACAAATGGGGTCTCGCTCCTTCACCGAATTGCGAGTGTGGCGCCTCTGAGCAAACCGCAGACCATGTACTAACAGCGTGCCCTATACATCGGGCACCACATGGAGCACGAGGTCTGACGGTTTTGGATGACGAAACTCGATCCTGGCGTAATGACATCACTGCCAGCGTCTGATCCAGGCAGTGCAGCAGTCTGGGGTAGTAAAAGGATAAACCCTCGGCCCCAGTCCTGTTTGTGTCTGACCTGGAGTGGATACCTCTTCAAACAACGACGACGTCTATATTTATCCTCCTGACTCACAGGAAAACAAAGGAGACGCAACACACTGATACACAGGGCAAGCAATTACCCCGACCTGCTATCGAAGATGCCCCCTAGATATTGCTGTCCAGTTAAAATTTTTTATTTTTTATTTTTTTATAGAGATATGAATAAAACTTAGAACTGCTTTCCAAGACCGCCAAGCAGGGAAAAACGCTCTGAAGTATTTTTCCCAAGGATGGAACAGAATGGCGCGAGTAAGTTTTAAACCGAGACCAGGTCGATCACAATTATGGCGCTGTTAATCACTCGACCACGCTGCCGACAAATTTACCAAGAAAATGGAAAATTTATTGTAGCGTTATCAACAATGTTAATAGGCTGTAATGGCAAAATCAATTTTAAAAAACATTTAATTGGGTAAGGTTTAAAAAGTGCCAAATGAAGTAAGGAGTTGTAGGAGATAGACTTAGCAAATTTTTCCACTTGATAGTTCGCTTTTCAGATATTTTTCTGGGGAGATTACAAAACAAAGTAGTAATTTGGTTAGGAATCTATAAATTCAGTTTAGTTCAGTTTAACGTCTCGGCCATTCTTTAAAACTTTTCCTGAGGGAGGCAAAAATATGAAGCAGAAAAACTGAGGAGCAAAATTTTCCGCTCTATAATATAAAAGTTGGTTAATTGGCAGAAAGATCGCGGCAATATTTTTAAAAAATACGCCTAATATTTTATTTATTTAAGATCATTAAACAGTGCTTTTTACCAGTAATGGCTTTAATAGGGTGTAAGCGGTGCAGTCGCACTGGGTCCCCCTAAAATAGATTAAAAAGTGGCCCCCTACACAAGAATTTGCTTTATTTTTACCAAGGAGCACTAGGACGTCAATGGCAAGTCAAAATAAAAGAAAAATTTTTGAAAAAAAATGCCTCCGTAACCCCCGTAATTGAAGAAATTTTACACACTATATACTAGGGGAAGTGTGGGACCCATGGAACACCGGATTTATTTGAAAACAGAAAACGGATTTTTTGAAATTTTTGCATTTGGAAACACATTTTTGTAAGACATGCTTATTCCAAAATTAAAATTCGTGAGACTGCTAATTTAGAAGGCAGTAAAGCTGTTTTTTGATTTTTGGGGTAAAAAATGTCCTTTTTAGGTTAATCTTTGTAAGAATTTTATAGTTTCTTGAAGTTACTAAAACTATTAGTGTTGGTTTCTTTGAAAAGACTACTTATCTAGCTATCAGTTGATCAAAAGTTTTAGTTGTCAAAGTGTAGTGTGTATGAACTAAAAGCTATTTTCCAATAATTGTAACCATGTGGGACCTTTGGAACATGGCGTTCCATAGGTCCCTTGTATTTCAGGTCATGCCTACATTTAAATCTAGATTATCGAATAAGGGTTTGTTTAGTGAAGAGGACCTAAATAAAGCTTTGAAAGGTGTTCCTACTAATAAACTCAGTTTCAGAAAAGCTTCGAAAGTTTAAAGAATACCTATAGGTACTTTGCACCGTTATAAGAAAAAGATGCATCCAGGAAACACTGAAGTTAAGAAAATGTCTATGACTACAACTCAAGTAAGTAAATTTTTGTTGGGCTAAGTTTTATGCTTCTATCCTAGGCCTATACTGACAAAGAGGCTAACAGATTTTGTCAGTTAGGCTAATGGTTTGATCTAAGCCTAATTAAGATTTAAGAATGAAATGTAATCTAATGAAAAACTAGGTTATTAAATAAGGAATTTAATAAACTAATTTAATACTTTATTTAAAAACCTAGTTAGTTTTTAATAACCTAACTATAGATTATTAAATAAGAAATTTATTAACCTAGTTTTTCATATCCAGTTAATAGGCTAATTACTGTTTGTATTTTTATAGATTTTTACAGAAGATGAAGAACATGCATTAAAGGATTACATCATTAAGCTTTCAAAGCTGTTTTATGGCCTTGACAAAATTAAAGTAAAAAAACTTGCTTATGAATATGCAAAAATAAAAAACAAAAAAATTCCTAATTCATAAAATGAAAAAAAAATTGCTGGTGAAGATTGGCTAAAAGGCTTTCGTAAGCGAATGGGAGATTTAAGTTTGAGAAAACCTGAAAGTACAAGCCTTGCCAGAGTCATGGTATTCAATCCTTTCAATGTTCATGCTTTTTTTTGACAACCTCAAAAGTATTCTTAGCAATTCAAGTATCCCTCCAACCAGAATTTGGAATCTTGATGAGACTGGAATTAACACAGTTCCCAATTCCAGAAATATTTTATGTAGAACTGGTATCAAGCAAGTTGGCCAAATAAGATCAGGGGAACGTGGTTTAAACATTACAATGTGTTGCTGTGTCAGTGCTATTGGAATGACTCTACCGCCAGATTCATATTTCCCAGGGTTCGATTTGCAAGCCACATGTTGCGCGGTGCTCCTGCTGGTAGTCTTGGTTTGGCCAATCCATCAGGATGGATGAAACAATACATTTTCCCACAAGTCTTGAAACATTTTGTTGACAATATGACAGTATCCAAAGATCAACCGGGAGTGCTGATCATGGATAATCATAACAGCCATATAACTTTAGAGGGTGTTGAGCTGGCTAAAAACCATGGCTTAGATCTGCTTACCCTGCCGCCTCATTGCAGCCACAAACTGCAACCTTTAGATGAAAGTGTATTTGGAGCCTTCAGAAAATTCTACAGCTCATTTTGTAATGAATGGCATCTGTCACATCCTGGGGAAACACTGTCTTTATATTATGTTGCTGCATTGTCTAATAAAGCTTTTGTTAAATCCTGCACCTTGGAAAATATTACTTCTTCATTCAGGCGGACGGGAATATTTCCCTTCAATTCAGAAATTTTTACAGAGGATGAATTTTTACCTTCCACAGTAACTGATCAGGTACAAAACGTTTATTCAGGCGAGACAAACATCGACGCAAGTGTGCTTGACACCACTGAGGCTGCTGTTTAATCTACATCTACCTCAGCGTCATCAAACCCAGGCTGTAGCCTGGAAGCAGTTCCTGAAACCTCTTTAATTGAATCAATCGCCCCACTACCGAAAGCAAGGCCACAAAAAATTCGGCGTCGCAAGAGAGTTTCTTCTGCCATCATCACACGCACACCTGTGAAAAAAAAACTTTTCCCTCAGCAATCAGGAGATAGTTCAACTGATAAAGAAGAGGTATTTGCTGATTCAGAAAGTAATGCCAGTCTGTCTGATGGTGATTTCAGCCTTGCTCCACAAACTGACGAGCTTGTCATACTCAAATGTGGTGATTTTGTTATTGTTAATGTGCACACTGCAGCTGGAAAATGTAAAAAGTTTATTGGAAAGCTGGTTAGTGGACCAGATGAAGATGAAGACTTTGAAATCAGTTTTCTGGAGAGGTCAAGAAAAATTAAAAATGGATTTGTCTTTCCAGAAATGGAAGACCTAGCCTCCATTGGCAAAAAAGATATTGAAAAAATTTTGCCCCCACCTCATGCAGCTGCTCAAACTAAACGGTTATGTGGGGTGATGAAATTTAACGTTGATTTATCATATGTGTAATTTTTTTGTGTGTGCATGTTTGTTTATGTATATTTTTGTGTTTATTTGAAGTTAATGTAAAAAAGAACAACGTTTGATAGCTTTGTAAGAAGTGTTCCATAGGTCCCAGACGGTGTTCCATTGGTCCCACAGGGGTGGGACCTATGGAACGAAATGTATAAATTTAATAATTGTTTGTAATTTGGCAACCAATTACCACACAGCTAAACCATTTTATCCCAATGCAGAGCTACCTAATCACAACATGCAGGCCAATTTTCAAGCAATTTTTAGTTAAAATATAAAAGTTGCGACCGTTTAAAAAAAATCGTTCCATAGGTCCCACACTTCCCCTACTACAATTCGAAGTGAAAGTATATCGCATACTGCTGCTACTATAAAACGAAGACCTTTATGATTTTTGGAAGTAGAACATTATGATTTTTGGAGCAAAAATGGAAAACCTGAGATGAATTTGAAGTAAAGACCTTTTTTTTTAGAGAACACCATGTTGTTTGGAAAAAAATTGGGAATAAGCGGAGACCTTTTTTTTAGTGATGACTTTGCTTTCTACTAAAAACTGTTTTAGCTATCTTTTTCTGGCGCACTAAATAGTGGCCCCCATTACTTTTCTTGCACCGGACCCCCTTTTTCTAAGGCTATCACTTCATGCTTATTACTTTATTTCAGTATGTTAGGGTGAGTGGTTTGTTTAAAGTTAATCTATCAAATTAACTGATTAATGTAACAATAATTTATTTCTATATACCTAGCCGTACCTGCCGGGGAGCAGGGAGCAATTTCCCCCCAAGTTTCTAAGATATAGGGCAAAATTAAATTTTTTCGGGCAGTGACAAGAAAATATTTGGACAAAACCAGAATTTTTCGGACAGCAATATGAAAAATTTGGGCAAGGTCAGAAATTTTAGGGCAGTGACAATAAGCAATTGCAAAAAATAATTGCCAAATTTAGGTGAAGATCTTTTTTGTTTTTAGAGAAAACCTTGCTTTTGGGACGAAAATTGAAAAATATGAGACTGAATTTAAGTGAAGACCTTTTTTTTTTAGAGATTACCATGATTTAAGGACAAAATTTGTTCTTGATTCGAGAATCATTTTTTTGTCGTATCTGTAATGTGCTAGAAAATCATGATTTGGGCAAACGTCACAAAATTTGGGCAAAATTTCATTACCTCCCCAAATTTTTTTGGCTGGTACGCCTATGTCTATGTAGAGCCTAAACGGAGCAGACAGGCTACTTGCATTCGTAGCAAACACGAAACAATGTGCACTTAGTAAAAGCTTAAATTTTTAGTTGTGGGACACAGAAACCCGTTTAACCAAGTCAAAAAGTCAAAATGTAGTAATGCACAATTTCATTTGATAAAGAAATTTTATTTTTTATTTCATCTCTATATTTATCCTTCTGACTCATAGGAAAGCGAAGCAGGCGCTATACACTGATACACAGGACAAGCAATTACCCCGACCTACTTCCGGAAGTGCCCAGATATTGCTGTCCGTTTATTATTAGTAAGCTACGAATAAAAAAGCAATGAATCTGCTAGAAAATCAATCAAAAGTTTTATTTTTTTATCTAATAAACAGCAGATATTCACAGAAAAGCTTATACAAGTAAGCCTATTCAAAAAAAGGTATCAGCAATAAAAATGTCCGGTTCAAATTTTTACAATTTATCTTTAAGTTTTTTTAATGAGGTTTATAAAATTATTACAAGCTTATTTTGTCCCAAAGAACTGGATGATTTGGTGACAAAAAATTTATCTTCAGGTTTTTTAATAAGTTTTTTGAGAAAAAACAAGCTATAGCGGTGGTACCAGGGATTACTTAACCTGGTTAAGTAGTTCCGCGGGTGGCACCGTATGATCCTAAAATAAATAATAAACATAGACGCACCGATACTAAAATAGTAGGCTGCCTGTACTTTGAAACAATAGTAAGCAAATTTTTTAATCGACGCAGATGACTTCTCGTTACGCAAAGAATGCTTTAAAAAAGAGCAAAATGACAAATATTTAATATTTAAAATATCAAAGACTTAATTATAAGGTCTAACGGTAAATATTTTTATTTCTGAAGAAGGTCGCTGCCACGTACAATGCGTGGAGCGCTCGTTCTAGTGCTAATCCAATGCTCTGCAACCTATTTTCACTCCGGGTACACTAAGAAACATTTTAAAAATTTTGCCCTACACCTTGATCAAATAAGTATATAAAAAAATCACATTAATTTAAACGCAAAATAGATTTTATGATTTCTTTTTATTAGATAGCCTAGCTAGGGTTTGAATCAGCAAATTATCTCGCTGTGGCAAAGCTTAAATTTCAAAAAAATATAAAATTTTCTTTTTTAAAAATATTTTTTGGGTTACCGGTATTCCAGAACACACCTAGCATCATCTTGCGGTTCAACAGTGTGCCAGGTACACCGGTTGGAAGCACTATCCTAGACAATAAAAAAAAATCATTAAGTTTTTTTATTACAAAGTAATTCATTTATTTCTGTATAGTCAAACCTCGTTTTTCGAACACGATTCGTTCTGGAAGGCTGTTCGAAACCGATTTGTTCAAAAACCAAATTATATTTTCCCATTACAAATAATGTAAAAGAGATTAATTCGTTCCATGCACCAAAAGAATACTGTAACTTATTTAACTGTTTACACTATACCCTGTATATCATAGTATAAAACCATTTATTCAAAGAGTAAAAAAACATAAAAGTGTAAATAAAACGAAAAACATCACAAGTAACTCTAATGTAATAAACGTAACAATAAAGCACAGCGTAACAATAAATGCACTGCATCTCTTACGGTGGTCAACTGGAAAATGTTTACGTTTCGTCTTGGCAGTCACGTGTCGCTGTTGTTCTTTTTTTTGTTCGAGAACCGAATTTTTGTTCGAGGACCGAGTCATTTTCATCCCGAATTTTCTGTTCGAAAACCGAATAGTTCGAACTCCGAGGTTTGACTGTATTTAGTTAAAAATACATGCAAAGGCTAGTTGCTAAAATCAAACATTTTTATTTAAAAAAAATTCGCTTTTATTTCGAGAGCATCTTTAGTTGTTTTCTTGTAATTAAATCTGAAAATAACAGTAAACAGCAAGGCAGAAATTTATGTTCCGATTTGTTAAAAATAGTTAGGCCCGCAATTAAATTTTGTTCTAAAACTGTAACTAGAATGCAAAAATTTAATCAAAATTAATGTAAAGTTGCAAGCTATTTAAGGACCATAGATATTGAAGAAGACTGTATTTAGAGGAGAACATAGGTTAAATTCCCTAAGAATCTAAAAAAAAAATTTTTTTTGGGTTATGTATTGAATAAGCCCTACAAAGCGTGTTCGACATAATATTCTATTGTATCATTATTTATCTTCCTAAACAAACAGAATGGTGCGAATGGGTTTTGAACCGAGACCATGTCGTTCATAAGCACGACACTTTAACCACTTGACCACGCTGAGACAAATCGGGTCTTTTCAAATAGCGACCGTAAGGGATTTCCAGAAACGACCGTAAGCAAAACTATCGGAAATTAAATAAGAAACTAAGAGATAAAGAAACTCTTCAAAAAGCCGTAGTAACCACAGAAGGGATTCCAGGTGAGTTTTACTAACAAAATAATTTACGGTCGCTTTTCGAAGAGACTCTATTTGTGACTTTGAAGTTTGTGTTCAATACATGATTCACTTTTTTGAAGCAATTTTTTATTTTTTTAAATATTTTTCCCACTGTAATTTTGTATAAAGATTTTTTAAACTTTTCTTAGGATACAAAATTCTATTTAATTAGTTAAAAGCTACAAAGCACTGTGTTAGGAATGCAATGTAATTGAAATAGCCTTGTTCAACTCTTGTCTAATTTCATCGGCTGAGCGATTTTAAAAAATCGAAATTTCTCTATGCAATAAACCAAACAAAAATATTTTTTAGGACTGCGAAGTCCATCCAAATGATTTCTGTTATGCTTTGGGGAAAAGCAGTTCAAGACAAATAGCTAAATTTGGTCAGCTATTTACCTACAATCTAAAACTTGTCTAGACAATTATTCGAAATTGAACACGTGATAGAAGGCGGGTCAAAACGGTCATAGTTATTTTAAACTGGCGTAACGGCTCCGGTGCTGAACTTAAATAAACGAAAAATTTTATAATTGCTCTAACAATATACTATCTCATGAATATAATTTAAAACCCTTGACAACAGCATAAAATTATTATTTTTAAAAAATGTATATTTTACTTACATGTCCGTTTTGTCCGGGCTCTGGGCATAACGGTCATAGGTATGACCGTTTTGGCCCAAGCATGCCGCTTTAGCAATGAACATGCTAGACGGCTATTAAAAAAAATTTTTTTTAAATCCCAAACCTTGTTTAAATTTTACTTTGTCACTACACTTAGCATCGAAAAACTTTTACATTTAGCCATCGATTGATCAGCAGATCGACTTTACTTTGTATTCAATTTTAGAACAAATCTCTGCCAAACACGTTTTCATCTGTAAATCACCGAAAACATTGCAATATTGCAAAGCTTTCAATTTTAATTTCATAACTTTAACTAAAATAGGAAAATAAAAGATAAAAAAAATTAATGGAAACTTTGAAATTGAAAGAAATAGAGCAGATATCCGTTTTGCCCCGCCTTCCCCTAATTTTACGAACAATAGGGTTAGATATTCATTAAAAAAAACAAAATCAGCGTTATTTTTCGAACAATTGTCAATTTGAGTAACTGTTGATCGATCAATTACTAAATCGAACAACTGTTTTTCTGCACCAACGACAAGCCACTTCAACGTGGTGGTGCAGTCCCCTTCCCTACACTGGGGAGGGTCGAAATGGCTTGTCAATTCCCCGAGGGTCTCATCTTCGGGCGATTCTCTTTTGGACAACTCTTCTCATTTTTTATCCCTGCTGTCCAATGCGCGGTCACATGTGGACAGCACTCTTAAACCCAATTGACCGCCCCTCTACCCCTTCTATTTTCTTTCGGACATCTCTTCCTCGTCCCTCCTCCCACCTCAAATCTCTTCATTACTCATCTCACTCACCGCTGATTCTTATCTCTATGCTTCTCCTTATCAGCGGTGACATTCACCCCAACCCTGGCCCTATAGATCCCTGCTCTGTTTACTCCCGTAGAGTCACCTGGGGAAACAGATCAATACAATGTACCGGCTGTTCTCTCTGGGTGCACCTCTCCTGCTCTGGTCTATCTCCCGCTGACTTCCGCAAAATCTCCCCGGGACACTCTTGGACTTGCCCAATGTACCCATCCTCTTCTCAACCCCTCCCCTCCCTCCCTAACTCTAATCCCGTATCTTCATTCTTTTCTGTATCTCCATCCTCTCACACTCCAAACCCCCCACCTCCACTCACAAACAACCACAAAACCATATCTTCAAAAACTAAACCCTTCACCAAAACAACCTCGAATAATCCCACCTATCTTCCTAATCACCCCCAACTAATTTATACTTACCCTCCCTCAGCATTGACTACTCCTTCTCCTCAAACCCAACATACCACCTCTCCTCTCACACAATCCTCATTTCATCCTTCCTCTCCCTCTCGAAATAACCTCCGAATCCTACAGTGGAATGCTAATGGGATTCGCCCGCGTCGTACTGAACTCCTACACTTTCTCTCTCATAATCAGTACAATCTCATCTTCATACAAGAGTCACACCTCTCCTCTGACTCCACCTTCCGTATACCAGGCTACAAAACCCTCCAAAAGAACCGTTTTATGACGAGGAAAGGAACCACCAACTCTACGGGAAACCTAGGAGGAGGTGTACTGATACTTGTCAAAAACGGTCTATCTTACACTTCATTCTCCACACAATCCCTCTCCTCCCTCGACCCAAGCTCCCATTATTTAGCTATCGCAGTTAAAATAAAAGGAGCCGCTCCCATACATCTTTTCATCGTCTATGTCCCTCCTATCCGCTCCTCTTCCTCCGACTCTCGCCCAAAATCCTTCTCACCCTTTCTCCTACCATCATCTCCTACCACATACATCTTTGGCGACTTTAACAGCCATCATTCATCCTGGGACTCCCACTCACCAGAAGACCATTCAGGCAAAGATCTGTTTGATTGGCTCCTCTCTTCTGATCTTTTACCTCTTAATAACCCCGAACACCACACCCTACTACACCGTGCCACTGGAAACCGCTCTTCCTTTGATCTTTCCCTAGTTCCTGCCCGAATAGCCTCTAAATGCACATGGCAGACCCTTCCGGACCTCGGCTCAGATCATCTTCCTATTTCCATCACTATTCCCACTTCCCCTATAATTAACTCTTTCCACCGCCCCCCCTCATTTAACTATAATAAAGCTCGCTGAAATGATTACCTTACTTATATTGATACCCACTGCCCTACTCCCTCTAACTTTACAACACTTTCTCTTTCTGAAGCCACCCACACCTTTACCAAACTCCTCAATGATGCCGCCACTTCTGCCATTCCTTTCGGCAGCATCAACCGCCCTGCTAAAGCCTGGTGGTCTCCTGAAGTCGCAGATGCCGTCGCAAAACGCCGAAAGGCATTTGCGAAGGCACACTGTTCCGAAGAAGACCGCCAGCACTATATCGCTACTTCCAGATATACCTCCACTGTGATTTCTAAGGCTAAAGCCAAGTCGTGGCAGAACACTTGCTCTAGCCTTTCTCCTAAAACCCGTCCCAGCGAAGTCTTTTCTCTACTTCGCTCCATCTCTGGCTCCCCCTCCCCAACTACTTCTGACCTTCCCAATTTCTCAAATTGCCATACCCCTGTAGATTGTGCCAACCATCTCTCCTCACATCTACAGTCCCATTTCTCTACCCAAACCCCAAAACCTTTTCGAAGCACCGAGAAAGCCCAAATGAAGCAAATCAGAACTGCACACTGCAACACCCTGCATTCCACTTTCTGTTCACCATTCTCCTCAATTGAACTCTCTACAGCTATCTCTCAACTCTCAACCTCAACCTCCTCAGGCCCTGATCAAATTACCTACCCTCTTCTATCCCACCTACCACAATCTGCGTTAAATTTTCTTCTATACATCTTCAACCTTTCTTGGTCAACACACACCTTCCCGTCTGCTTGGAAACAATCAACAATCATCCCCATTCTCAAACCCGGAAAACCCTCTGACTCACCTTCTTCATATAGACCCATTTCTCTCACTTCATGTATCTCCAAACTCTTCGAAAGAATGGTTTTAGGACGACTAACCTATTTTCTCGAACAACAAGACATTCTCTCACCCGTGCAAGCTGGTTTTAGACCTGGTAGATCGACTGTAGACCAGGTTCTCCTTCTCTCACAGTCAATCGCAGATTCCTTCCACCAATCTAAGCCAGGCGCACGTACAGTCCTTGCCACTGTGGATTTTGCGAAAGCTTTTGACTCAGTTTGGCACTCTGCCCTCCTCTCTAAACTCCTCTCATTAGATTTTTCTCTTTGCTTTGTCGAATGGATACGATCCTACCTCTCAGATCGCCGTTCGAAAGTCCGTATCTGTAATTCATACAGTCGTCCTTTCCGTCTCCGAAGAGGAGTTCCCCAAGGTTCGGTTCTAGGACCAATTATCTTCTCTTTATACATAAATGACCTTCCCACTTTCCTTCCTGCATCTGTTAAGACCTCTCTCTCTCTATGCAGATGACCTAGCCATCTGGGCCTCCTCCCCGAGTGTTGAGTGTGCAACCGCTGTAGTACAAGCTGCCCTCAACAGACTGGTGAAATGGTCCTCAAAATGGCGCCTTCCTCTCAACCCCCTCAAATGTGAAACATCCTTCTTCAGCTTAGACCCCTACCAATCACGTATACAACCATCTCTGCACATTCTTAACACCCCTCTCAAATTCAACCCTTGTCCAACCTTTCTCGGTGTAACCTTCGACCGCACTCTCTCTTTCAAATATCACGTCTTATCCTTACGGAAAAAGTTTCACAGTCAATTCCGTGCTTTTCGCTCCATTGCCTCTGCCTCCTGGGGTCCATCAAAAGAATCCTTGTGTACCCTATACAAAGCCTTTATTCGCCCCATCCTCACCTATGCTTCCCCAGGCTGGTTTCCCTTCTCATCTCCTACACACATCACCTCCGTGGAGAGGATGCATAGATCTTCCTGTAGAGTAATCACAGGTTGTCTATCGTCCACTCCCATTCCTCTACTTCATATAGAAGCACTTCTACCTCCACTACGAGTCACCCTCACCCACCAATCCCTCTCCTTCTTTGAACGAGCCCTCCGTCTACCTCCCACCTTTCCCATAGCCTCTCTTGCGAACTCTAACCCCCGTACACGTCTCAAGAAGAGCTCATGGAGATCTTTCTCCAGATCACATAACCTTATCCCTAACCTACATTTTACCCGTGAACCACTAATCCTCTGCCCTCCTGAACCCCCCTGGTCTGCCCCATCTAATTACACAATCTCACTCCACCTCTCATCCCCATGCTCTCGCAAAGACCCCCCCTCCCTTCGCAACACTGCAGCTACCTCCCATCTTTCCACTCTATCTCACAGCGATATCTCTGCCTGGACTGACGGTTCGGTACCTGCCGGGCTGGGACAGAATGGTGCAGGAATACACATCAAATGTACAAAGTGTGTCACTGCTACCTCGCTCTCCTTCTCGACTGGTCTCTGGGCTACCAGTTATAGTGCTGAAACCTTCGCTCTCCTACATGCTCTTGTGTGGTGTATCTCTCACTCCAAGACATGTAATTTCGAATCTATCACCTTCTTTTCCGACTCTTTATCTGTCCTATCAACTCTCTCTACCCCCCTACCATATTTAACCCCCAAATCCTTATCCAATACTCAATCTCTTCTTAACTCTCTATCTCAATCCAAGGTTGTCCATCTACAATGGATAGTACCTGGTCACTCTTCCCTCCCAGGTAACGACTTAGCTGACTCTCTAGCTAAAGCCGGTGCCTCTCTCGATCCCTCCAGTACATCAGTGTCCCTCGCACCCCTTATCTCCTCCCAACGACTATCCCTCTACACCAGTTGGAGATGTCCAATCTGGTTTCTTTCAACATCAAATCCCTTCAGTATGTCCCGAGGAGCTTACTTTCCCTCGCTCCGCTCGCTGATCTCTCTCCCGTTTACGCTGCAACGGGCACAGCACTCTCCTCAACTCTTATCTCCACAGAGTTGGTCGAGCCGAGACTCCTTCATGCAGCATTGCAGCAACTGTGGTTCTGAACCACAGGATCTCTCACATCTCGTGCTCGACTGCCCTGTACTAGACCCTCTGCGTCGGGCCATTTTCGGCCACACCCCTTCTCTTCTGGACCTCTGGTCCCGTCCGTGGGGAGTCGCCCGACTATTGGGATTCCGCGGAATTGATCCGCGCCCCCATCCCTAGGAATGGGTCGGGTAAAACCACCACCACCACCACCAACAACTGTTTTTAAATAATTGTCCGTAAACCAATCTACAATGGGAACGATCTTGACCTTGCAAATTTATTGATCTGATCTTGATCAACTTCTTTTCGAAAATGCCAAGATATTGGCGTGCGGCTAAACTTTTTTAGATTTTTGGCTTGTATTTCGAGAATATGACTAAAATTTTAAGCTGCTTGTTGAGACCACAAGCAAAGAAAGTGCCGTAAGTGTCTTTCCCAAAGACACAGCAGAGTTACATTTGCAATCAATACGGCGCTCTTACAAGTAGTTTATAGGTATTCAAAATCTTTAAATACACATATTATAATACAACATCACTCTATTCTTTCCAATACTTTTCATTTACCTTAAAGCACTCAGCGCAAACATAGAACGGAATTTTACTAAATTTTTTTTGCACGGAAAAATAATTAATCATCTTACGCAAGCACTTAAAAGCAAAAGACTGCAACAACTGCATACAAATCCTTTGTTGCAACCATTTAAATAGCATATTCACTTTTAGCTGATACACTAAACTTTTATGTAAACAAGTTATCAAAAACAAGATTTATTTTACAAGGCATTGAATCTTCAAACTACATAATCGTATGAAGAAAATAACAAAGCAGTGCAAAAACAAAAAACTGTTGGCAGTTTTTTTGAAAAGTTAAAATAAAAATATCGATTAGCAAGAAATTTTCACGCAAAAAAGCGTTGTAGCCGTTTTCTTAAATGACGCAATCAAACGAGCAACGCGAAAAATCGTTGGCGAAAAGCAAAACGCAAAGAAACGAAAATGAGCACGGTTAAAGAGACAATTGTCAAGCACTCAAGCACGCGTCAAATCTGCGAAACAAATAAAAATCTGCGACGGCCTCCGGTAAAGGTTAGTGAACAACCATCTGGCATCATTTCATTTTCACTAAGAAATTGAAGATTTAACTTTACCAATTCGTTTTCGTGATGGATTTTTGCATTTTTAATTCTTTGCTAAAGTGGAGTTAGCGCTGCTGGACGGAACTGTGGAGCTTCCAGAGGTATTGACTCCTGAAAGAATCATAGCGTTGACGAGCGACGTTTATTGAGAATGTAGTTGCAGGATTGCGCAACATTAACGACTGATTGGCGACTTTTAGTTTGGATTGATTATGAAGCAGCTTTAGAAACACTCAATAACTTACAGGGTTTTTCAAAAATAAAGAGCAAGTTTTACTTGTAACATACGGTATATTGCTTCAAATAATAAAAATAATGAGTGAAGAACAACAAAGAAAGGAAAGAGTTAGTGTAAATCTAAAAATATTTGATCTTTTAGAAATATTTAAATTGATGATTAATAAATTAAAGTTTTAAAAGTGGGATTTTCTTTGTTAGTTGTTTTTGAATCGTATTTTTACAGAAAGAACGTATATACTCATTTTCCTGTAATAAATTTTGTATATAAATATTGTATCTAATAAATTTTTTATATGCTCGGAACCTCAAAAATTTTAAATTTTTTAAGGTTTTGAATATTTAACCCTAAATGGCAAGTCAGCATGAAAGGAAAAAGAGTGTCAAACTTAAACAAGAACTGTTTGATACAGTATCAAACAGTTCTTGTTTAAGTTTGAGACTTTCCTTTCATTCTGACTTGCCATTTAGGGTTAAATATTTTAAACCTTTCAAAGTTAAGGTTTTTGAGGTTCCAAGCATATAAAAAATTTATTAGATACAATATTTATATACAAAATTTATTAAAGGAAAATGAGTATATACAAGTGTGTCCATAAGGTCCGTGTGCACTTTTAAAAGATTATAACTTTGTAAGTATTTGTGATAAAAAGAATCTGTAAAAAGTATTAAAGAAAATCTATATTTTTAAAGTTTCCACATGTCCTCCCTCATTATTAATACAAAGGGTAACGTTAATTCAGTCCAATTTAGAATTCCCGATTTAGAAACTGTCTAACACGTAGAGCAAGTGCCAAAGAGCTCCATCTTGTTGAAACCTTGTATCATGTTTCAGATTCAGTTGTTCAAGCTGTGAAATAATTCTGAAGTATATCTAAGTAGCTATCAGCGTTAATAACACGATTTTCAAACAAGAATGGCTCTACGTCGTGATTTTTTCCCAAAGCACATCCCATAATAACTTTGGGTGAGTCTCTTTCATGTTGGACAGTTTTATTTGGCTTTTCAGTTTCCCAAAATTAGAAAAAGGAAACTTTAGAGCACTTTTTACAGATTCCTTCTACTACAAATACTTTTAAAGTTATAATTTTTTAAAAGTGCACACGGACTTTATGGAAACCCTGTATGTTCTTTCTATAAAAATACGATTTAAATAAAACTAACAAAAAAAAATGCCACTTTTAAATTTTTAATTTATTAATCATAAATTTAAATACTTTTAAAAGATCAAATATTTCAAGATTTACACTAACTCTTCCTTTCTTTGTTGTTCTTCACTCATTATTTTTATTATTTGAAGCAATATATGTTACAAGTAAAACTTTATTTTTGAAAACTTGCTCTTTATTTCGGAAAACTCGCTTTTTATTTTTGAAAAACCTTGTAAATTTATCGTCAACATTTCATAACATCAAAGCAGCTTAGCAGAGAGTATAATGCAGTAAAAATCAAATGTATTAAAATATGTTTAACGGATGAAAGTAGTTTTTGTTAACGAAAACAGGTTTTCAAAACAGAGAAGTTGAAATCAAGTCTTTGCAAAAATCAATAGCAAATCGAACTCGAAAATATCGACTTACCATCGGCATTGGTGGCCATCTTCCACGCCTCGCTGTATATCGTCGTGAACGGCTGACCGGATGCGTCAGTGGCGACGTTGAGGGTTGCGCTGGAAACGGTGGGAGTGGCGGCGGTGCCAATGACCGGCCGAAGCACCAGAGAGGGAAGAGCCGACGCTGAGACGACCGGGCCTGAATGGAGACCTACAGCTTGATAAAGGTGGACTCCAGTCAGTGTTGAGTTGTGAGAAAGCAAGGACTTAAATCAAGACAAACTAGCTGATGACGTTTCGATGCACTGTAATTCGAAAAATTTTCCAGAATTTTTGCAGTGGCTAATTGAGCAAAGAGCAAAAAAGCACTACGCCGTAAAATATTATGACAGCCTTTGTTATATCGTGTTTCTTGTTATATATGATACTGGTTAGTGTCTAAGTTTAGCTCAAAAACCATTCGATCTTTTACAGAAAAAATCTTTTAGCATAGCAACAAAGAACGTACCCAAGGTGCAACAGAGAAAGCAGTAAACACTAACAACTGAAAAAGAAATCATACCAGAGGAAGCTGCCGGAGAGACAGCGGGCTGATAAGCTGGCCGCAGCTGGCTGAGCAAAGAGCTGACTGGCTGAAGCTCTGTTAAAGTGCCCGGGCTCAACTGAACCTGGGTTGCTGGCCTGAAAAAGAAGCAATCGCGCGTCAGCGTTTCAAAGCGGCTTTTTATTGAATCGATGAGCGACTTTTTGAAGTTCAACGGCAGAAACTAAAACTTAATAAAGCACCTTGGGGTGTTGCTTGTGTTATTGGCAGCCAACATCTGGGCCACAGCGAGTTGTTGCTGGAGAGATTGAGTGCTGTTGTTATTGTTGTTGCTGTTGCTGTTGCTTTGCGGTTGACTTTGCAGCTGAGCAGCGGCTGATAAAATCTATAATGAAGTAAATAGTTGAAAGCGAGAATGAGCGAGGATCGAACCAAAGTTTACAAAGAACACGCTGCCAGGAAGTGATAAAAACCAAAAAAACACGGTAGTTGGTTCGGACCCAGATGTTGGGTTTGCATCCTTTTCTTTGAATTAGGAAGATATAGCAAGCGAAAGCGCAAATGGACAAGGCGATAGCAAAACAGAAATCGATTGGTTGAAAAGTGTTAAATGTAAGATTGAAACTTGATAACAAGACAATCGGTTTATGGTAAGCGAAAACAATGACAAAAACAGCATAAACCAGGATTTGGCAAACTTTTTAGCCCGAGGGCCACATTCAGAAGATGATTTTGATCAAAGGCAGCACTAGCATTTACAACATGAATTCGTGCCTCAAACTTATTTAAAGACAAAAAAAAGTCTTGACTTTGATTTGTTACACCATTCTTGGACGTGAACAGTGAAGACCAAATAAGAAAAACGTCTTCACTTTACTTTCTTACACGGTTCAAATGGAATGCTGGGCGGAACCGATGAAATGGCTCGGCAGGCCAGATTTGGCCCGCGGACCGTAGTTTGCCCACCGCTGGTATAAACGGATGTGTTAATAAAACCGAACCTGGACAATTCCTTGTTGTTGATTGGGTTGCTGTACGACGTTGCTCAGCTGCGCACCGGAAAGTGAAGCTGAATTGGACAAGCTGCTGTTGTTTGTATTCGTATTCGTTTCTGAAATTGGTCAATTTTAAAAAATCAAAGATTTCGTTTCTTCACCTGATCGAATTTTCAAAATGAACATGTTACAAAGCGATTTTTGGTGACGTCGAGGACCGACATAGATAGACATCGCAAACCTACCAGTTATCTGCGACGGTTGCAACGCGCCGAGCGCCGCGACGGCTGAGAGAAGTTGTGCTGTTTCTTGTTGCTGAGGCTGTTGCTGTGACGCGAGCAACAGCTGATTGACAGCTTGGGGATGTCCCTCTTCGGACGAATCACGCTTTGCTCGGCTGTCTGAAAAGTTTTGAAAATTTAAATGAAAAGCCGAGGCGCCAACAAGCAAACTTTCTTACTGTTTTCGAGAACGTTCGCGAGCGGCTGCGGCTGAACAGTCGACGAATCCGCCCGTTGTTTCTGCAAAGCGAAAAAATCGTTAAAGTCTTAAGGCATATTTACGGGGCGTTTAACTCTAGTAAAAGCAAAACAAGCGATTAATTTAAAGAAAATCAAACTACTCGAAAGCCATGCGCGATATCAATGAAAACTTTTTCTATTTTTTTCTCGCTAAATTTATATTGTTTTTAAGGGACAAATCCGTGCCGAAAAACAATGCAAAAAATTTTTTTATAAAATTTTGTTGTCTTGACACTTTGTGGGTGCGCATAACAATTTTTTCAAAGGGCTAAAACCACTAATGCGTTGTATCTCCAGAAATACAACATCTAGACTTACAATTTTTTTACTAATTAATTTAAAAAAACATTATATCTGCGTATAATGCATAATAGTACTCTAAATCGTTTAGTTTTGAAGTTATTTTCAAAAAACCATAAAACCCCTCATTTGATTTATATATATATATATATATATATATATATATATAAACATTGAAAAATTACATACGAGTCATCATTTAACATTAAAACTATTCAAGACAAATTTTGGATCTTTTTTAATGTTTCCTCCCATGTCAAATAAACAAAACCAAAGGATTCAGAGTAGTATAATGTATAATAAGCAGATGGAAAACCAATGTTTCCGAATCAATTGGTACAAAAATTGTAAGCCTCGATGCTGTATTTCTCGAGATACAACCCATTAGTGATTTTAATCCCTTAAAAAACCTTTTATGCTCCCGCCCGCGCAGACCAAATTTTATAAAAAAACTTTTTTGCGTTATCTTTGGTGCTGATTTGTCCCTTAAAAATTATATAAATTAAGCGATTTGAGAAAAAACGGAAAAAGTCGACACCCTAATAAGCAGTCTTTGTTACCGAGCCGTCGCCTTCAGTTGCTTCTTTTTTGCCGCTTGCTGCAGCGCTTCCGGCAGGTGTCGGGAGAGAGTCTGTTTCTGCAACAGCTCGTTGCTTCGTGTCGCTCTTCTGTGTGCGGTTAGCAGTTAGAAAAGAAACATGCAATAAGTCGCGAAAACAAAGAAACGAGACCGCATGCTTGAAAGAACGTATTTTAAAGAACAATGCAACAAAAGATGGCTTCGACGCAGAAAATAATAACAATATTGTTTGTTTAGAACAAAGTTTTATGGTGCGCATTTGGTTCTCGTTCACTATTCGCCTGGTTTAGTTAATCTATTTACATTTTGGGGAATCCCCAAAGCCTGAGGGCGAAAAGTGAAGGAGACCCGCGGATTTGTTGCCTCTGAGAGTTCGTTACCATTACGAACGTGGAATGGAGCATTCTTTGTTTGTTTATTGATTTTTCCGCGCTTAAAATCTAAGCGAGCGCTAAGCGAAGCAAAAAACAAAGAATAATCCATGCTCGTGGTAGAAACGAGCCTTGACTTCCACTTCGAGTTTATTTTTTAACTAAAGTGATCTGAGATTGTCGTAGTAGCGTTGTAGTTACACCAATAAAGTTATAGAATTCCCTGTTATTTGTAAATAAAAAAGGTTTCGTATTAATGTTTATTTGTGGGATTAAAAAAAACTCTTAACTAAAACTTTTCCGATTGTACAAAATCAAAGGAGAAAAATGATAAAGTTGCAATGTTCTTTATCTGTCAAAGTCTTACAATAAGTTACTCTACTATAGTTCAAGTTAAAAGAAAAAAGAAAGCAGTAATGGCCACCTTGTCACTGACGGAAAGTAAGAAACATGCAAAAAGCAATTGCCAAAGTGTTTTTTTAAAAAAAGCCGAGATCACCTCGGAATTGTGGCTGGCGAACTGGTATTGAACATGAGCGGGCGCCGGTTGGATGATGATGCCTTGAGCGGCTAGTTGTTCTACTTGCTGTTGCGTCAATGTGACGACGCCTTGTTGTCCTGAAATTAAAATATTATAGAGAAAAATAAAGCAATGGGTTTTTATTTACGCTTTTTTTCTGGCTAGGGCTTTTTCTACTAACAGAAACGTACCGGTTGGCGCAACTGACACCGTGGGCTTGGGAGACTTGATTACGGTCGTTCCAGCAGCTTTGGTGGCAAAGGAATTGACGGAGACGCGGTTGGTCGTAACAGTATTGCTAGTAGTCTACAAAAAAAAGAATGAAAATAAATTGAAAAAGGCGGGAAATTTTTTGTAAAGCAAAGATTTTAAAATAATTCCCTCGATACATCAGACCACCCCGGTCTGTTTCCACGTCTGCCGGCGACTTTTTTAAAACCCGAAGAACTTGCAGAATGCGATTGATAAAAACTGTCTGATTAGCTCATTGACGACTAAAAAGCAGATATCGACATTTCAAATCGATGGTCCCAAAGCACGATTGCTTTGTTTTGTTAACAGGCTAACCAGGCGTCCGTTGAGAACGAAAGTTTGCAATACTTTAAATTTAGCTACATAGCTAGCACCAAAATAAAAGCAGCACATTATCGTCTATGAAGTCAAGATAGTATACGTTAAATTGAAAAAATAACTGTATAAAAAGCGTTAAAAATCAATTTAAACCTCAACATACCGTTGCGGACATGACTATACTGGGACGTGCTACGATTTGACCCTGCGAATTCACAATAATTTGGGTAGGATGAGGTTTTGTTTCGTTACCAGATCCTATAGCCACAACGCAAGCCTAAAAAAAGTTTTAATTTTCGCTTATTACGCAATAATAATAACAATTATGACTATAAAGGCAAAGTAATAATAATATTAACAGCATAATGTCTTTGAAGAAGTCGGTTCAGTACTGACCGCGACACGTCAGTTAAAATAAATTCGTAGCTGTTCTTATTGTGGTAATATCCCCGATAGAGCATTCAAAGTTATTAATAAAACAACGATTATTGCCTGAATTTAACAAGTAAAAGTTTTATTATTCCGTTTCATACGCTGAACTTTTTTCAAATTTGCCCAACATTGCGCTTGGGAAAACAGGCACCGTCTCACGTGATACTGCTGTAGCAGTGACAAGTAAGCAATCGGGGAATCGAACCAGGACTTGACAGTTTAACGAGTAGTGTCGACATTGCGGTTGAACAGCAGCAATTAAAAAAAAAACTTTATAATTATGAGGTAATTGAATTTAATTGCCGCTTTAATTGGCAGAAACAAAAACTCAAAGCTAAAAACACGACAGCGACGCAATCAACATCAATCCTCGAACTTAAAGAAATGTCGTAAAAAAATAGTGCTTTGAACTCTAGAAAGCAAACAGGACACGCAGAACAACAGGATAGGTTATTTCCGAAGCTGTATACATGATAAGCAACAGTCTAGCTAGACATCCTTTAATTATAGGTAAACGTCAAATTGAAATGGAGATGAAATATTATTATGCAAAACTAGCGGTATTTCGTTCGTGTTTACACCCGTTTCGCACGACTGCATATTAAGAAAAAGAAAGAACATACTCGTATGGTATATCTCTGTAACTTTGTAATTACAATCTTAGCGTTCGTCAAAAGATGCAAACATTAATTTGATTGATGTTTCTTTACTTCCATAGTTGTTTTTAAACAATGCTACAACCCGAAAGCTCTTGCAATCGCGCTGTTTCACCTCATTATAAACATCTCACCTCTTGCTCCTTATCATCGGATGAATTGACAACAATTTCTCCACTGACGCTTTTCAGCAGTTCAAATTGCTGATCAAAAGGCAAAGTGGCTATACTGTTGGACAATGTGGTTGGGGGGGCGGCGGCTTTTTGAGTCTCGACGGTGTTGGGGGTAGTCGGCGTTAATCCCGCGCTCAATAACGACGCGGCTTGAGTAAAAGCTGAATCGAAAAAAAAAATTCATTTTTGCCACTTGTTCACTTCAATACTTAATTTGGATTGTCCCTAATTAAATTGTGATCAACAGTTGCAATGTGCTATTAGTTTTCGAGTGCAATCAACATCAGTGATGTACGTAGAACGTAGGAAAGCTTTAAAATTTCAAAAAACCTTTTATTGAGTCTTGCTTTCTTACTATTGACTAAATAAGGGGTCGGCAATCAATGTGCCGCCGAGCAAGGTCGTCCGGCACGTGACATGTTAGTTAGGAGTACTAAAAGAATACGGGCCGCCGTCTCGTTTGCAATCTTATTTTTTGACGTAACAATTTTAAACAATCAATGCGGGAGTAAAACTGTGATACATCTAGTTACAGCAGGGGTACAAAAGTGCTTCATTTTTAAGAACAAAATCTGATGCAGAAAAAAGTCTTTATTTTAAATTTCTGTGACCTTGCTCCTTTCACGTCTAAAAAACTAGTGAAGAACAAAAAAAGTTTTTCAATTAATTTGTGTGAAATCGTCTAAAAAAACTAGTGTGAACCAAAATACATAAAACTGCCAGCTACTGTTACGTCACTGCATATACGCAGGCGTTTTGGTGCATTTTTTTCAACTCTGTGTTCAGACAAGTTGAGATGTTCAATCAATGCAAAAAAAGTTTTGGGTAACTGAAAAAAAAAAGTGTAACGTTATACTGTAAATTTGGTTTTCGGCTTGTGACATGCAAAAGGTTGCCGACCCCTGAATTAAAGGCACATAATGACATTCCATCATGCAATGCTTAGTTTATTTGCTAAGTCGATTTATGATCTTACTAGTACCAAACAACACAACACTCAGTTTAAATTAGGAAATGTTATTTTTTAATAGTGAAAAACTTTATTGGTTTAAAAACTTTTGATCAAAAAAGATTAAGAATTACGAAAATAAAGATAACTATAAGTACAATATTTAATAAGATAAATAAAAATAGAATTTTAAAAGCTTGGGAAAAATTTTTAAGACCTAGACTTAAAAAATGACAATAAAAGATTTATTTAAAACCACACGCACTAGACGGCACGATTGTTAATTCTATACAAATGCTTGTTTTATTGCCGCTAAACCGCTAAATTTGATTGGACCATCTGTTTATATTTGTTAAGGTCAGTTTTCCATCATTGTACTTTATTAAAAACGAGCTGTCTACAATACCTCAGCTAGATCAATGAGATTCTTTCAAAGATAATATCCTAGAAATATTTTAAAATCTCGTAAGAGCCATAGCCTAGCTTGAGCTTTATTAATTTCTTATTTGTAAACGTTTGGTTGCAAGTGTCCACAAGATTACTTATTTAAGAACAGTAAATGCACTAATTTGCCAGACAAGCCAAAATTTTAACATTTTAATTTTAGTTAAAATTTGTTCGGTGCGACAAAGCATAACAATGAATATATTAAAACACGGAATCAACAAAGCAATTAAATCTCAATTTTAATGAAATGGATAACGCCCGAGTTTAGTTTAGTCTTCATTTTGAGAAATACTTTATCAAAGAAGCTTGTACAATAAAATTAAAACGAAAAAACACAACGAAAAGTCGTAAAAGGAACCGTAAATCAAGAGGCAATAAACGATTAACAGAAAACACTCAAAACAATTAACAGAAAACGTCGTACACCAGAGATAAAAAATATGGCTTCTCTTAAATGACCAAAAACTTTTTCATATTTTTACTGTGACAATCAGTTTAGCTTAATATTCCTTAATAAACAACTGCAATAAGACTAAATGATACAGATGAACATTTTTATTGAAAACCTGAAACATGTGCATTGCACACCAATAAAAAACACTGTATAAACAACCGAGCAGATACTAACTTTATATGATGCCGAGTTAAAGTTCTTTTTTAAAAATTTGACAAATGGACTGGGATCGGTCGGGTGTTCACGACGCAGTGATTTATACAAATGAGGGGCCAAAATTTTTAAAAAGCAAAAGTGAAGATTTAAAACTCATCACAGTGTATTAAGTTCGAGCCAACGTCGCATTTCTTAAGTATCGAACTTTTTTTTTATCGCACAACTGCAGCATTGCATTCTTTTTATCAAGTTATTTAAATTCCAGCTGAGAGCATTGCGTTTAGATAACGTCACAATGAGAAATTGTTTGGCAGCCAGAATTTGCAATAGTTTGCCTACCTCGGCAATTAACGCGTCTACATGCTGCATCCAGATACAAACTTCAAAATTACAAACCTGTTGGGTTGTTGGCGAGCAGAGTGGCTTGGGAAGGGCTGATGCCGAGCAGATTGCAGAGGTTGTAAATCCGATTTTGCTCGTCGGTAGACGCGACAATTACGTCCGATTTCGAACCCGATGAGGTATCTATTGATAAGCGTGGTGTTGGTTTTAAAGGAATCTTTCTTCGAGTATAATGTACACTTAAAATGTATAATCAGACTATCTTGAATTCAAACTACCCCGCCTATTAATTTATATTTATAGTGAAGAAAAACAATGCGATTTTTATTACTGGCTTATGCATCTGACTGTATATCTATATAAGTCCCACCAGTGATGGCTTTAGTACGGAGCAAACGGCGCACCTGTCCCCGGCCCTGAAAACGTCAAAAAGTAACCCCCTTGTCTGCACCTTAACTTTAGGAAGAAAGTAAGGATCATGTGCTCGAATGAAGGTGATGATGTTTTTATTAGAGATCACTACGGTTTTCAGACGAAAACGGGAATTTTGGACATAAATTGAAAATGATGACCTTTTTTAGAGATTATTATATTTTTGGAAAACAAAAAACTTGACCACTAAAAAGTGGCTCCTTTTTTATTCTTGTCCAGGCCCTTTCTTTTGTAAGGCCATCACTGAGTCCCACCAACGATAGATCGCCGGCAGCGGTTGTGAGTTTTTACAGGAATCAGAATGACCATCAACTTTCCGGATCATTCTATGCCATTGGTACTTTGTCTAGCAGGATTATTGGATCACTTTAGGTTGGGTTCAAAGCATTAATACTACGTTCAAGAAATTAAGGGCAATTAGTTGGGTAATTTAAATCTTTATGAATACTCGTAAAAGACACAAGTAGAAAGCCTGTTGGCTTATAACTTAAAAACAGCTCAGATACAAGCGCTAATTGTTTTTATTTGTACATTAGTGGTAATCTAGGCAAAGTAATTTTCTTGCATTCTGCCAAGAGGCTCCGATTTCTAGATGGATGCCGGGTAAAAACAAACAGACATGGACATAGTTGTCACAATGTTGAAAGGAACTATTGGAAAACGTACTTGAGGGGTCAATTGTGACGTATTGAGGTAAACCAGCGGCGGTCGAACTACCCGACGTGTTGAGTAGTATGTTGGCCATGTCAGTGTTGGGAATAGAGGCAGCGCTGCCTGGTTGCGTCGCGTTCGTTCCTGGATTCCCATTGGCTGTAACCGACTTTTTTCTTTCTGCTGCATAAAAAGAAATTTCTTTCTTTTTTTCAAATTTCTAAATAATCGAATAAAAAAACCAACTTCAAATTACATCAAAACATAAGTTGCATTGCTTTGTGCAGATTAATAAATATAAACGTTAATAAAAACTGAAAAAAAGCCCGAGAAATAAAATAACCACAGTAATTCCTGTTTTTGTTTTATTTAACGCCTGTATCGTAGCTCTAAGACAGGGTTTCCAAACTGGGGTACAACTACCCCCAGGGATAAATTTTGACTTTTCAAGGGGTACATTATGGGTGAAAGAATATCCTTATTTAACTTTTTTGTTGTGAAGGTAATTGATTAAATTTGGATCTAGTATATTTTCCATATATTCTCGCTAGTTTCCAATGATTTACAAAAATTGAAACAGACTTATACAGTGATTCCTAATGATCCATCAAGGAAAAAATCTTCAAAAAAAATTTTTTTGAGTCAAAATGCACTTTTTGAGACCAAAAGCTTGACAGAACTGGTCACTGAACACCTTATAAAGTTCAAAAAAGAAATTGATGACTTTACAAAGACTTGAAAAACAACCATTTACAATTTTTCATTTGATTTGGAAAATTACCGTTTTTCAAGTCTTGGTAAAATTATCAATTTCTTTTTTGAAAATAACCATTTTCCAAGTCTAGGTAAAGATGAGTTTGCATATATTAGAAATCCTTTCGCTGCAAACGCTCAGATGTTGTAACTGGGACAGATATGCAAGAGAAACTGGTTAAACTCCAATATAATGGTTTTGCACGTTATGAAAAAATGTATGTGAATTTTTGTTTTATAATTTGCAACTCTTACAAAAAGATTGCTACACCTGCTATTCAAGCACTGTTGTTGTTTCCAGCAGGGGTGTGGAGCCGGAGCTTGGAGCGGGAAGAAAGTTTAGGGTCTGGAGCTGGAACCGGAGCCACATCTTTTAAAAAGCTGGAGTCGGAGCTGGAGCTACATATTTTTAAAAGGTTGAAGCTGAAGGCAATTTTTTAATAAGGTTGGAAATGGAGCCTGATATTTTGAAAAGCTTGGAACCCAATAAAATTGCACCAGCTCAAGTTTCAGCTTTGTAATGTATTAAAAGAGCACAGCCAAATTTTTTTACTCCAATTAAATATTATCTTTTAGAGCTTCTGCCTCTAGTATATTTGGTTAATCAGAAATAAATAGTGCTATCATCTTTGCTTCAGTTGGTTAATGTTCTACCTCCAAGAGAGGCATGGAATGATGCTACTTAATCTGGTCAAGTTTGGATATTTGATGCCATTTGGAAATGGGAATTAAACTTACCTTAGACAGTTTATTTAAGCATGGTTTAACCGATTTTAATAATTGTTTACTGGGAAAATGCTTCATTAAGTATTGATTAAGATAAAAATTAAGTATTGAATTTGATTATAGCTGTGTCTATTCATAAAAATGCGACTGAAAATTTACAATAAACTAAGTATCCAGTAAGTTAAAAATTATTAAAACTTTGAAACATAAAAATTTCTATAGTAACATGTGAATGGTACTGAATATCCAAACTTATAAGAGTTAATGCCCTTGTTTTAAAATATATGTATCGCATAGCAAATGATCCCATTATACGTAGTCTTATTCTAGTAATATTTTTGTTTTATTAATATTGTTAAATAATTCCTTTATTTTCATCATTACAATTCTAGTTAAGTAAGGAATTAAATTCCAGTTCTTGTAATGTCAAATTATTTATTTTTAGATACAATATCTTGCATATAACATTTTTATAATATTTACTAATTTTTAATAACTCTGATGTTTGAATTTAATAATATTTAATTATACTTAAAACCCTTATAAATGGCTCCTAAGTCACAAGCAAGATCTACTGCATTTGATTATTTCCTCATTTCTAATGATGAAAAACATTACATTTGCCAGTGTAAAAAAGAGGATTCAGTTGAACAATTATGTGCAGGCAAAATGAGCACCAATTCTGATTCAAAATCACCGAATTTAACTGGCAAGACATCAAATTGTTTCTCTTTGATAAGAGTACGATGTTGGTTGCAGGGACCGATGTAGGGGGTTTTCGCTGTAGAAATTTCCGTATATACGAGTTATACTGTAGTATTTTTATTAATTTTGTGCATATGGATAGTGTACCCCAAATATGAGTTCGAGTCAATTATTTTCAAAAGATCTAGAACAAAGTTAGAGCTGGAGCCAATCATTTTAAAATGCCGGAGCTGGAGCTGGAGCTGGAGCCGGAGCCATAGATTTTATTGCTAGCTCCGCACCTCTGCTTTCCAGCATACGGTTATGTGAATTGACATTTTTAGTGCTGGTGGAAATCAAATCAAAATTAACTTAAAACACCAGAACTTGATCTTTGTTGGGCTGTTGCTAATGGTTCACCTCGTACCCATGGGCCTACTGCTAAAAAGCAGGCTCACTTATAGCTAGTTTTGCTGGCTTATTTACATTACATTGCTAGCTTATGCTTTTTATTATTTTGTTGATTTAAAATTTATTTTAATTAATCATTATCACATTTTTTATAATGAACTAAATTTTAGAAACTAAAACTCATAATTTGATAGCCAAAAATATAATTTTATATTTTACACGAAATCCAACTGTAGTTATTATATTATTTATAAAATTTTGTTTACTATTTTACTTTCTTATTCTCTATATATATCTTCATATTTCACATCGCATGATCACGTGATAATACGCCCATTTTTGTACCGCCCCTAATCACTATAGACTACAGATTTTAAAGTTTTTTCAAGGATTGCTACGAATTGCTTAGCTATAAAAAGTAAGTTATGTATCAGAGCAAGTTCAGCTGAGTGCTAAAAATGTGAGAAAATTTTGGAAGTACATGCCAACCTATAAAGTGTCCAAAGGGTAGCGATGAACAAAAAGTTTGGAAACCCTGCTCTAAGAATTAGCCGATTTTGAGCAGTTAAAAGAAATAAATCAATACCTTTGATAACAACATTTTGAGATATTAAAGAGGGCAAGCTGGCCTGCTCTGTCAGTCTTTGGTTATCTTTCATGAATTCGTGAGTTTTGCTTCGAACGATTCTGCAACAATATTCAAAAATAATCAAATCACTAAGCATAGCAATTAGGTCAACAAGGAATAACAAAGATTGTCTAGCAGAACGTCGGCCAGGCGTTGGCCCATTTCAGTCGTCCAGTTACAAATGGAGCCGTATTAAATGGCTACTTTGAGCAAATAATCTGACGATTTCAATTAACAACACGGCGACACCCAACATCTAGCCGAGCTAATCCAACCAGCAAACTTGGGCGCCTCAGTACCCGTCCCGACTAGTATCTGATCCAGAATAGAAGTCCGCCTTAAACCAAAAAAAAGCACGCAACGTAACAGCAACTCGATCTCCACCTGTTTATTGACGATACACTCGGCACCGATTCTGCGGTGCATACGCCATCGGCAAGCAGTCGATCTCGGATTTCCCACGCGAACATGGTCGGATTGTCTCGTTTGTATTCGGTAATTCTCATTACAACGTCAGCGGTTGCGACTTTGGGCTTGCTTCCTCCTATTACTCCAGGCCGAATGCTACCAGTTTCGTAAAACCTTTAAAGAAACTTGGCTTTAAAAGCCTTGTTATTGTTTTAGAATATAAAAATTGGAACTTTACTTTAAAGCAGCTCAAAAAGTATTGGAAAATATTGGCTATATTTGTGCTCAGGCAATAGAAACAGGCCTAAATGAAAGATTGAGTATTTATGTAATTACTCATTATCATAAGCAATCGTTTTATATTAATTCGACGAAAAACACTTTTAATCGAAATTTTCAAAGGTTATTTTCGGTGTCTAAGATACATTACTAAATGCAGCAACCAAAATTAAACGAATATGCAACTATTTTTTGAAAAACTATACTATAAATTACCGAGCCAAAATTTTGCTCACACAGCCGTGAGAAACTCGTAATTGTCTTGAAATATCGCATGGCCTAACACCTTGATGAGAAAGATCGACAATTCTCTGCCGAATTGGTTCTGGAAGTGGCCGGCCGTTTACGTACATTCCACCAAGTTGATTCACGCCACTACCATGACCTGTAACACGAAGTTGAAATCGTTAAATTAATACGCAAAAACGTCCGGCTCGACTTTGTTTGAATTCAATAGTACAATGCAAAAAAAATTTAAAGTGAAATAAGAATGTAATAAATTTAAAACGTTGAACAAATTTTTTCCGCTTTTAGAGCTTGGAGAAAAATTGCGGGTGTGAAAGTACACACATACTACAATCAGTCATACTTCCGTCAGAGAGCGGTTCCGTTTTTTTTACAGTTGGTTTAGAATTTTTGGGTCGTCGACCTCTTCCGCTGCGTTTTGGGGTTTTATCAGAATCATTCGACGAGCTCGAAATAAGCTCCGTTCCATCACTTGCGTGAGCAGCTATCAATGTTCCTTGACTAGTAACTAAATATGAAAAAACCGGTTGTGTAATTTTGGCCAGTTCTTCTGGACTTTGGTTAACATTTTGAGGTGGTAACCCAGCTGCCATTAGTTCTTGAGTTCTTTGAACATCTGAAGCAGGAACTAGTTGGATAGTCCCAGCTGAATGCCCAGGAATAACTTGTACAGTTGCTGCGGCTACGTTTTGAGTAGCTGCAACAGCAGCAGCTGTATGCAATAAATTGCTCATCATAGCAGGATTCACACCCTGTGGAGCAGCAACAGTAGCAGTGTTTGTTTGAACAGGTTCAGTCGCAGCACCTACAGTTGTATCAGAGACTTCAGTGTTTCGAGGAAAAGATTTTTCTTCAGACTTTATGGGAACATCTTGCTCAACAACAATTTCAACTGGACCAGATGTGGTACAATCAGCAATGTTTGTTAAATTGTTCAGCATGGTTGCTGTCGCATCTTGTCCAACATCAGGATCCTGTCCAATTACTACTACCTTATTTGCAGAATCTGTTTGAGAAAATGTTGGAGCAGAAGATGCTGCAACATCAGCAAGCTCCAGCACTTCTTTTTCAGCTTCATGCACTCCATCATAATCGGCACCAACTGATTTGATCTTAACAAAAGTGCTACTTGTCACAACTTGTGCGTTTTTTTGTAGTTTTGAAGAGGTATCATCAGCATCATCAAGCTTTCTTTTGTTTTTTGTAATTATTTCTAAATCTTTTGCAAGAGTCACATTTAAACCAGTTGAAGTGCTTACTTCTGATTGTTTTAATTCAGGCATCTTTGTTATTCCACCACAAGGACTTTCATCCTCTTTACTGTCAATAATTTTTGTTTTACTTGCTAATAATTCAGAAGTCATTTCTTTCCGGTTTGAAGGTCAATTAAAACTCATTTTGTTGAACATTCATAAGTAGCAATTTAAACAACAAAATTTATACTCAATATTTTTTTTAATAGACCTGGTATATGTAAATACTAACAAAAATTTACATAAAAATAGTCAATCAGGTTCTATAAAAAGTGAAGCAGGTCAACCTTACAAAAAAAAACTAATCACTGTTTGATCAACTTAACCTCGTTTTAATTCATTAGAATGCAGTGTGTGATTTTTGTTTAATTACTACTCAACTAAAACCTCAATATTCCAGTTTCTTACATATTATACTGTATGTATTAAGCAATAATTTTTTATTTTGCTAGTAATAACTTATATTATTTATTTTAAATGTTGAAGCACATTATAACCATAAATAATAACAAATTTTTTAGTGTGTTTAAATATGATATCAGTATTGATTTGGGTGCATAATCATTTTCTCAAATTAAATATCAACAAAACAGATGTTATGGAAATAAGTCCATACCCTAGTCCCATGCCTAAAGTGTTCACTCATTGTTCACTGTTTTTGAATGATAATATTCATTTGAATTTCGATACAGTGAAACAAGTCAAAAACCTAGGGTTTATTTTTGATGAAACACTGTGCTTGGAGCCATAGATTAATCAAGTAATCAAGACTTGCTACTCTAGATTATGTAACTTGTTACTCTAGATTGGTAGGATGTTGGATAAAAATAGAAAACTACAGCTTGTGATATCTTATATATTTTCATGTTTGGACAGTTGCAACATTTTGTATTATGGGTTATCTAAAAAGCAACTAATTAAACTTCAATTGTTATTAAATGACTGTGTTCGTTTTGTGTATGCTAAACACAGATTTTGTTGGAGAGAAAGTGTATCTGTCACTAAACTTGCTATGAAATTGCATGTTTTACCTATTTGTTTTCGTATTCTATATAAAATTTCACTGACCGTATTCAAATGCATACATGGTAATGCACCTGATTATCTAAAAGACTTAATTGTGTTGTCTCAGCCCCAAATTGGTTTGCAGACCTCAAATCATGCTAATCATCTTGTACCTCTGCCTTTTCCTAAATATTGCAAAGTTTCAAATGCCTTCAGATATTCTGCTCCTACAGTATGGAATAATTTACCACCTTCTATCAGATCTGCTACTTCTCTGTCAAACTTTAAGTCTTCCCTCAAAGCCCACTATTTTAATATTGCTTATGAGAATGTGTGATTGAATTTAATGCTTGAATTTCTATTGATTTGGATCAACCATATGCTTGAATTTTTGTGCTTCTATGTTTATGCTTATATATTGTATGTTATGCAGCATGTATATATATGTGTGCTATATGTATGTATACTTGAATTTTGTGCTTATAATAAATCATAGCTTGAATTTTATGCTTGTATATTGTATTTATCGTATATATTATCTTTGGAAACATTTCTTTATCACTTTGGCAGCATATTGGTCATCTTTTGTGACTGATATGTTTAAGCAATTTATAAATCTGTTTTTTGTTTGTATTACACTTTTTTTATATGTTTTCTTATACAATTTTTTATTAAAACTAGTAGATGAGATTATTCAGCAAAAAAATTTCTGTGCTGTGACTTTTTCTAATTACTGTAGGAGAGATATGCAAGATACACCTTGTGGGCCAGAGTATGGCCAACTGTACGCATTTATGTGGAACACTATATCATTTTATATAATCAGGACTTTTGAATATTGCTTGTAAGATAGTAAGAATGCTACTGCTTCAATGTCCTAATTGGCATTTATGATTTGATATTATGTTATACTGTTATTTCATTATTGATGAACAATATAAAATACAGGAGTTTCATTACTGATGAACATTTGTCTAGCAAACTTTTGAGCTGCCACTTCTTTAGTCACTGACAAGATATGACAACTGAGAAGATTATCTTGGTAAAAACTAATGTTTTGTATAAATTGAATGTGAATGCTTTTTTACATGTAAAATCTGTTTTTGTGCATCTACTAAAATATTTGACCTCAGCATTATAAAAATTGCATGCTATAACCCATTGCAATAGTTGTGCACCCCTGCTGTAAAACAATAGTTGCTAAAATTCACAAACTAGAATATAGCAGTTTCAATTGAAGAATACCTATGACCATTATGTCAAAAAGCTAAACAAGAGGCAACATAAACTACTTTCATCAAAATCAATATTTACAAATTTTTCAAAACTTTTGTTTTTTTCAAGGCAGTGTTTAGAAATCCACTACTGCACTCTTTAAATTTTTTTACAATCAAAGATAAGATAATATCTTTTTTCATATTAATTGTTATTTTATAAGTTTTAAGGTTTCTACAATCAACATGGCACAAAACCAAAGACATTGATAAACAAAAAACTGCACCCAGGTTTGATTAGCAGTTGTAGCACCTTTGTTCTTTTCTTTTGGTTAATCAAAAAAGCAAATTTTTAAAAAACACTTTAATGCTTTATGTTATTTGTTATCAGTGCAAGATTACCATAATTAAGGCAAGGACTAGAAACTAAGATCTGCCTAAAGTTTAATTAGGGCTAAACTAGCTATATATGAATGAATTAAAGTGTAAATTAGATTGGACTTAGATCAAGTTTTAATCAATATGGTGCAACATTAAAAAGATTTAAAAACAGTTCATTGCAACCAGGTTCAATTTCTCGTTGTAAAAAAGAAAAGATATATTATAACCACATATCAAACATGAACATAGCAAATTTTTACTTCTACCTTAACTTTGGTAATCTTGCCTTGATATTAAATAATTTATCTTTAAGCACTTTGCTGTAATTCTTTTTTTTGGCTAATTAAAAAAGAGATGTTACAACTGGGAATCAAACCTGGTCATAATGATATACTTTCCAACACATTGACTGTTGAGCCATGCTGATTGAAGAAATGCCATGTAAAAAAGATAGTATGACAGTTGATGTGAAAATAGCCATTGCCAGACCTTGGGTATTTGAAACTATTACAGTATTAGAAAAATTTGACACCTAATACCAGACCTCTAGATACTGCTTAAAGCTATACCCAAAATAAAAGCAGACTAATATTTATTAGCTAAATACATTTTTAAACACAACTTTTACAAGACACTGTTCAAACAAATTAACATCATTCATGATTGAAGTTATGAATGACAAGAAAATCAGGGTAAAATTTATAAGCTTTTAAATTTTGAGGAATCCCTAAAGCTTGCAAGATTAGTACTGTAACAGCAAACAGTAACTGAGACTTAAACAGAGTAATGTGAGCAGAAATAATGGCTATTGTAATTTTCTGAGAACATTAAGTAAAAGTTTATTTGATGACAAATGTAAATTTGTCATCACAAACATAGTGTATATAATAAGCATTGCTATTAGCATGTATGTTATATAGAAACACTTTTTTTGTCTTTATGAATGTTCACATCACCCCATAAAAGAAATAATGCAAAGAATTCTTAAAATCAATAGAACTGAAAGTATGTTCATTAAATTGTGTATACAGTTTTCAAATGAGCAATGTGGGCAGCAATAAATTAGCAAAGAATTTATGGGACAAAAACAACAAGAAATCAAAGTTAAACACATCCATCAACAATCCACTGATAAATTAGTAAATACTGTTTCTACTTCACATGAGAAACTCGAACAATGTTCAAGTATTTCAGAGCAAATTGACAATAAGAAGAAGTTGATCATAAGAGAAGACAGAAATTTAATCTTTCAGAATCCTCTGCTAGTCTTTTAGAAGAACAACTTAAAGACTGCACAACAATAAAAAATCTTGGTACAAGGATAAAACTTGATCCCAAAGATGTAATCAACATATATTGAATTGGCAACAAAGCTCCAGAAAAAACTAGACCAGTTTTGATCAAAACTAAATCAGAAAAAAACAAGTGGGATATTATCAAAGCAACAAAAAATTTGAGATATTTAGACTTGAATTGTGTTAGTACTTTGATCAGCGTCACTTGGGATAAAACAATTAAAGAAAGAAAAGAGCGTAAAATTTTACTTGCAGTGTTGACTCAAAGAAGAAACAATGGTGAAACTAATCTCATAATAAAAAGGAACCACAACCTTATTCACCTAAAAAAAATTATGACAGACTGGAGACACACAGCTCATTAAAAATATGTTATCTAAACTCAAGATCTATTATAAATAAACTGGATATTCCTAACAATTATGTAAAATAGTTCTACTGACATTGTTCTCATTTCCAAAACTTGGTTGAATGCTGCTGTATTAGACTCATTAGTATGCCCAAATGAGTATTATATCTTTTGCTGTGATCGTAAATCTGACCGAGGAGGTGGTGCCATGATGTTGTATAAAAATAATCTTAATGTAATATTTACTACTCCCAGCAGTAAATATGATAATGTTGAATTCATTGTTGCTGACTTGAACACAAACAAATCCCTTTTAAAAATGAGAATAATATGTGTTTATATCTCTCCTAAAACTGCTTCTAATAGTGCTAATGTTGAAAACTTTTGTAACATTTTATACAACTATGTTTGTGTGAACTTTCCTGTATTTATCATTGAAGATTTCAATATACCCATAATTGATTGGTCTATACCTGCAACTTCTGCTGGAAAAAATCAACAGGTTTTTCTGAAATTTTGCACAGATAACACATTAAAACAATTGATTCTGAACCTACTCATTGCAACGATAATATTCTTGATCTTTTACTTTGCAATACCATAGGCAACAAATATCTGAACTCACACTGGGTTGATGCACCTATGAGCAATTCTTGTGATCACTATTCCTTTCATTTTTCTCTTATTTGGTCTTCTACACAAAACAAGTCTGTTACTACGATACCTAATTTTAGGAGAGCAAATTATGAATTAATTTCTAATATGCTTTCTATACTTGATTGGGAATACATTATTGATAAAAACAAAGACAATATTCCAACACTTTATAATCATAATATTGACAAACTGTCCAAAATGATTTATGATTATGTACCTTCTAAAAGCAAGTTGCATAAAATTAAAAAGCCATGACATATAGCAGTTGTTTTAAAAGAAAAATTACAGCTGTATCACAAATGAAAAAGAAATCCACAGTTGACTCCAGCTTACAAGCTTACAAGTCAAAACAAATGACCAACTTGTAAAGCAGTGGTATAATCAAATTGAACTCTCCTTATGTTGCAATCCCACTCCTAAATTTTACAGTTATGTCAATAAAAAACTGAACTACAGATCATTTATATATCCTCTACTAACTGACAAAGATAACTTAATATCTTCAGATAAAAGTAAAGCAGATTTATTAAATACTTTCTTTCATAGTGTTTTTACCCAAGATAATGGTCATGCTTTAAAACTCAACTGCAAAGTAACAAGACCACAATTCATGAAAATTGTGATAGTAACTGAGGCAGATGTAGCCAAATCAATACAGAAACTTAACAATTCACTTTCCAGAACCCCAGAAAATATACCTGCCTATTTTTTAAAAAATTGCTTTTCTTCTACTACATGTTTTGACTCATTTGTACAATCTTTGTTTATCTAAAAGCAATTTGCCTTATCAGTGGAAATTTGCTATCATTACTCCGGTTCACAAAAAAGATTTGCATGATACTGCAACTAATTATAAGCCAATTTCCCTTACTTCAGTATTTTGCAAAGTTTTAAAGAATATTGTTTCTGAAAAACTACTGCAACATTTCTTTACTTATAATCTTTTGTCTCCTAATCAATATGGGTTTGTACCCTTTTGATCTACCTGCTCACAATTACTTAATGTGTTAAACAAATGGTTTAAATCCTTTGATGAGGGATACATTACTAATGTTATATACATTGATATCACCAAAGCCTTTGACACAGTATCTCACTCTAAATTACTGAAAATTTTGCAATCTTATGGGACAAGGAATAATGTTCTAAATTGGATTAATGCATTTATTAGTGGAAGAAGCCAATCAGTATGTGTAAATAATGTTTTATCCTCTTTTTTGAGTGTGACTAGTGGTGTCCCACAAGGTAGTGTTCTGGGTCCTACCTTATTTATCATATACATAAACAATTTAAATGATTGTTTCCTAGCAAATACTGGTTGCAATATGTATCTTTATGCTGGTGATGCAAAAATTTTTGGTCACGATTCTACACAGGTTCAAAACTGTATTAATATTATGGTATCATAAATGGAGAATAACCAGCTAACTCTACCTCCAGCTAAATGTCAATATTTGCCAATTTTTTGCAAACCTTATAATATTAATCAAGCATTGGAATATCACATTAATAGTTATAATTTTCCCACAACATTCAGCGTTTGTGACCTAGGTGTAATTATTTCCTTTGATCTCATGTGGAATAATCACATTTCCAAAATTGTGGCAAAAGCTTCCATTGATTTATATCATATTTCTCATTCTGTCAATAGCAATAATATTTGCATATTACTAAAAACGTACACTACTTATGTAAGACCAAAGTTAGAATATAACACTTCTATCTGGTCACCTTATCTTAACAAAAATATTGCAAAGATTGAATCTATCCAAAAACAATTTACTAGATACATTTGCATTCGGTGCAATGTGCCATTTTCTTCGTACCATGACCATTTATATAAGCTTAATATTAAGTCATTAGAATATAGACGAGTTGAATTTGACATGATCCTGACATACAAAATTTGTTAAAATTTGATTGATTTAAAATTTGACAAATTTTTTATTAAGTGCAATAATGACAGCCCTTACAATCTACGTAAACATAGCTTCAATATTAAATCTCTTCATTGTGCAAATACTGATTCCTATAATCATTTTTTCGCTTATAATGTCCCCAAAATTTGGAATAAGTTACCAGAAAATCCTATTAGTGCTCCCAATTTGATGTTATTTAAATGACAATTTAAAAAATTTGACCTAGGTTCTATTGTTGCATTGAACTTTAATTAAACCTGCTTTATATGTCTATTTACAGTTCCTATGTTTGTCTTTGTGCAATATCATTTTACCTCACTTGTAAGTGCATCACTGAATGTTGGTTCTGGTGCCATTGTGTGTTGCATATAATAATAATAAGCTTCTAAATAAAATAACCAAGCAAAAATGGGTTTTTTCAATAAGCGACCATGAGCAATTTTTGTCTGTGAAACTACCCCGAATCCCTGTGGTTATTATGGCTTCTAAAGAGATCTTTTTTCTCTTGGTTTGTTTTTTATTGCCTCCTGGTGCTGTAGGGGATTTCAAACTAGTTTCACCAACAAACAATGGTTACAATCTCTTCTTGAAGAGACCCACAAAGACCCACAGTTTAATCACATGAGTTTCATTTTGCATCAACATTTTCTAGTTTTACATTTTCAAGTTTAGCATTTTTACCAATTTTACCAGCATATTTACATGACAAAATAAAAAAAATTTCTTTTTAGTAAAGGAAAAAACTAAATCATCAAATGCAAAACATACATTGACAAAATATTTTTTTTTACAATAGCAAAAAAGTGTGCCATTCTTTTTTAATCTTAGTTGGTGCGAAACCTTGAAAACAATGTCAAGCTACCATATCACAAAAAGCAATAAATTTGACTGCAGCTTGATTTATGAGACATAGGCCTACCACTTTCTAAAACAGTTGCAATAGTTTTTTTAAGCTAATTTTCAATCTAGCTCCACTGACACAATTGATTACACACTTTTAAAATTTATTTCAAGGTATTTTGTTAATTCAACTTAAAACTTAATAAAGTTGTAAGCTTCAAATTTTTGCCAACTAACCAACATTTGAACAAATTTCAATTTAGTTTTGATAAATTGATTGAATTGTTTCATTGGTTGAATTGATCAATTGATATTACACTATTAGAACACCTACATCATTACAAATAAAAATGATTTGTAAAAGGACATTGCAAAAGAAATTACACTTTTACTTCAAAGAAAGTTTCAACCAATCCAAAACAGAAACAACCGAAAACTTTTCTGTGACTACTTGTTTTAAAAGCATTTCTTTTCTATTACTGGCAAAAAGTAGTATAAAAACTACTTGTTTCAGTCTTATAAATTCAATTTAATCAACCAAAATATCTTAAATGAAATGTACAACACTTTCAATGTACGATTTTTAATTATCTGAAACCTGTTCAAATTATTCCTAGTTTACATTAGCCTGCTTTACTCTATGTTGTAAACATATCTGAACTAAATATTGACAAAATAGCAAGACACTATTTACTACAGAAAACTACTTTCAAATTTCAACTTGAATAATTTAATGTGCATTTAACCATAACTTATTTCGGTCTACTGCTTTTTGTTCATTCAAGCGGCAACCAATGACCTAAAACAAATGAAGCGACAGATATGCAATTAAAACAAATTATTTTTTATTTACAGTTACTTTTAAAACAAAACAAAGATTCTGATTGAAACAACGAGAAATACTTCGTTATACACGACTATTTCAGCTACCTCTACAATAAATAGACTGGTTTTCAAAATGGAGGAACGGTGTCACGCCCAACTGCTTCAACAGTCTGCGTCGAGTCTATTAATCTCGCGCGAAAAACAATAAAAGAAATAAAACTGTTTACGGTCATACAATTTAGCCGTTTTGGCAAAAAACTAATATTCACCATCAGTATTCGAGTTAAATATCTTTGTCGTGTAAAAAAATTGGGAATAAAATTTATTCTCTCATAGCAAAAAGCATTTACACATTCAAAGTTGTTCAAAGGAATATATTAAAAATACGATTAAAACAAAACTTAGGGGTATCTAAAAAGTTTTGAAAAAGTATGTTATGTAACTCAAGCCATCACTAAAATTACCAAAAAAATTTACAAATTTTATCATGCAACTTATTCCGCTTATTTCTTATAATGGAGAGCTTTTTTAATGTTTTACTAGAAAAAATATCTCAAGCGCAACGAAGCACAAAGCTTTGAAAACTAGTTTGCTTGCGCTTGAACACACACTGACGCGTATCAAGCATTCAACCGAACAAAGCAAACAAGCGAGACCAGCCGGAAACCGATGATGCAGAAAATATAAAATAGCGCGAGAGATAAAAAAGAAATAAAACTTGGAGTCAAAGAGCAAAAAAGAGATCAGCGACCTTTCACGGTATAATGGTAAGATGTCTGGCGCCGCTTTTATTCTTTGTGGTTGACTAATACAAAATTGAAAGGTGGTTTACGCTTGAACGAGTTAAGAAATCTCTAACTACGATATATATTTTGCCGTGTACTTTCCTATGAAAGGTTTTCACATTTTTCAAATGTTGACAAAGTGCATTAAAACCCCAAAACATAAATAAGCCTAAAATATTTTGATTAATTTTTAATTATACAGAGGACACTTCTGTTTTTATGATTAAAGGAAATTCTTGCTGCCTAGAGTACAGATAATTCTAAATAAATTAAATTAAATTTATATTCTGTAACAAGAACTGTTTGGAATGGTATGCTTACAATTGTTTTTTGAGATAAGTAGTAAAAAAATTTTTTTTAATATTTTCTCGAAAAGCAGCATTCTTTTTTAGTCAAATGTGCAGCAAAGAATCGAAAACTTTACTAAATAAATTTGTTGCACAAATTTCAACAAATAGGCTACGATACGTATTCTTTGGTTACAAATATGGATTTCAGGAAAAAAACAATTGAAAATGTTCAAAGTGTGGCCAAGTGGTAAATAGTGCTGTTTTGATGGAGACCGCGATCAAGATTGTTGCTTATTCCTTTATCGCGCTGTATCGTTGTGTCCAAGAAAAAAGTGTTTAAAGGTCAATTATCACTGCTTGCCCGTCTAAAGCAGCATTTCTACATTATTGTAAAACAAACAAATACTTTTAAGTGGACTGCAATATCTCGTCATTTACAAAAGCAAGTTGGGACCATCGGCTGGCGGTTGTAAATTTCACGTCTCCGAGGTTTTTTGCAAGTTAGGAGGGAAATAGATGAATGATAATGATGATGATGATGATGATAATGAGTTTTAGAGAATCAAAGAAATATCCTTACAAAACAACACAATATAATCTTAAGAATATTGTTGGTTTTTTTGAATTAAAAAAATTCATTACCATAATCAAGTTTTATTCTTTTAACAGCTTCTTTTAACTTCTTTTAGCATACCAACGCCACGTCTTGAACCAGAAAAACTTTGCTTGGCCTCAGATATTGGACTAAGAAAAGATTTACGAACAATTCTTTACTTTTAGCTGAAGGCAATTTTTATTTGCTTTTTTATTTATGCTATTTTTTTTATTTTATCTTTTATTCTATTTTTATCCTCTTGACTCGCAGGAAAAAGACGGAGGAGCTCATAGGGTAACTAATTACTCCGACCTGCTTCCGGAGATGCCAAGATATTGCTGTGCGCTTGTAATTTAATAGAGATATGATTGAAATTTAGAACTGCTTGCCAAGACCACCAAGCAGAAAAAAGTTCTGTATAGTGTCTTTCCTAAGGACACAACAGAATGGCGCGAGTGGGTTTCGAACTAAGACCATATTGATCATAAGCACGGCGCTTTAACCACTCGACAACGCTAACCTAAGGTATTCGCATTAAACACTGCTACAGCCGTCCGAAAAAAGCTTAGTTTTTTTTTTTAATGTAAAGCTTTTACTATTTCTGGTAAAAGAATGCTTAAACAGTCTAATCCGTAAACGTAGAAAATTGACTAGTTAATTTATATTATCTATTGCTTTATTACTGTAGCCAGGAGCGCCAAAGCGTTTGCTCTCTTCAAATCGTCCCCCTGCTTATTTGAAAAAAGGAGGGTAAAGTGGGAAGATACAGAAGCATTGGGTTAAATTTGCTCCTACAATCATAAAAACTTGACCAAAAGATCAGACTGATGAACGTAATGGCGGACGAAAATAAAGATTTTGGACGTGACGGCGATTCATGACTTTTTTTTAGTCTTCACCTTGATTTCGGGACGAAAATAGAGATTTTGGACAGTGATTGAAAGTGCTGTTTGATTACCTTTTTTTATTTATCACTAAATTTTTTCTCTGAAAATGATTGCGATACTAAGTGGCAACTTCGTAAAAGGTGTCTTTTTTTGCATTTTTGCCCTCAACCAACCAAAAATTTTTCGGTGCCCCTGATTGTAGCTGGGTAATCATTAAATATAAACCGAAACCAGCCATAAATTGTTAAATAACAAAATTTATAAAATTTTTTTGACTGTGAAACAGAACAAAAACAATTCATGATAGGCTTAAAAAATTAAGTTAAGATACAGTAATCTCCCGCTTAAGTTCGCAACTTGAATCTGAACAGCGAGTGCAAACTTAGCTGGTAGGTGCGAACTTAAGATTTATACCTAAGCCATTATTACGTAACATAAAACCTGCACAATTATCAGTTAAAGTGAAAACTCTCGTCATTTAAGCTAGTGTTTTGAGACAAATTGCTGCATTGACTTAAGATAAAAATTAAATTTTAGCAGGCAAAGTTAGCATTATTCACATAATAGTGTCAGGCAAAGTTAAGCGATTGAATGAGTCAGAAAGATTGGAAGTAATCTGCAGGTGGAATCAGCCAAATCCTCCTAGTAAACGAAGTATCGCACGACAGTACAGGATGAGTGAGGCTACTATCAGAAAAGTCTGGTCGAAGCGTGAAGATATTCGTAGGCGTTCTGCTCTGATGTCTGAGGAAGCAAAAAAGGAAACAATCAGAGCGTCTGTGGTTAGGTTTACAGAGGTAGAAGATAAGTTATAGCTGTAGATTTATAGCATGCGTCGAGTAAACCTGCCTGTTCCACGTTTCCTCGCCATTTTGAAAGCAAAGTAAATTGATGAAGAACTATTTATATTGCAGGATGACTTTAAAGCATCATGGCAGTGGTTTAGCCGATTTAGAGAACGCCGTGGAATACAACAACTTCTTCTTCACGGTGAAGGAGCAGAGGTGGACCGAGAAAATCCTGATCTTGTTGCAGCTTTGGATAAGTTATATGCCATAATTGCAAAATATCTCCCCAAAAATATAAATATTTATATCTCAAAGATATTTTGGATTTCTACGAGCTGGACGAGAATTTAAAAGCTCACAAAAAAGAGCAAGAAAAAGACTCCCTGGAGGAGCAGCAGGTGTTGTTTATGGTAACCCTGCTCATATGCTAGATGCGGCTCAATATATTAAGCTTGCTTGGAATGGGATATCAGATGCGACAACAAAGAATGTGTTCAACAAGGCTGAATTAGTAACTTTGAAAGGTGGAGCTCATGAAGAAGTTGATATGATGGCATATCTATTGTGCAGCTTCAAAGCATTAAATATTCCAATAGATGAAAGCACTCTAGATGAGTTTGTGCATGTTTATGACGAAAACAGTGAAGAGTTTTTATATCAGATTTTGGATGACGTCAATGAGGTGCTGGAAAGTATGCAAGCAACAAATGATAATGAAGATGAAAACATACACATTGTGGTCGAATCTTGCGCACATAGTCCAGCACCAACAGGGAACATGTCACTTTTTATGGGTTTGAACACATATACAATAAAGTTTTTGAAGTTGAGGATCAGTTGTTGTGTCCCGATGTGCAAGCTCAAGCAGGAAATTACTATAAAGAGCTGAGAAATTCTTTTGAGCTTTTTTAGCAATAATTAATGCAGGTTATTTTGGACCCAAAACGCAACAGAAAATGAGATATGCATGAGCTGACGATTCATGCCTTGTTTAAATCGCAAACATATTTATGACTTCTCTGATTTGCTGTAAATATCGATAAATTTTTGTAAAAGTTGAATCTTGATTTTTTAAAAAATTTTTGCGAACTTAATCGGGATGCGAACTTAAACTGGTGCGAACTTAACCGGGAGATTACTGTAACTGATTCTTTTTTGTTTAACAGTTTAAATTTCCAAGAAATCATTATAAGCGAGAAAAGTTGACAATAATTTTTAACATAAAAAGTTTTAAGAAAAAGCTCCAGCCATAAAAACAGTCATCAAACTAAAATATTCTTTTGAGAAATATCAAATGTTTGTGGGACTTCATAATTAAAATTTTTTCTGAAGAATTGCTGGAGCAGTGATTTTGTATTTCAACTTCTGTCGCGGTATTTGTTTGATTCATCAAAGAGCATTTAAAACGTGGTCTATGTAACTGCAGTGCAGAATGAACGAAATTATAGAAATGTGATTGAAAATACTTTTTGTTAACAATCAATCAAGCAGGACAGGGACGGGACCTTTTGCTTGTTCCTTTGTGGGTGTCATAATCGAAGTTTAAAACTTTAACTTTTTCTTTCGTGCTGTTAACACATTTTGGCTTGTAAGTCTCGGTAAAAACTAAAAAACTTTACTTATATTTGCGTCAGATCAATTTCAGCGATCATACTCGAAATGATCTTGCTACTATTTCAATTATTATGTTCTTTTTACTTCCGTTATGCCACGAGGTCAAACAAAACAGAATCAATTTAGCCTAAGGCCAAACAACGAGAGTGCAGTCGTGATTGCAATCTTTTAGATGGTCATGTCTTCACTATGGATGAACGCCGTGTAGATACGGCAACCGTGATTGACATGGCCTGGGTTCAATTATTACCTGTGATGAGATTCAAATTTTTAGAACAGGTTCTCTTTTGTATGGAACTGCCTATCAAAAAGTTTCCTTGTTATTCAGAAATCCAGAGATAACGAGATTTTGTTAAACTGTGAACGTGTTTGCCGAACGTCACGACATTCTAAGAATGGGTTCGCGCGAACCCGTGCGAAATCCTTAAATTCCATCATTGATTATTACCCTTCGTTGTCTTTAAAAAAGTAGTTAATATAACTTTTCTTTGATTGTGGCCTTAAAAAGAAGTTATAAACTAAATTAAAGCCAAATAAAAAGATCTAAAAAACAAATAAAGCCTGACATCAAAATCTTGATATTTCCGAAACCAGTTCGTGGTAATCGTCAAAAGTTGTTCTGAGCAACCGCTTTCATTGTTGCCTGCACAAGATGAAGGTAAATATTAATAGTTGATATATCAGGCCTATGCATTGATATGGTAAATAACAACTTTTAAAATTTAGTGCAATAATTTGTATCTGAAAGCTATGTACCGCCAACAATGGTAAAAAAGATATTTAATTAAATCCGTTATCTGGCGCTATTAAACCAAATACTTGTATAAGATTTTCCGCCCGAACGACACTAAATTTGTAAAAAAGGCATCAGCCCTGTAACAACAAAAGAAAACCTTCCCAATTATGCGACAGCACCCACAGTCCGCGCCATATAATTTTTCTTTTTAAATTGCCAAGAACGTGGACAGCTGTCCTAAATGTATGGTCGAATATTGGGCAGTATGGTGCTTTCTGTTTCACGCGGCGTCGCCATTGTAAGTAAGCAGGGTGCCCCGTTTAGAATTTTGTCGTAAAGTGCCTTTCCTAAGGATACAACCAGGGGCGCCGGAGTTTTTTTTGCCAGGGGGGCAAAATTTTAAAAAAAGGCACTTTTTTGTTGAAAAGGCACTGCCAACAAAAGCAAATTTTGGTAGTCATGCTGCAATTTGAAACTTTGGTTGACATGATAGAATTTCAGTTTGCATAGGACAGACCAGTATCTCGGAAAAGTTTTGTTTTGCTAATCGGTTATTTTGGTTCGATGAATTTTTTCGCCAATGTCAACTCTTTTTAATAAACCTAGAGTTCAAAACCTTAATCTTAAGGTCTGCTACATCTTGCAAAAGCCTTCAAGTTGACTCTGCCATGACCACTCACTGCGATAGCTGCAGTAACAGCCAATTTTACACAATTTTTTCTCAATTAAGCTAGACATTAAAAAAATACAACTCGTTAACTGGTTAACTGGTTACTAAACCAAAAGCTATCCAACATAGGCTACCCACAACTAAACTTTTGTCAAAAGCACACAAGCTAGTTTCGAAAACAGCATTCAATAATTGCGACGTCCATGCACGGCAGCCAAAAGCAGATATAAATACAGAACGAATGCATTTTGCTTGGGAACATCACAAAATGTTCTTCACATGCTAATCAGTAAATAGTCTTTAGTTACCCACAACAGATCGCTGGCTAAAACATTTACGCTATCAAGAATACCAAAAGTTAAAATAGATAGAACAATAAAAAACTTAAAGACCTATTAACAATTGGGTAAAAGAAAAAACGTAATTACATGAGCATGAATGGCCCTTTAGATTGAGGTTTGATGTCAATTATTAAACGCTGCACAATTAATGTAACTGTAACCCAAAATAATTTATTAGTGTTTCGCTTGCTTTGGCAAAGTCATCTGCAAGGGCTTGTAAATTGAATTGTTCATCAAGTTCATTGAATATTTGCAAACATTCAATTATTGAGACTGTTATCTCTCATATTGCTTCTAACCCATGTTTTGATTTTTCTCATGAGACTGAAAGATTTTTCTGCAAAAGTCGAAACGAGAGCTACCCCGCAGTAAATTTGAAGCAATTTACGTATTTCCAAAAAGCTTTTTTTGCTTGTCGGCTTTTTGCTTAAAACATCGCAAACTGTTGATATCTTGGTTACTTTTTTCAGAGGCGTGGTACTTTCTTTATTAAATAACTTAATATAAGCATGTAGATCTGCGAGTTCTTCTGTAAACACATCAAAACGAACAAGACTCTTAAATGTTACGTTATAATCACAATCATGGAGCACACTGTATATGTACCACAGTCCTTCGAAAGGACTAAAAATATCATGCATTTAGTCTTGGTGTTTTTATTTTTAGACTTTAATGTCGGCCATAAGTGAGTATTGAGTGGCCAAGTCAGAAAGCTTGTGTTGCTTGTTAAAATTAGATTAACGCCACAATTTCTTTGCTTCTAAATCAAATTTTTTTTATTATTACTAGAAAATTTTGCTCTTTGTGAGCACTTGGAAATTTTCTGATGCTTTATTCTTTTTTTTAGAACGCTTGGTATAATTGTTTTTAGGGATACCTAAACTACCGGGATGGTAATTTAGGTATCCCTGATTGTTGTATATGGCTATTTGCCATCAGTTAATGAATCAAAAACTGATTTTCGGCTAAGATATAATTCAGTTTACTGATTCAAGTAGAATAAGATGTTTACCAGAAGTTTAGGTCGCTTACGATATCAGTAACTCTATATTGCATACGTTAAAGCTTTTATCTTGCATTTATTACTGTGCTATGAGTCACGGTCGTCTTTGTAATTTTACAAATATTGTTGGATTTAATGGTGATCAAGATTATATAGGTTAATTGTAGAGCATAACTAAAAAAAATGTACCTGTAATACTAATTTTAAAGAGCACAATCTGCCCGCTCTGCCCCCGCGTTTTAAGAATATTAAAAGGCAGGGGGAAATTGCCCCTCCTGCCCCCCGCTTCCGACGCCCCTGGGTACAACAGGAATTCCTCAGGTAGACTGAGCATTCTGCTCGCAAATCGCTTACAAGTCATACAATGTTACAATGTTGATAAATCTTAATTGATTTGATTGCATGCTTGACTGCTTTTAACTGCTAAAGTATAAGAAATTGGAAAATTAACGTAATTGCTTACACTTCCTCATGGTGATCATTGCCATATTAATGATAAGCAAAACATCAAGTGGAAAGAAATGATTGATTGGTAAAAATATAATTCGATATAAATTTTATCTAAAATATCTTTAATGATTTACCACATGCCCAATCGCGTTTTTATCAAAAATACGATAAATTTATTTGTTTGTCAAATGTGTTTTTTATATATTTGAATAATTATCGGACTCTTGTTTCAATTTTCAAACAGTAAAATTCTTTCTTAAGTTGTTTGAAAAAATTGCATTTAGCAATGAAGCAAACTTGAAGAAAATAGTCATAGAGCAATTTTTAAAAGGCCACTGGCACAATCGTCATAAGAAAGCATCAAATTCACATGTCGTCGCTCAAGTTTCAAGTGGTAGTAGTCTATATTACAACTAGCGAAAGTCGTTCTTGATCAGACAATTAGTTTTTACCCAGGCCGACAAATCTTTTTTTAGGTGTTTTTTTCTTTTTTTTTTTGTCACGAATTTACAGTTTTAAAAAAGTTTTGTACAGTAAACAGCCAAAAAATTTATTTGATTGAATTGATTGATAGCTATTTGTTTCTTTTTTTATTAGTGTGATTTTTTTCAGAAGCGACATTTTTGGTTTTAGCGTTTTCGAGAGTTAGTTGAAAAAAGTTAATAAAATACCTAATAGTATATTCAAGAAAAAACGTTTAATGCTAAATTTACACAAATGTAAAATTTTAATTTAATTAAAGTGATACAGACGTCCGATTAAGCAGAGGCTGGCAACCTGCAACTTTTTGTCACTTAGTCCGGATCTTTGATTTTTCCTGCCATTTTTTGTTAAAAAACCTGGTAAAATTTTAGTTTTCACCCAATTTTTTATAGAAAAAAATCTTTTTGACCTTCAATTTCAAACGAAGGCTTTTTTCACCTTTCATTTGACTTTTATAGACAAAGAGATTCTTCGAAGAACCTTTGTAGAGCTCTGATTCGGTGTTAAAACCTTGTACTGTCTACAATAGATATTACGTTTTCCGAAATGGCCCAAAAGTCAGAAATGTTGTTCACCCGTGATGTAAAAGTCAGACCTGCCAATCTAATTTTAGTGTGTATGGTTTAGAATCTACGTACAGCTAGATCAAAGTTGTCAACACAGTATTGTCAACGACTCGCCACCGGCCGTTGTGGGTAGTCGCCACGTGTCTGTGTTGTACACTGGCGCAATGTTGTAGTGATGGTTCTCCAAACACGTGACAGGTCCTGTATATCAAGTGAGTATGATGGAAAACTTGGTTCATTTTTGGACTGTTTGAAGATGTGTTTTGTATAACTTTTCCGGCTTTGTTGAAAAAACATAAAATTGTTTTATTGAACAGTTCTGTACATTTTTTTTAAAAATCGTATTCCAACTTTGAAATTCAAGTCTTCGGATCGTTAAATCTCAAAATAACAGCTTAGCAAACTAGCCTTGTTTGTTTTATTTGAAAAGAAGTGAACACAGAAGGTTTAATTTTAACAACAATCCGCCACACCTTGACATTTAAACTTTGAAACGAAAAAAATTACCGCGTTCGTGTCCGGCGAGTGAAAAAGCGTTTTGACAAAGCGACAATTTAACGGAAAACAGCAGTAGATAAAATGCATTTGCTCCCGCAATAAGAAAACAAAATGCTTTTGTTAGCCCATAACCAACAATACGGCTGGCGTAAAAAAGAGCCCCCTGTTGGGCTTATTCCCATGGAAAGATAAAACCGAGGCACTTGATCTATGAAGTCATGCATGACATTTACCTGACATGCCATCACGACGATGGAGCACGGCTCGCGATACATCTGCTATTTGACAGTGCGCACTTGAAAAAATCCGTACTGCGCTACAAGCCGTCTCTACATAAAGTTTAAAACCTGACCTTTACTTAGTATATACGCTTGTCGTACGTTTGTTTTTTCATTTAATTTCGGCCTATACGTTCAGCGTCGGTGCTCGCCGAAACTGAATACACAAATAAAGGTACGTTGAGGATATGCCGCACCAGGTATATGGCAAGTGCAGACCGGGCCAAAAACTTTACAGCTTTCTTTAACTTTACACTTGTTTTCTAGTTTCAACGTCATGTGCACAAATAAAAGATTAATTCAAAATTTTTATTCATCTCGATTCGCTTTTATCCAAACTTAAAGCCTTTGTAATTTCAATAAAAAATAGCTAAAAGTTATCGTAAGAAAAATCGTTTTGCTTAGAAAAGTTTTTAACCAATTGGCCTAACATTAAAAAATTGTTTTTGCTTCAACCAAATTTCCATCAATCTTGTTTAATCAATGATTATTTGGTTTTGATCAGGTTTCGCGTGAGGACTACAAAAAAACGACAAAAATTCAAAGATTCTTTTACGTGGCATTTGACACGCTGTCAATGTGCAGCGAACCATAAATCTGACAATCTCAAGTCTTCCCCATTGCTTGACACATTTGACAAATAATTTCTTTCATTGTTTTTCGGTTGTTTTTTCAAACGTTAAAAAGTTAATGACCTTTACGCCATAATGACTCCCACTCACTCGCTTCGACTTAGAGGTACTTGGAATTCGGGGGATAAACAAGGCATTAGTCTTTTATCACAACCGGTCATGCGTTTAGTCCCACTAAAGTTTGTTGTCGTTCAACAAAAAGGTGTAACGAAATTCAACATTCAAAGAATCTTCTCGCTTTTATTCTTGGGACTTTAATTAAACGGCAAACTTTAGTTTTTTCAATAAACTCAAACCGAGTTTATCGAAAACTTGTGGCGTTAGGTGACATAATATCAATCGAAACAATTTTTTTAGATTAACTGATTATCCCGACTTTAGTTCTTTCGTCTTTGTGTATTCAACAGTGTTTCAAAATATTTCCTACCAAAGTTTCATAAATTTTCGCTTTCCTTTTAAAATCTTATCATTACCTTAGATCACTTTCTTGTGAAGCCGAAATGAAAATGCTGACGTTGAAAGCTGCCTTCTCAATGTGGCAACTTGAGTAATAATACTATTTACGGGACATACCTCTCGTTCCGGATTTGCACTACTAATGTTGTGACAAATAATTTCATGATACGGAAGGCCGATGTAGCGTTTACTTCATTGACTGGGTTTCAAAGACGTAATTATACAATTTGTATTATAGTAAACTGCTAGACTATGAGAAAGTGATTTTCTCTGTCTATGACGCTTCACATGCCTTGATCAGCTGTTTTTTGTTTTGTATCTAAAATCGTAGTAACCTTTTTATACAACTGCTTTCAATATCGTTTTCAATCTCTGTATAAACAAGGTCAAAAAAGTTAGTTACTTTTCGATTTTTCAGATGTCATTGTTTCATTATAGAACATTTTTTCTTTTATAACGCATAGGCGTATCAGCCCAAAAAATTTTGTGGGGGCAATGGAGTTTTGCCCAAATCTTGTGACGTTTGCCCAAATCATGATTTTCTAGTACTTTATGGATAGGACAAAAAAATTGTCTGAGATTCTCGGACGGAGAAGAAATTTCGTCCTGAAATCATGGTGATCTTTAAAAAAAAAAGAAGACCTGCTCCCCCGGCAGGTACGGTTATGGTATATAGGCTTATGATATTGGCATAATCAACATGAAAGAGTATATAGACTGATGCTGCTTCCGTGTTGTAAATGGCAGTCGTTTCACTGTCTTTTGTGTTGTTCTTGTTTTGAAAAACGATAATTTTTGATTGAACAGATTACGATTGCGAACCTCACAGCGTCGTGCTGGAAAAGATTTTAACAATAATCATAATACGGAAAGAAGAAAACTAATTGTAAAAAGCTGTGTTTTTACATAAAATAACTTTTTTGACATGAGTCAGCTTGCCTAAGCTATTAACTTTAAATGAAACAAAAGTGGCAAAATAAATAAATTCAAAGAATAAATTATTTAACTGGTGAAGAACTAGTTTAGCTCTAGGTAGTACGTCGTGTTCTAAGAGTTGTAACATCTATTAAAGAACTGGCACGTAGTAACATTAACAAAATTTGTGATAAAAAAATCATCGTATAAAGTCAATTTTTATTTTTTTTAAAATAACAAGTTAAACAAAACTATCATTAGTCGTATGTTCTGTAATTTTTTTACGCTTGTCAAAAACTGACAAATGCCAAGCGACATTTTTCAATTTTTCTTTTGATTGAAAAACAGTAGAGAAAGTAAAATAACTGCTTTTATAGTGATATTTCGATGTCGTATAAAAAAATTGCTGGCATTATTATTGAGTAATTGAAAATTCCTATAGGTACACAAAAAAAAAGTCTGGAAATACTTCATCTGATAGCTTTGTTGTCGATTTTGTCGTATCATCAAGCTACATTTGATAAGCGACGGGATTTTTAAAGCAAATTAAAATTTGAAAAAGGCGCTAAAACTGACCGAAGCCTTTACTTGGAACTCCCTAAATAAAACTTTTATTCATGTTAGTTCCACGACCAATGGCTATTTTTTATAACACATTAATAAAAAATTCGAAAAAGCCCATATCAATAAAGCGCAAATTTTATGTTCGTTCAATTTAACGGATGGTATTATTCACGTGACTTAGGAACAATCCTAAAGCTCAGTGTGGCGCCTGTGACAAGCATCGTCGTCTTCTCGCATCGCCTAGCATGGCGTAAATAATAAGCTAGAAGGAATACGGATGGGTCTGCAGAACAAACAAACAGCGAAATATAATGCGCAGGTATTTTTGGCACAAACCCAAGAGCCTTAGGCACCTGTTTGGTGACGTCACAAAGCCGCTACCGATTGACGATTTTGGAAACCGCAATTCCATCAGGCGGGGATTTAAACGCAGCCATACCATCAAGTTAGGCATTTTTTAAACGAAGCATAAATTGGCTGAATGCTTTGAATATAAACGTTCAGGAGGTGATTATTATACAGCAGGAAATCCATTTCATTTATTGAACTGACTTGTACTAATATTTTTTAAATTGTAGTTAAACATGTAAAGACGAAACAACACCTGTTTCTATTTCTGGGTTGTGTTTCACATGGGTTTAAGTTAAAATCTAAATTCTTGAAATAAGACACTTTTCTTCTTTAAAACAAAAATTAAGCACTCGATCGAGTGATATTAATGGAACAAACAACAAATTTTTATAATCTATTTAACCGGCGGAGAAATGACAGCAATTTGATTAGGTTGCGATTATTTGACTGTTGTGTATTCTCAGTTGACCGTTTTGCAAACCGTGATTTCTTTGCGCTTCCGCTAGACAGTTGACAAATTTTAATATTCGAAAGGAAAATATTTTAAATATTAACTTGAATATTTTTATCTATAAGCAAGAAAAAATTACAAATAATGTTAAAAAAATATAAGTTTTTAAATGTTTTGAGATTTTCTCGGACAAATTTCCCCAAATCCGTTAAATTCAAGTTAAACTTTTTTCACAAGTAGCTTTTATAAAGTTTGAAAATTGTTGATTAATTATTTTACCACGCCAGTTCTATGTTTAAAAAACAGAACATTTTTTATTTTATGTAAATCTACATTCTATGTTCTGTATTTTGTTAGGTTTTAGTAAATGCTACTTACTAGTTCTATATGGGCCGGCGGCAGATTTTTGCTTAATCCGTTCTTGGTGCAATGAGGCCTTGTTTTGAGTGGCTGGGACTGGATTCGAAGTCACGTAGGCCTAAAAAATAAAGTTGCCAAGTTTTTTTAAACAAGAAAATGAATATTTTTTAAATAAGCTGATAAATAGGGCAATTTTTTGTCATTAAAGTTATATTTTTTTTAGAAGGTCTGTTTTTTATGAAATACCCAAAAATTCAATCAAAACTTTCGTACGATGTTTGATAACGGAGTTAAAAAGTCATATTAAAGTCATATTTTACACCATAAGTCATAAAAAATATTTTCGGTCATAAAAGTCATAAATTTAGTCATTGCTCCCATATTCAGTAGGATATTCATGGTGCAAAGACAGAACGTTAGATTAACAACGATTGCAAAGCTTTGCTATCTCCATTATTGTTATGACTCTGTGACGCCATAGTTATCTTGCTCAAAAATATCGAATTAATTAATTTATTTCCTTGTATAAGTTCTAACGAATCAGCTACACTAGTTTGCAAGTTGTAATTTTAGTCTCAAGCACAGATATTGCTCTTTTGCTACAACACCATCAACTGTCGAAAGAGTCGTAATGCTTTTGAAACTCGTAAAAGCGCTAGGCTAGAAGTCACAAGTTAGAAAATAAATTATGTCGTCATAACCACAAGCAAAAGAAAATTATTTTAACACGTGCGTGTTCCTTAACGCATTTTAGCTTATTTAGCAAGCGTATGAATTAGCAAGTGTTCCTTAACAGAAAGTTTTAGCAAACAGTATGGGAAAAACTGCAGAATCAAAAGTAGTAAAAACAAAAAGGTATGTAAAGCAATATCCCCAAGAGTTTTCTTGCAATCCCCAGAATGATCTTTATTGTCAGCTTTGTGCCACCATCGTCAGATGTGACAAGCGCTTTCACGTGGAACAACATCGACAATCGGCAAAACACCAAAAGAAAATTGCACCGGCAAAAAAGACCTTAAACAAACAGTCTTTTGTCCCCATTTGCCAACTGGATTTTACAAAAAAGGTTGTAACGGCATTCTTAGAGGCTGACATCCCACTTTATAAGCTTCAGCATGCCAGTATTAAAAAGCTATTAAACTCAGAGTTGGGGAAGCATTGCCCTTCTGAATCAGCATGTCGAAGCCATGTTAAGGAATTGGCTGCTAAAGAAACTGAACGCCTTAAGGAATTGTTTGCTGCAAAAGCATTGTTTTTGGTCGTAGATGAGGCTGAGGTATCTGGTCAAAAGTATGTCAATATTTTAGCAGGGCTGATGGAGGAACCTGAAAAAACATACTTAGTCAACTGCAAACCATTAAATGGCAACTCCAATAGCTCCAATATTTGTACAATTGTTGACGACACCCTCAAGAACATGAATATTGCTCGTGAGAAGTTTTTGCTGCTACTCAGTGATGCCGCAAGGTACATGATAAAAGCAGCTGAAACATTAAAAATCCTGTATCCACGCCTGCTCCATGTTACTTGCATCGCACATTTGCTGCATAATTGTGCTGAGCATATACGTGCACATTTTAAAGCTGCAGACAATTTGATATCGTCTATAAAAGCAGCAACCATAAAAAACAAAGACCGACATGCTTTGTTCACCGCAGCTGGTTTGCCGGCACCACCACAACCTGTTTTGACTCGTTGGGCCACGTGGCTGGAGGCATCTTTCTACTACGCAGAAAACTTCCAAATTATCAAAAACATTGTTGACAATTTTGAAGATGGTGGAAAACTGGTTGAGCGGGCAAAGGAAGCCATAGCAGAACCTGCAGTTTTCGTCGAATTAAGGCAAATCTATGGTAACTACCGAGATATTGCCATCCTAATCAAGGGAATTACCAATTCATCGAATACAATTGTTGCTGCTTCGGAAGCCATTAAAAATCTCCACTTTGGTGACGACCCATGTGAGATAAAAAATTATGTTCAAAGTCGTCTAGCTAGAGGTAGCGACTTCCTTAAAATTGCCGCCGGTAGTGGTGCACATCTACCAGATCATTCTCCTGCTGAGGTAGCGCTGCTTCAAAGAGCACAGCCAACTTCGGCTTCTGTGGAACGCTCTTTCTCTATACTGAAAAAAATGCTATGTCCTGGACGCAATTTTGACAAAGACAATGTCCATTCGTACTTGATTATGCGGTTCAACTGTTCGAAATAAATGATAATGAGTTCAATACTCCGACTCGGCTGCATAGGTTTTAAGAACCAGACAGAAAAAATTAGGTCATATTTAAAGTCATATTTTAGGAAATATTAAGTCATATTTTAGGAAAAATTAGGTCATAAAAAAATTGCCCTACTGATAAATCAGTTTCGCGTCTCTGTTTGAAAAAGTCAAAACAAATAATTAAAGAAGATTTTAGCATTGCAGTAGCTGCAGTCAGTGTAAACTCATCTTAAAAATCAAGCGAAACCAGCGAATATTGAATAAAACTAAACTACCGGGGACATGGTGACGTTGACAAGTTGCGTCGACGCCGTTCCAACGTTTCCGTTTGTATTGTTTGCGTCAGGCGGAAATGGAACGGCCTGTAAAATTAATAACGGGTAAGACATAGCAAAAAATTTCGTAATTCTTTTTTGAATGTAAAGTGCTTTCAAGCCAAAAACTTATAGGATTGACATAGTTAATTATTATGAAAAAAAAAATCAAATACGCCAAAGTTGATTTTTTCATAAAGTATGAAAAAAATTTTTATCTCTCTCCATAGAAAGATTGAATTGCCATCATGAAAAAACGTAATCTAGACGTTTCTATTGAATCCAAACTACAATATTAATTTTATTTTTTGCAAAATTTTTGTTTGAACGATTGTTAATCAAAAAAATAGAATGGAATTTAAAAAGCATATACAAAGCCAGTGTAACTTTTTCTGCGCATTTATAAAAGAGTATAATTGCCAAAAAATGATAATTTTTCAAGAATGTTTTGAAACCCATAAACCGTTCGGTAATTGTAGATTGAAATAGAGTCAATTACCAAATATGAAGTTGAACTTTAGTTTAAGGGTCAATGGGTTGGCTTTGAAGACTTTCATTCCTAGAATAACTTTCGTTTACTCGAGATTAAGCAATGTAATCTCAAAAAAATCTTCAGGTTTTTAAACAAATATCTTTGTCGACGACTACAGTATATCTGTTACCAAAGTTGTATTAAACGCATTCCAGGTTTTTTTCTTGAAAGAGGTAAAAAATGAAATCTTTTATAAATAATTTTTCGGAGTTTTTGTGTTCTTGGTTCAATTTCAAAACTTATTAATTATCACAGTGTAACTTTACATAACAAAATGTTTTGAGTTGATACTTTTTTTAATTAAATTATACACATGATTACTTTTTTTTTCTTAAACTTTGACTTCATCAGCAAAAAGTAATTTTCAAAGTTACTAAAAAAAAATTTCTCAACGTTTACCTGATAGTTTCCGTTTTCCGTCTGAACATATAAAGTAGGAGTCATATTTTCATTTGTTCCAACATAAGCCGTAGCGGATGTCGAAATTCCGTTGTTGACTAAAATTCCGTTTTGCGCTTGGTCAATCGCTTGAATGTTGTGAGACGTAACACCGGGCAAAAAGGACAGTGACGCAAATACAGAATTTTGAGCGGCGTTACACAGTCCATTGCGCTCTTGTGGGCCAGCCAGGACACTTTCGGATGTTACGACTTGTAGGGGATGATAGGACATCATCTGGTGGTCAACTATCTGCTCGGCGACATTTTCATTCTTCACTATATCTCTCATTGAGCTGTTGTACTGGAGCGGAAGGTAAACGTTCGCAGACGCCGTTTGATTTTGGTTGGAATACAGGAAATTCTGGGATTGAGAAAGCTCGTTTACGGAGACGTTGCTAACGGACAAGGTAGAATTTATGTCTTGTAGGTTCTAAAGGAAATTTTTATTTCAATTCCTGATTTGTTTAATAGATTCTGGACAAAGTTAAACTACAACCAGAATTTAGTAACAAAAAAAATCACCAAAAACTTATGTATATTACCAAATTTTTTAAAAATTAAATCTTAAACCTAATTTTAGGATTTACTTAGGCTACTTTCTTGCCCAAAATTTAAATGTTTTTTGTTTTTTAAAAAATTATTTATATACTGAAAACTCCAGCTGACTGTTACTTCCCAAAGCATACTGAAAACTCCAGCTGACTGTTACTTCCTAAAGAATAAAATGTCCAACCTTTTACTCGTCGCTTGTCAAATTTTCGTGTGTAAGTTTATCACGGGTCGCAATCGCTGCAATAATCAAAGCGATGATCTCATGGGAATTAGTTCGAAAATTTTTGTCCCCAAAACAGGTGTTCTCTAAAAAAAAGGTCTTCGCTCTGCTTACGGGTTTTATTTTGTCCATTAAATGAATACTATCTGCATGCTCACCATCGCTGGACTAGTGTTTTTCAAAAGGTTTTGCGCCACACTTGGAAATCTCTCGCTCATCACAGATTGGGGAGGTTTAAATGCACTGCAATGATTCAAGATGATTGATTATCTGATTAAAAATTTCTTCGCGAGCCGCTCGAAAAGGCTTCGGGATCCTTGGGTTGGACACCCCTGTCCAAAAGTTAACCTAACTTTTTGTCATGTACTTTGCTTTGGGAAAACAATTATTTACATTCAGTTGATAACATTTTTTAAATTATACGAATTTCTCGGGGGAAAACACATTAATGTAAATGTAAAATATAAAGCCTTGTATGACCAAATTTATAAGCATAAGCTTGTCATATCTCTCTTTTGCAGATTTTTTATTGCTTTCGTTGTTATAAAAAATTAACTAGGAATTAGTGACATCAAAGCTTTCACAAAAATATTTTGCTTAGTCTAAACCTACAGTTCTGTTAAGTGGTAAAAATTTGTTGATAAGCAGATCTGATGTATTATTAAAATCAGTCATACAAATCATCCACGATTTAAAAATTGTATGCATTTCGGATTACATGAAATATCTCCTTGTTTTTTTCTGCAGTAAATCAGCAGTTTTTAAATTGTTTAAATACCAATATTCTTTATTGAATTAATCTGAATTCAAAGACGTTGTGACAAAGTCATAGTGTGTAATTGCTAAAGATTAAAAATCAACTTTTTTATTTATTTTCTTTTGAGTCATTAGGCCTACATTTGAATTTTAACAAAAAACCTGAAAGCATTAAGTTTTCCTTGTTAACAATAAAACTTTGCTTTAAATGATTACAGCAAAAAACGAAAAGAAAAATTTTGGGTTTGGAATTGGACACAGCAAAAAAGATTTCAATTCGGCGTACTTCTGATTCAAAGTAACAAAAATTCATTTAATTCTTTTGACGTAAAATTTTTAATAGTTAATGCTAGTACTTTTTCAATACTTTAATTTTTTCCATAAAAGATTTTTAAGACTTGTAAAACGAATAAAATATACAACGAAGAGCAATGACAAAACGATTTATGAAGAATGTTTTAAAATAGAAAATTTACAATGATAACACTGTGGTTTAAAACAGGAATTCCGGTCAAGTTTACAGTGCACGAAACAGTTTGATCTGTTCCTCCGTAAGCATTTTACTTCATTCGGTAATTTATCCAAAAAGGCACCGATTTGAACTCAGCGTGAGTGGCGGCCACGTTTTAAAGCCAATTCCTGAAAAGACTTGAAAACTTGAAAGCAAAATCACGTGACAAGCACAAACAAACCTGAACTTTAACGTTGTGCAGCAGACTCCCACAACCATCGTTTGCTCCGGGCGAAGTCTGGGTCACTATGGCAACTGGGGAGTGACTTTGCATTGCGTTCGGCGACAGCGACGATTCCGTGTGTGAAGAAGCTCCCGGCGACTCGCTGACGTTTTCAACGCAGTAGGATGACGTCATCATCGGGGACGATTTTAATGCTGGCGACGTTGACGCGATCATGTTTTCAAAGTCAAATGTTTTCGTAGGCAGTTACCGTATCACACAATTATGGCTTTAAACCATCTAAAAAAACTCAACTGATTTCGAATGAGCAATTGACAAATTGTGCGCACAATGACAAAGCTGACAAGAAAAAAAAATTTTGAACACTGAAAAATGTGTTTTACTCTTTTCTTTAGTTTATCTTCTCGGAGATTTCGATCAGTCAGTCGAGGCGATGGTTTGAATTTGTGATGCCCGGCATTCTATTCGTCAAAAAGTGAAGATTATTTATTTTGCCCGATTGACTTCAATTCTGAATAAAATTAAGTTTTGTCCTTTCGAGCATACTTTTATTACTTTTACTTTTAAATAATATCAGCTGTGAAAATGATTTGTGTCAATTTTTAAAGATTTTTTGAAAATTTTTTGAGTTAATGCTTCTCTGTTTAACTAAATAGGCTAAACTATTTTTTGTAAAATAATGCTAAATTGTACGAAATTTAGCTTATTAGAAAAACAATTACAATTTGTATTCACCTTATACAGTAGAATTCGCCTAAGTCGCCACTTCAAAAGGAAGAAAAAGTGGCGATTTATGCAAACAACAGATTAAATAGGCATAGGCCTACACAAACATGGGATGCCTATGTTTCTGCAAAAATTGAAATTTTGAGAAATGAAGAACACAAACAAAAACCACTTTTTGAATTTATTTCATATGTTTCAATAAGCTGATAGCTTTTGTAATTATCATAGTTAGGCAGCTTCACATGGCAGTAAGATGGCTAACTGAACTAAACTAAAACTGATGAAAACAACCTAAAGTGTTGAAATAATGGGGTTCTAAGGAACTTTGTGATGCACGGTGGGGTTGTGCTACATTCAGTAAGGATCATAGACAGATAGGCGAAACAACTGTGGTGTAGTGATAGCAGACTAAAAGTTTGGAATATAATCACGCTGGCAAAGTTTTTATCGGCCCGACAACTTAAGCAAATTTTTCTGCTCATAATAACCAAAAACGGTGGCGAGTTAGGCGAAGACAACTTAGCCAAATTTGATATCACAGAAAACAATAGGTTCTCAGCCGGAACCAAGCAATATGTGACGACTTAGGCAAGTTCTACTGTATTAGCAAACTCTCTCAATAAAAAACAAATTGTTATTTATAAACTATCGTACTTAATAGTTTTTTTGTTCTAATTCTTTTCAAAAGATCAAGGCTATGAACTCGAAGTCGAAGTCGAATTCGACAGACTCAGTCTTTTTTGCTGAACTCAAACTATAGAAAAAAGATTTCCCGAACTCGAAAAAAATTCGATCAAGTAAAGGACCTTGCTTTTGGTATTAGATCTATAGTTTAAAAAATTTTGAATTTGAATTCGGATTTTGTTGTGATATTGTGCAATAGATGACGTAGTGTTTTCTTAAACGCTTCTAATCTTAATCAGCGCCTTCTGCTCGAACAATTATTGGACACGCGCATTTCCAAGCATAATTGTTACCAGTTAAATATGCGCCTTTACTTCGGTTCTTCAGTCAGTTCAGAGTTATCAAGCTACTACAGCAAACGAACTAAAAGCATTCTACTTCAATACGGTTGTTTTTTTGGCTAAGTACTTTTGTGAATTTTAACTATTGATTTTTAATAAACCTGTGTATTCGTGCAAAGATACAACAGGCAAAAGTGGCGACGAGGATGGGATTCAACTGCGTCAAGAAAGAAAAAAAAGAAAATTTGTTGAATTTGCATTAAAGCTTGAATTGTCGATATGAGTGAAATTTCTGAACTGATTTTGTTGTTAAATAAGCAACACCAAGAGCAGAACAAGCAACACCAAGAGCAGATGACAATGCTTCAAGAGCAGCTGAAAATTCTACAAAGCAGCTTGAACAAACCGCGAGAAAATGTTCCAACACCGATGGCAAGTTTTCAACCATTCGATTCCACATCTGAGTTATGGACTGATTATTTGGCAAGGTTCCGAACATTCGTCACTGCTAACTCTATTCCCGACAACAAGCAAGCACAAATTTTTCTTACCAACCAATCTAACTCCGTTTACAAAATGCTTAGCAACTTAGCGGCTCAGCAACAACCTGTCAAAAGCATACATGAGCTAACAATGAATGATATTCAGACGTTTATGGCAGAGCAGTTTGACCCAAAACGATTTGTTGTCAGAGAACGTTTCAAGTTTTGGTCTGACATGAAACGCAAACCTGGCGAAACTATTCCTGAACTGACAAGCAGAATACGACAAGATGCAGCTACATGTGATTTTCAATCCATTAAAGATCCTTTAGATGAAGCCTTGCGAACTAAATTCATCTGTTCAGTAGACAACGAAGCAGTTTTGAAGACACTCTTCAAGCTCAAGGACGATGAACTGAAGTTTAGCAACGCCATCCGAGTGGCTCAAGAAGTGGAAGAAGCAGCCAAGGTAGCAAAGGAAACCGTACACGGTCAACCTTCTACGTCGGTGCAGAAAGTTTATCACGCAAAGTCCAAAACTTCCAAAACGCAAGAAAAGAAAACCGCCTGCTTCAGGTGTGGAAATTCTGGACATTTTAGCAAAGCTTGTCCCCATATTAAAGCTATTTGCAGCTTCTGCAAGAAAACAGGTCATCTGCAATCTGTATGCATGTCTCGACTAAGAGATAATAAGCTTGTGAAACAACAGGTAAAATTGGTGCACAAAGTCCAATGTTCTGTTTCACCCATCTATCAAACTATTAGACTTAATGACCACAGAATTAAGTTTGAAATTGATAGCGGAGCCAGTGACACATTTTGCTGTGAAGCGACGTGGCAAACGCTGGGTAAACCCACTCTACAACCTGTAACAATTCGATATCAAGTTGCTGAAGGTAGCCCGCTACCCGTCGTGGGACAATTCCAATCAACCGCAACTATTGATGGAAAATCACCTGACGTGACCTTTCCTGTAATTGTCACTAAGGTGCCCAATCTAAATTTACTAGGTCGTCTGGCGATGATGAAGTTGAAACTCACCAACTTAACCGATCACTTCAGAGAAAACCTAAGTTGTGCTGAATCTACTGCAACGATAGAGCACGTCACTACAACTGGTCCAGAAAACTCTTTACATGCGGCATGTATTCAATTATGTGGAGAGTTTCCTACTTTATTTGAATCAACATTGGGTTGTCTAAAAGATTTTTCACTGGACATACGGTTTAAACCTGAAGCTAAACCTATTTTCAAGAAGCCAAGACCTGTTCCGTTCTCAATCCTACAAGATTTAAACGAAGCATACGAAGCAGGAATTAAGAGAGGTGTATGGGAGCTTACAGATTTTAACTCGTACGGCACCCCCGTGGTTCCTATTCGAAAGTCTCCTTTGCCAGGTCAAGCAAAAGCAAGCATCCGAGTTTGTGGAGATTATTCGGTGACTGTAAACTCGCAACTGGAAGACCATCGTCAACCAATCCCTCTCCCAGAAGATCTAATGCGCAAGCTAGGACGTGGTTACTGCTTTAGTAAGATTGATCTAGCTAATGCATATAATCAAATCTGTCTTTCTCCTGACAGCCAGAAGAAGCTGGCTCTCAGCACTCACAAAGGGGTTTTACTGCAGAAAAGACTTCCTTTCGGAATTAAATCCGCACCAGGGTATTTCCAAGAAATCATGGAACAGTTAACGCAAAATTTGCGAGGAGTTGCCGTGTATTTTGATGATATTTTGGTAAGTGGTGACAACGCAAAAGATCATTTGATGAACCTGCGAGCTTTGTTCAAAAGACTAGAAGAAAAAGGTCTTCGCTGCAACCGTGAGAAATGTGTTTTCGCCCAAGTATCAATTGATTACCTGGGCCACACTTTATCAAGTCGAGGAATTGCAAAAGGGTCCAAAGTTGATGCCATACTAGAAATGCCTACACCCAAGAACATTTCTACGTTAAAATCTTTTTTAGCATCTGTGCAGTTTTATTCTAAATTCTTACCTCCATATTTTTCGGAAATCACCGAGCCGTTGTACAAGCTTACACGCAAAGGACAACAGTGGAAGTGGGGTGAAGAAGAAGCGACATCTTTCAAAAAGATCAAACGGTTACTATGCACAGAGACTGTACTTGCGCACTATGACCCATCTCTTCCGTTGGGTTTATCTTGTGACGCCTCAGAATGCGGAATTGGAGCGGTATTATTTCATCGCTTTGCAGACGGAAGCGAGCGTCCGATTCTCAATATTTCGATAAAATTCTATCGGCAACACAAAGACGCTACAGCCAAATACAGAAAGAAGCACTATCCTTAGTGTACGCTTTGAAGAAATTTCATCAGTTTCTCTACGGTCGTAAGTTCATTGTGGTTACCGATCACAAACCTTTAGTGACCTTGTTTGCCCCTGATAAAGGTACTCCTGCAATGGCCGCGAATCGACTTGCACGATGGACATTACTAGTCCATCAATATGACTACAGGGTGGAATACCGTAGAAGCAAGGACCATGGCAATGCCGATGCTCTAAGCCGCTTGCCATTTTCAAATGACACAAGTTTTGATGGGGAGGAGATGGAAGATGATGTCGATAGCGTTTGTTTAGTTCGAACAATCAGTCGTCAAATCAATCCTGACAATCCATTGCTTGTGGTCAGAGAGACTGCCAAGGATCCAATTCTTTCCCAACTAATGCGATTTGTGAAGGAAGGATGGCCGCATGCATTTTCGGAAGAGCTTAAAGACTTCAAAAAGTTGGAAAATTCGTTGTCAACAGAGAATGGTTGCGTTTTTTACGGCTTACGGGTAATAATTCCTTCAACCCTACGTAATCATATTCTTAAATTATTACACCTTGGACATTTCGGCATGCAACGGATGAAACAACTTGCCAGGTCAACTGTCTATTGGCCTAGAATTGACTTTGACATTGAGGATTTATGTCGCAAATGCACTTCATGTGGCCAATTTCAAAATAAGCCGGATAAACCTTCAATCCATCCGTGGATGATGCCAGAAAAACCATGGTCAAGACTCCACTTGGATCATGCGATCAACTTTCTGGGAAGAAACTGGTTAGTCCTTGTAGACGCTTATTCAAAATATCCTTGCATTCATCCAACAACCTCAACGTCTTCGAAAAGTACTACTGCTATACTTGAACAAGAATTTGCTCATTTCGGATATCCCCACACGTTGGTGACCGATAATGCCACAACATTCATGTCTCAAGAGTTCCAAGCTTGGTGCAAACAACGAGGCATTGTACATCTCACCGGAGCACCTTATCATCCAGCAACAAACGGTGCTGCCGAGCGTTTGATACAATCGTTCAAACAGGCATTGAGAAAATCCTCGTTACCTCCAAAGGAAGCTTTGCAAGAATTTCTAATGCAGTATAGAAGAATTCCTTTTGCATCGGGACTGTCACCAAGCGAATTGTTGAATGGAAGAAGAATACGCACCAAAATTGACACTTTGGTTCCATCCATTCCACATCTCCTGCAGGGAAGACAGTCAAAACAAGCAAGCAAGCATTCAAATGCTGAAGACTCGGAAGTGGTTTCGAAAGTCGAACATCATTACTCACTAGGAGACCCTTGTTACGCACTGTACTTCGGCCCTAGAAGAGATCGTGACCCACGATGGTTGCCTGCGATAGTTACGAAAGTCCATGGTACACGAAGCGTCAATGTACGAGTCATTCCTCGAGGACCAACTTGGAGAAGACATCTTGATCAACTTCGACCTCGATACGGTTCGGATCAAGATGATGATCCCTGTGAAATCCCAACGAGCGTTTTGTCTACAGAAACACTTCCAGCCGGGACTGACCACGCATCTAGTTCTTCTTCGATGAACCAACGCAACAATCCGAGACTACCAACCGGAGACGAGTACGGGCTACACAATCTACGACGATCAGCGAGAACCCCAAAAAAATATTGTTGCTAATATGTATATATATTTTTTTGTCGTAGTTTATTTGGGGAGGTGTTGTGATATTGTGCAATAGATGACGTAGTGTTTTCTTAAACGCTTCTAATCTTAATCAGCGCCTTCTGCTCGAACAATTATTGGACACGCGCATTTCCAAGCATAATTGTTACCAGTTAAATATGCGCCTTTACTTCGGTTCTTCAGTCAGTTCAGAGTTATCAAGCTACTACAGCAAACGAACTAAAAGCATTCTACTTCAATACGGTTGTTTTTTTGGCTAAGTACTTTTGTGAATTTTAACTATTGATTTTTAATAAACCTGTGTATTCGTGCAAAGATACAACAGATTTTTAAATTTTTTGTAAACTCTAACTCCTTGAAAATGCATCAGGTTCAAAACTCGATAAGACTCATATTTTTGATAAAAAAATTACAAAACTATCATAGAATATCGTAATATTGTATGGATATCTAATAACAAAAACCAAAATTAGTAATTATATAAAAAAAGCAAGTAAGCAAAAATTAAAAAATTACACAGTAATTCACAAAATATTCCCCTATTCAGCCCCAATCATTACCAAGCAATGGGGTTAAGATATTCCCCTATTCAGCCCCAATCATTACCAAGCAGTTTAGGATAAAAATTGAAAGCGACTGTCTTGCAAATGCGCTGACCAATTAACGTTCCAATTCCAGTGACCAGTTACACAAAAAAGGGTATACTTTGTTGAGTTTATTACACTGAGTATAAACTCCACACAAAGCTACGAAAGCAATGACGTAACCGAAAATTAAAAGATCCACTGCTCGAAATCTAAGCCGTTAAACCCTCGATTTTACGGAGATCTTGCTTGTTAAAGAACACGTTACACCTGGTTGTAGAAAAGACAAGTTGTCGAGGTTTCCTAAACCTTAAGGTTGGTGTTGTCTTTAATAGATGTCTCCGTTAAAGGCGAGCTACATCTTTTACGTTCAAATCGGGTGCTTTCACATCCATGGACGACCTCTGTGACTTCTACGTCATCTGGGTTGTTTACGCGCTTACCCACGAGTGTTACTAAATACAGAAAAAAGTTAATAATTTAATCTAGTATTAACATTTTAGTACGAGAAACTGTGAGAGATTTTCGATTTGGTATTTTCAAAACACATGGACACACAGGGAACGTAAGTAGCCTGACCTTTCCAGCAACAGATGCAGACATAGACGCATACCAAACTTCACACTATATCGATCTCGGCTTACCGAACTACTGCAACAACCTAGTCAACCACTGCAACAAACTACCGAACCATTAGATTGACGGGAATCTGATCTTTCTTGTTTAAGCTGAATGAAGATTGACTGAAATATTTTTTCAAAGTAGTTTCGGGTACAAATTCTTACAAGGAATTAAATACGTGACAATTTTCGTAAAAAGTAAAAAAAATGTTAGCTATTTTACAAAATCATACTAGAAGAAAAGATTAAAAAACTAAGTTTTTCGGCATAAATCAATTTTGCTTGATTATCTATCAAAGTGTTTAATGCCGCTTTATCAAATTACACATCAGATAAGATCCTTTGTTTTAAGTTCTATTCACAAAAAAACTTCTTTTTTCAGTTAGTTAATCAGTGAGAAATGATACTCGCTGCAGACGCGAGGCTTTCGTGTTCATTGAATTAATTGCATTTAAGCAGAAATTTTACGTTAATTGGCACAAGTAACTAGTTGGCAAGCCGTAATTTTTTAAGCCAAATTTTAAAAGCTTCCATTTTTAGTCATATATTTTGATTTCCGTTTTACCGAATAAAAGCTCGTAAAAGTTATGAATTACTCTATAAACGTAAACGTCTCAGCGCTAACAAATAGTAAAATCATACGCAAATGTTTCTGTAAAGAAAACCGAATCAAAGTTATCGAACTTCGGTACTTACCCTAAGCAAGCTATTTTCTTTTACACTAAATGTCTTTTTTGTTCATAATAAGTCTAATTTTTTATCAAACGGTATTTGAAATAAAGATTTATTCGTATTTTTTATTCCATACTAAAAGCATTGATTTTGATAAAATAAAACAAAAAAAGCCAAATTCTTTTATTTTTGTTTTACCTTTAAAATTAGTTTATAACTAAGTTTTGCAATTCTCGTTGTTTCACGATCAAAAAAGCTTCCTCAATCTATTATATCTCAATTTAATAACTCAAAAACTTTCATTAAAACTAAATCTTCTTGCACTGTATGGCGAATAGCAACTGTTAAATCCCGGAAAGCTAAATATTACCTTTGTACCATTACGAATGACAAAAAATAAAGGAACAGAAAAGTTTTGTTTCGCTTCATGTAAACTGTAAGAGAACTTATGGTGGCATTAATTTATAAGAAAGCAAGTGAACTAAATCACGGATTGACTTTAAAAAGCGTTTTTTACAAAGCAACCTTTAGATTTCGTCGTAATAAAAATTGAATTTTTCTAACTGTTTGACATACGTGACATGGCGTAAAAATTTTGACCAGCTCGTACTACTACTGTTAGTTCATTTATGAAAAGCTATAATGTTGACAAAGATAACCACGTGATTTTTACTAGGAAACAAAGATTGCCTTAGTTTTCCGTTATGGAAAACCTTAACAAAATTTGAAAAATTTTGAACAAATATTTCAAATTTTATGTTTAAGGATCTTTCTATTGGAAAGCTTGATAATGTAATCTAAAGAAGAAAAATTTTAAGCAAAGCAGGGAAAAAAACAGAATAAAGTAGCAATAATGGTTATTTAATAAATCCTTTTAAAGTTATAAAACTATTAATTTATAACAAATATTTTTTATAGTTACCGATAAATTTGTTTCAGTTTTTGAACCCAAAGGCTCACAAAGTACCATTAAGCCAATTACGAGTAAAAAAAAACAAAATATGTTGCTCTCTAAATTTAAAAAAGCTTTTTTTTTACACGACTAACTTTTTTCAAGCTGCAGTTCAATAAACTTGTACTCCCTTTTAACAAAACAATTTCGTGTTCCACGTCTAAATAAACTGTCGTCTTCTGAAACCGATAAAAATATTTTTTGACCGAACAAAAGCAAGCGAAGCCTGTGAGCTTAAAAGACAGCTCATTACTTAACTTGAAAGACAGATTCCTTCAGTCAATGCTGCGACGATTATATTGAGTGACCGATGAAACGAGCCAGTTTTCCAAACTAATTTCTAAAGAGATTCCAAAGCTTTTTCACTCGCTATCCTTCGTTAACACTAGTTGACATAACAATGACGAAGAACGATCTGTTTCTTGATCAAACTCGTGCTTTGAGGGACAAAAAAGGCGCAATGAAAAGACACGAAAATCGACTTCTGCTTTTGTAACAATAATACTACACTGGTGTGTTATGCGAAAATCTTGAATGTTGTTTTTAAATGACACCATAATACACTCATCATCAATACATGTAGTGTACCGGTAAGGTCATTATGATCTTGGAAAGTCTTAAAAGGTGTTTTAATCGACTTCACGGTCTACTAAAACGGTTTTTTTATCGTGATAATTTTTTTCGAAAATTTTTTTTATTATAGCAGTAGGTAAATTGTTTACAAATATATCAACAAATAAACAAATAAGTTTGGTTTTATTTGGAAAAGTTCTTTGTAAAATCTGGTTCAAAGTTTGTAAGAAAAAATTATCAAAAAATTACTTTAATTTTTTGTAGACAAAATTGGACTTTTCTGTAGTTTTGTTCTCAACCTGGCCAATTAGTTACAAGGGCAGTTTAAATTGCGAACGTGATCGATATAGTATCGGTTCAATTCTTACTCTTGCCATCTTCTTTGCGTTTTTAAAAATCAATTTAAAGCTCTTTTTGTACTGTTTGGCGACCTCCAAAAGCAGATCTGCATTTCAGTCTTATCACAAAAGAAAAAAACAAAAATTTTTTCAACCAAACGGCATTATCTTAGTATCTATAAAGTTTTACGACGCAACGTTTCCTGGGAGAAATGAGGATAAAAAGATGATATGAAGATTATAATGATGTTAAACTACACTCAAAGCATCAAAAAGTAATCAGAAAGAAAAGTAAAAAAGTGTAATTCAAAAATATTATAAAAATTGATGTTTGGAACAAAATTTAAGAAACTTAAACTGAAAAAAAAAAAAAAGATTTTGTTCTGCTGATTGAACCAAACGTCAATAAAGGGTTTCTTATGTATTATTTTTTTCTTAAGACAAAACAAATTAAAATAAACGAAATGTTTTATTTCATGTCATGCATATTTTTAAATTTAATAAATAATTCTCAAACCTTATTTTACATTTATTAGCATATTGTTCTACATACAATCAATTTATTTTCTTAAATCGCAATTTGATGCAAAAATAATTACAGCAAAGATAACCTTTTGATACTAAGATAAGTGAATTAGATATTCTTTCTTTTATGAAGAAAAAGGATCCAGTGCTTTCAACAGACGTGGTGTCATTAAAGATTATTGAATTACACATGTGTTAGAAACTTCAAGTCCTTATTTTAACATAAGTCAAATTATAAAAAATATATTTGAATCTTTTCTGATCGCGTTTAGATTTTTTAATAAACAACTTGAGTTCAAAATTTTAGCTTTACAAAATCATTCTACTATTTAACTTTTCTTCATCTCTTTTTGTAAAAAAAATAATGTTTTAGTTCTGGACCTTTCAGTACAGCCTCAATCTTTACTGACTTACCTTCAAACAGAGGTCTAGAAAGTTTTGATATCTGGCAGTAAGAAATTTATTGCAATTTACTCGCTTAATCTCGGGAAAAGCGTCTACAAAGTCTGTTTTTCATCTCATGTAACAGACCTACGAGCTTTTTCATTGTTCTTACCTCCTTTATTTTTATCGAAAACTTATAAGTCAAAAATATCATTGTTTTCGCAATGAAATTGCATTGTGGTCTAATGAAAGAGCCAACGCAGTGTTACAAGTTGTTGCTTATTATTTCAACCTTGAACTTTTGAAGTTGTAAAACAAGGCGTTTGGATATTGACCTTTGCGTGAAACTTAATTAAACGGTAAAACATGCTTATATAAAAGAAGTTAGAAGAAATCGCACAGGAACGAGAAGTTATAAGGTTTTGTTATTTTATGGAGAAGCCTGCAAGAATAAAGTATGACAAGGCATTTCAAGCACAAGATCGCGTGTTCAATATTTAGTGTAATTGAGGGTTCCGAAACTAGGTAATCCTGCTTACCTACAGCCTTTATTTCTATTAAAACAGAATGAGCAATGAGAAGAATGGGCTGTCAATATAATTTAAAAACTCCTTGCAATTATTCCAACAATAAGAAAAAATAAATAAATAAGTAGAGCAAACCTGCCTATAGTATATATTTAAAGTTTTTGTTTTTGTTGTAAATTAGGGTATTTGGTTTAACTTCTTCAAATAGTGCTGAAGCATACATCACATTGGCCTGAGTTCTATGTACGATAAAATAATTCAACTAAACTTGTAAGAAAAAAGAGTTGAAATATTGTATCGTTTTAATATTTTGTCTCTAAGTCGGCAGCGCAATTGAGCAGGCGGGAGCGTTTTCTCACGTCATTATGTTGTGTCATTGGTAAAAATAAAGATGGCGGTTGTTTTTTTTGGAACCTGACTCGTAAGTAAGTCTGTTATTATTGCTCTGCAGGACAGACCGGAACCATAACTGCCAAAACTAAAGGATATTAACTCATATCGGCAACACCCTTTTCAGGACTGGGTAAAGTTTGGAAACAAAAGACTCTTTTTATTGCACATTACCAACAAACTCCTAATGTTCACCATTCTTCAGCTAAAAATCAAAAACTTCATTACAAACAAGATGAACGTTTTTCATCAACCTGCTCTATAGTTTAAGGCACTCGTTATCCTTCTACAAGGGAACCACCGCACTATAAATACAAAGAAGTTTGTACTTCCAAGTTTTGGACTAGCTGGATATTCTTTAAGCAGGAAGCATGGCCTTAATTATTACGTTTGTCCATTAGCGGCTAAAGTACATCTTTCTGGACTAATCTCCATCGAGCCGTAGATTAAGTAGTTGTGCATGGACGTTGACGGTTATAAAATAATCAACGTCTACAAACCTCCACCAACGCGATTACAATCTCCAGATCTCCCAGTTTTTCCTCAACCCTGCCTCTATGCCGACGATTTCAACTGTCGGCACGTTGATTGGGATTACGATGACAAAAATGTGGACGGTGAGTGCTTGGCTGGCTGGACAAGTACGTATTAATAGTCTTGCCCTTCTATGCAACGCCAAGAATGCCATAAGCTTTGGCCGCTGAAAAAATGGCACTTAAATCCAGATTTAGTTTTCCCTAGTATAGGTCCTAAAAGTCGCTTACCTGCCATTTTTTTCTTAGAAAAATTTCCCAGGTAACAAGATTCACTTTTGCTCGTTACACAACGTAGATTTGCTCTATCAGTATACCTCTTTTCTTAAAAAGTGGTAAGCAAAGTAATTTCCGCAAAGCCGACTGGAGTCACTATATTGCTTCAACGAACGAATTCTCAAAGACTTTGTCGCCACTTATTTAGCAGACGTAAACGCGGATCACCAGAACTTTTACAAGGTCACTAGAAAAGCAGCCAAAAAAACTATCCCACGCGCCGCAAATAACTGCATTTCGTCTGTGGGTGCAAAATTAAAACAAAAAAGCTTAGAGTATATTAAACAACTTCATTGGTAGATCACGACACTCTCCTCGTCACTATCCCGTTTTAACTGATCCTGCAGCATCTTAACTAGTAAGAAACGGAAGATACGAGGCTGTTGACCGCGAGTCATTTCAACTTGTCTGACCTTTGCAGGACCAAAACATCAGACCCAGTAAATATCTTAAAATTTTTTTCACAGGAAGAATTCACTGCTGTCTTTCCACAATTTGAAACCAAATTAAATTCTGGGGCCCAATTTCATCTGCCCAGAGCTTATAATCTATGCTGCAGCTGCTTTGAAGTCCTAATTACTTGAGTTCCTCTTTTCCTGCTTGCGCCTACTCGAAATTCCCAAAACCTGAAGAAAAGCCTTTGTTGTCACGATCCCAAAGCCAATGAAAGTCGAAGAGAAACCAAAGAGCTATCTACTGCTATCTTTGCTGTGTGTCCCCTATAACAGGCATGTCAAAATTGTGGCCCACAAAGATTTTTTAAGAATTATTTAGACAAGATAAAGTATCCGAACTTTGAACGATCCAGACCAGGGGCGTCTAACCCGTGGCCCGCGTAAAGGTTTTGAGTGGGCCGCACAGTATTTTTTGAAGCCCTCTTTCCCTTCAATTTTAGCGGAAATCGAAGACAGATTTGATGTGAAGACCCCTTTTTTGGTTTTTTTAAAGGTTTAGAGAGCACTATGAATTTGGGAGAAAAAGTGGGGAATCTGAGACCGATTTCAAGCGAGGACTTTTTTTTTAGAGATCACTTTGATTTTGCGGCAAAAAGTGGGGCGTTTTGTTTATCTGGCCCGCCAATATTTTCGATGAGTGAAAATGGCCCTCGGCTCAAAAAGGTTGGACACCCCTGATCCAGACCATTAATAAAACTAAGACTTAATGTGAAACCCCATTTTTTTTATTCTCACCCTATTTCATTTCGAACAAAAATAGGGCAATTGGATACTAAACGGAAGTGAAGACGTTTTTTTTGGTCTTCACCTACAATTTAGAACAAAACTGGTGAAATTTGTTACAGAATAATAGTGAAGACACTCTTTTTTTTGGTTTTCACCAAAACTCAATCGTATATTTTTACTTCTTGTCAACATGGGGCACGTATTTCTTAAACTAATTAAAAAAACTTCATAACAGTAGGCTGCAACGTATGTGAAGACCAAAAAAAAGGTCTTCACCTTGTTTGGAGACGTGATTACGGTCCTAGGCAAATTTTTCGGGTCAAAATTTTTTCGATGCGGCTAGCAGACAGTGACAAGTTTGACATGTTTGGCCTAAAAGATCCTCGCATTAAACGCCTCGTCAAACCAATTATTGATCCATTTTGCTTCCTATGGAGCAAGCTGGATTTTGAAGTGGAAGGTCAAGCGTGAATCAAATCGTTCTGTTAACACAGAATACGGTGGATTTTTTTAAAGACTAAGAAGAAAGGCTGGTTTCGTGTTTGTCGATCTGGAAGCTGTATATGACATTTTATGTAATCGCGTGTCCTCACCTGCAAGCTGCTAAGACTTTTGTCAGAAAAACACATGCTTAGAATGATCACGAAATTTTTCCGGAACAGAAGTTTTCTTTTACTACCGGAGATAGCAAGCGAAGCAGGCTTCTCCACTGAGAAACGACGTACCTCAGAGATCGGTTTTGGCTCTTCTCCTTTTCAACATCTGTACGTAAGATCTGCCTTCTACAATCTCCAAAATGTTTTCCTAATTTGACAATCTGGCATTATTGCACTCTTCAGGAAAGAGGAAGGATTTAGAAGGGATTTCAAATCAAGACATGACCACATTATAGCGTATCTTTGACTTCGAGATTGAACTCAGTAACTTAAGGACGGTGACGGTAGCTTTTCATTTGAACAACTGAAAGGCCAAACTTAAACTAAAAGTTTACAATAACGATGAACTTTTACCATTTTGTCCAATCCTCATTTATCTTAAAGTAAAACTGGATTTATAGCTTACGTTACTTTACGTTACATCGCCACCTTAAGCATTTCGAAAAAAAATTTTTTGCGTGTCATACTTCTGAGGCAACTTGCGGGCTCAGAATGGAGCGCTGGTACAGCTGCTCAATCTCTGGACTACTCGACAGCTGAGTACTGCGAGCCAGTATGGTGTCGCAGCGCTCACACTCGCCTCATAAAGTGTTGAACGACGTCTTGAACATTACCACTGGATGATTGGGTCCTATTCCAACAAACCACCTACCCATAAATCAAGCATCTAGCCAGCCGAATTTTGCCGTCTAGGAGCGAGACTCTCTTTTGCTAATCATAGTATTTTAAACCTTGACTTCATGGTCTTTTAAAAGGGTCTTCAGAGATTCACCAAAAGATTTAAACTTTCTTTTGTGCCAGCTACGCGGAAACTATTAAACAACTTTGCCGAACTAGGCATCCGCGTTGCCCAGTATATGGAAATAGATTGGAAATGGAGCATTGCGAGAGTACATCCAGGGTTCGTGCTTTTATTTCCAAGACCAGTACCCGGCTGATGGAAGAGGCTAGCCTGAGAAGCTTGGATTAAACTCAACCACCTGCGGACTGATGTTTAGAGATTCCATTCCTAAGAACTAAAAAACAAAAAAAAATTCACCGGAGGGCAATATCTTGGCTTCGCTGGAAGCAGGTCGGGTAATTGCTTGACAGTTTCTCTATGTGGCATGGTCATGTGATCAAGTGGTTAGAAAGCCGTGATGGTAATCAACATATTTTCAGTAAAAACCTACTCGAACCATTCTGTTGTGTTCTTGGGAAAGACATTTTATGGCACTTTCCCATGCTTGGTGGTCTTGGCAAGCAGTTCTAAATTAATGTAATATCTCTATTGAATTTCAAGCGGACAGCAATAACTTGGCATCTCCGGAAGCAGGTCGGAATAATTCCTTACCCTATGTAATAGCGCCTCCGTTGCTTTCCTGTGAGTCAGGAAGATAAATATGGAGATGAAATAAATGTATCGCGCCTCCGACGTTTTCCCGCAAATCAGGAAGATAAATATAGAAATGAAATACTCGTATATAGAGATTTATTAGACGTTCTGCCTGTAATACCGTATTTCGTTTAGTCACTGCCTTCTTATTCACAACCTTTCTATTTGCACTATGAGTAATTTTAAATTGATTGTAAATAAAAATAAAAAATAAATAAAGGGAAAAATGTACAAATGGGATCTCGCTCCCTTACCGGATTGCGAGTGCGGCGCCACTGAACAAGTCGCAGATCATTACCTAACAACGTGCCTCATATATCGTCAACGAGTTCTAACGTTTCTGGACGGCAAAACCCGATGCTGGTTTACCATTACTTCAGCATTAGATTTGGGCACTGCAATATCCTAAAGTCGTAAAAGGATAACCTTTCGGCCCTCGTCCTGTTTGTGTTTGACCCGCAATGACTGCCCTTCCATACGAAGACTCAAAAGTAGGTTCAAAATATTGATTCGATAGAATTCTTGCCCTCTTTTATCCTGTGATACAATCTTGAGAGAAAAACTAGAGATTTAAAGTTTTTTTAAATTAACTAAGCATTGGAATAAAAAGATTCTATTGTGGCAAAAATTTACTGATTGTTATTGTTTAGTTCATATTTATTTTTCGAATATTAATTAAAAAATTCATAACTCTACTTACTTAAAATTTCAAACTGTGACTTGAAAAAGGCTCTCCACATTTAAAGCAAATAGCAATTGAATCTTTCGATTATTGCTCCAAAAGTGCAACTTCCATCTTTGGTCAAGTGAAACGAAGCGGCCGCACTCCCCCCTAAAAAACATCAAAAAGTGGCCCCCTACGCAAGATATTGCTCTATTTCTTCATAGTAGCACCAAGATGGTGGCATTTCTAAAATAAAGACCTTTTTTATAGAACACTTTATTTTAATACACTAAAAAGTGACACCTCCTAAAACGATAACGTTTTTTCAGAGGTCACACTGTTTTGAAACACTAAAAAGTGGCCCCCCTACTTTTTTTGCTCCGGGCCCACCTTTTTGTAAGGCCATCACTGTTTCGGTAGCTACTTTGCAAAATTTTAACTTCTATTTTGTTATAAAGCTTTTCGAGCAATTTTTTTGTACATGCTCTATGCTTTGAGATGAAGCCATTTTTTACTCCATGTGCCATTGTGCGGACAGTTATCATCGTACTTGTCATGCTAATGTTTAATAAAGTACTATCAAAAATTTTTACTGCGTTTCCTTATTTTTAAAATATTTTTCAAGATGCTGTTAGGCGAGAACTGCACCAACTATCTCAAACTTTACTCTTTTTAGCATTTGAACAATACAGACCCTAAATTTCCGCCGAGAAATAAACTTAATTAGCAATGAGGTAAAAAATATTTTATCATAGTCACCACAAATTTTTTCTCAGGATTACCAATACTGTGGCTAAAGTATTTTTGTTCCTAAAGATTGCAAATACTGTAGCTGAAGTATTTTTGTACCTGGTTTTCTGTATGCTTGAAATTTTTCCTTTTTTTATTACTGTATTTTTAGAGGTGGAATCGATACACGGTGCTTCGAGACCGAGACGAAATGAGACTTTGAAGTAGCGAAACAAACTTTGCATAAGTTGTTTTAATTTAAGCTAGAATTGTGGAGTCAGAGTCGGAAATCGGAGTCGCATGGTTCTGGTTAGAGGCTGAACCGAAGCTGTTTTTTAAATATGCTGAAGCACATGGAGTCGCTCTTTTAGATGTGCTGGAGTTGATATGGAATTTCTATTCTTCTTTGGCCACTCTGACTCCGATTTTGGATTAATTGCTGGATGCTATAGTCATATTTATCATCTGAATGATTCAAAAAAAGCTAGCGAAAATACCTCCAGTACTTGGCCGGTCACCTTCTGGAGTTGAATTTGAAAGCCAAAAAAGCAATTTTAGCTTATATTGACGGCCAAATGTAGCTTTTTATTTACAAAATTAAACTTAGTTTTAGTTTGGGAGTAATTTTGAAAAATTCAACTAAACATTAAGAAATGTATTTTATTAAAAAAAACGCCTCGAAATATACTTAATTGCTTATTGTTTTTTAAAGTCAAATGAAGAATAAAAAGAAAGTTTTCATTCGAATTCAGCCCTCCCTAAAATATTGGGATTCTTTAAGAATTGTGGGCACTTGTCTAAAGCTACCGCCTGCAATCGCTTATCATGCCCAATACTTATAGGCTAATATGCTTTAACTTAACAGAAAAAAGTTCTTTGGTCAGCGGTTGAGTGTAACCAGAGCAAAGATAAAATTTTTTTAATTTTATTTACTCTTAATTGCAGACAAGAAAAGCATTATGAAATGCTAACTCTGCAATAGTAATTCGATTATTAAAAGTTATTTTTTAAGTTATATTTTTAAAAATTTTAAGGAAGTGTCGCTCCTTCTCTGCTCGGTCCTCTTTGGTTGTTATAACCAGGGTTCTGGAGTCGGAGAAATTTTTCCTACTCCGACTGCAGCTATTTAAAATTTTACGATTTCGACTTCGACTCTCGACATTTGAAAAACGACTCCGACCCCGTCTTAAAACGTGCAAATCCAGTGACTCCTATTTCTCAACCTTGGAGGCCTAATTTGGCGTAAATCGAAGTCTCCAAAAGCAATAGAACTCAGACTCCCAACTCCACCGAATCTAAAAAACCGACTCCTCCTCTCGACCCCGACTTCATTAAATCTAAAGAAATTACTCCGACTCGGCTCTAAAACATGCGGTTTCGAGGACTCCGATTCCACAAACCTGCTAATAACTATGTTGGGGTGAGTCAGAGTTGCTAGACCGCATATATTAGGGTGGAGTTCCACTCCTTTTTTTACATTTGCTCAAGTTGAATTCGTATTATTAGATCTCAAGAAGTCGGAGTCGGAAAACTTTGAATTGGTGGAGTCAAAAAATAACTTTTCCGACTCCGCAACCGCAGTTTTAACCAATAAGTACAAAAAATCTACACCTGCAAGAATTTCTTCCACACCAAAAATCTTCAACGTAAATCACAAAAAAATTTCCCAAATTAAAATATTGATCCTCGCCTATTAGGCTTACATTACCATACTTCCCAATGCTAGGCATACCAGTTAAACGATAGAATTTTTGCTGGGTCAAGTGGGGCGATTACATTGCTTTGATAAACAAATTTGAAAAGACTTTGTTGCCGCTGAATTCATCTGATGTGGAAGCGACTTACCATAGGACTTTTTCAATACCATCAGAAAGTACCCAAAAAGACTATTCTACACGGTCACCAAAACAACTCTACACCGTGTTGGTATGCAGAGTGTGAAACTCTCTGTAGGATATAACTTTACTGCAGTGCCTTGAAATAAAATAAGACTCGATTTTGTCTGCCACGGCTTGATTGATCAGACTTAACAGAAAATGGAGAGATCGATGGTTTCAATCAGAGCATCGACTTTCATACTCTCAAAATAAACAATAGCAAAATTTTACACTCTCATCGGAAAGCATGGAGTACGTTAAAATAATCTTTTTGGTAGGTCGCAACACTTCCCTCATCACTCTTGCATTTAAGCTGATGCTATTGCATCTTAGCTATTTAGTAACAGGAGATACGAAGCTGTTGACTGCAATTTAACTCGGTTCTTTCCCAAAACGTGTCTAACTTTTGGAGGGCATCAACACCAAAATCAGTAACAATTTCCAATAATTAATTTTTTACACAGAAAATTTTCTGCTTCCCTGCAATACTTAAAACCAGATTGACCTAAAGTTCCGAGCCCTGATTCTATCTTCTATGGCTAATGCGGGCAGTGGCGTACGCAGAAATTTTTTAAGAAAGGTGTTTGCAAGTCCAAAACACAATTGCTAAAAGTGGCCCTGGTCATAGGCCAACAACTTTTCCAAAGTTACATTGCAAATTAGAGTAAGTCTATTAAACTTTTTAGAGCGCCTTGCAGATAATTTTTTTCCTAACCGTAAACACAACTATTAAACATTAATAAAATTTTTCACGAGTTTAGCTCACTGATTTAATTAAATTTAGCTCAAATCAAACCCAATTTTAACAATGACTACAACCACAAAGCATTACTAGAAAAGTATGAAGACAATTCATCTTGTATAGCTACATATTGAATTCTACTTAAATAAGATGGTGATCGCTCTTGGGTGAAAAAAAGTATTGGGTTTTTCGATAAATTATATTTTAATTGCTTAATAGTTAAATTTAGAAATATTCAGCTCTGACTGTCTTATCAAGCACTATATATTGCAACTAAAATAAACTATATATAGCTCATTGTTTCTTAAAGTGAGCTACTTGGCTGTGGAGAAAGGAAGTAATCTTTCTGAGAAGAATTTGAATAAAATGTAAGTTGATTCGAAATTATTTATTGTTAACATAAACTGGCACGTCCTTTATACTTGCACCTTGACAGTTTATAAAAATTTTTCACAAAAGTGAAGAACGAAAAAAAAGTTGTTGTCGTAGTATGGAAGGCCATCAACTCTGGGTCAAACACAAACAGGGTTGCGGCCAAAGGTTTATCCTTGTAACACCCCAGGCTGCTGCACTGCCCGGACAGTTGCTGGCAGCGATAGTATTGAGCCAGCATCGGGTTTTATCATCAAGGATCATCAGACCATGTACTCAATGTCATGCCCAATGTAGATTGTTATATGACTGAAATGTAAAGCAAAAAACAGCGCCGCAAAGTAGTAACTTTCCACAAGGACACGATTGAACCATAAAAGTGAACTTTCAATTGCAATCGTGTCAATTGCTTCAGTTATAATACGAAAACATGTAACCTATTACAGGGTTATAAAACAGTATTGACTACAATTAAAAACATCGTGATATAGCCCCATTTTGAGATACTAAATTCTACTGTGACTAATGGCGAATTTGAAGAGGGCCATGACGCCCGAATGGCTAAAACAACGTACAAATAACCTATTTATACTGAAAAATCATGACATATTTACAACACTTGTAGGCTTTGCCCACATCGCTGCAATGTCTCGAGTTGGATTCGAGACGCAGAGGTCCGAGATCGAGTCTTCGAAAAACTTGCCTCATGACGTCTCGAGATATCTACCCTCTGATATTTATAGTGCCAACCGTTGTTGATTTGTGGAATTGGAGATGCTTGTGAAGATTTAAAGATGCAACTTTGCTTTTCTCGGACTATAAAGTTTCATTGTGCATTCTACAAACAGCACTTAATCATAAAAATGAAGGATTTCATAAGGTTGTTTTTTGGAGACTTTAAGTAACGAATTTTTGAAAATTTTAAGAAAACAGGAAAATTATAGGCATTGCAAAATCAAAAATAACTATGCAATTGTTCCAAAGAAAATCTCATGACATTAGTAAACAATAATCAAGGTAATTTAGCCCAATTGCATTGTACTTACTCTATTTTAACCACACTCTTTCACTTGATATACTTTGTTTATTAAGCGAGTTTTTTTAAAAACTTCAAGCCAAAGTAGTGGACACAAGCACAACAAAAAACCAATCAGTAGAAAACAGTATTGACCGAAAAAGTCGAGTTCAGTAGTTCGAAGAGTTCAATAAAATAAAAGCAACAGCAGTTAAAATAGTACTGCACGCACAAACAACTAATTGCCGATATACGGACAGTAGGCAGGTAATGAGCACAAATAAAAAGTAGGTTACAAAAGTGAAAAGGGTGCGTTCAATCCGACACAATCACGTTTTCACATCGGTTCATGGGTTTATCCTGGGCACTAGAGGCACGTGAGTGCCGGGAAGGGCTTTTTTGTCCAAGCCGTTAAAGTATGGATGGCAAAGAGCAACTTTAGCTGATATCCTTTTTGCCGGGTTATAAACTAGGCATCGCTGAAAAAGAACAAAATTTACATAAAACATATCGAAGAAAGCGTTTAATACTTACAGCGAGTAAATCCAGGCCGTCGTCGTTTAGGTTCTTTACGGTTTCCAGAAGACTTGCCATTTTCCATTTAGGAAAGGTGTGTTTGTAATCTTTCAACTGACTGACACCGGGCCATATTTCATCGGTCGGGGTCCCCAGAACCCTTTAAAGTAATTAATCTCAAATGTCAGGTATTTGAAGTTTAAATGGGAACACATAACAGCTGCTGTTACTTGAAAAAATATGCATTCAAGCTACTGTAATTTTTGGGAAAAATAACGGTAAGCAATACTAAAATCTCTAGTTTGTAAGTGTAGAGATCATTAGAAAAAAGAAAGGAAACAAAGAAAAAACTAAGAAAACAACCTAAAAACATACATGCGATTCTTTGCTTATTTGTAAAAACGAGTCGCGAATGTCCCGTATTTTACACGCTCTCAGCCATTGCTTTCTGTAGAGCCAGCACAAAACACAAAGATCGCACGTCATAATTCTCAAAAGAATTGATTCCGTGCGCGCTACCTGAAGATCCGGAACAGCTGGTCGATCTCCGAATCGCCGTGGAACAAAGGTCGCTTGGTCGCCATCTCGGCAAAGATCGTTCCGACGCTCCAAACGTCGACCGGCGTCGAATATCGAGAAGAACCGAGAAGGACTTCCGGGGCGCGATACCAGAGAGTGACGACCTTTGGAAACATTGACGTTATTTAACATTGGTGAAGAGAATAGTGAACGGGTTGTTTCGGGACGCGGTTCTTAAGCTCCTTGGAGTTGCTTGCTTGAATTAAATCTTTTTAAACTCGAATTAGATCTTTTTAAAACAAGACTTAGAAAATGATACGAAATGTTTGGAGATTATTTGGTAAAGATTCAATTTATTAAAACTACGCTATTGGTCGCACTGATCGTTATGTCAAAATGAAGAATGCGGAATTTACTATGGCTGCTTTCTACCAATGTTGTCTGGTTGACGAAAACAATCTCTTTGCCGAAACTTTAATTTGAAATTCTATTTATCTTTGTAGAAAACTAAGCTAAATCTTTAAGAGGTCAGTACAAAGCACTGGTTTAAAAGAATGAGTCACATTGCAATTCTATGCGAGCTTAACGAACAGAGTCAATTAGACAATGCCGCTTTAAAACAATCCTTCAAATCGGTTGGCGAGCCGAAAAGACTTTTGTTCAGAAATTGCATTTTGCATTTGCATGAAGCGATACCTTTGTCATAGATGAATCAATAAATATTTTTTCATCAGAGCTTTCGATTGCATTTCATTAAAGAGTTATAGATCGCAGTATGTCGTATTAATTGGCATTGCTTTGGTTGATGATTTAATGCAACGAAGAGCAGTAAATTAATGGATGACAACCAGCACAAGATTATCTGACGGCACCTTCTTGTGAATTTTGCAGACAGTAGTTGCATCGGGTTGGGATAAGTGGGCCAGTGAAGAGATAAACTAAAATTTTCAACATTTCTGAACTATTCATACCAGAGTTACTTTGTCGAGCACATTCTATTAAGTCTACTTTTCTGATGTTTAGTCATTTAAATTATATTTAATCTTTAATTTCTCTATGGATTTTCATGAAACTTTGAGACGTCCAATCCAAAAATATTGTTTAAGAAGAATCTTTTGCGCCTTCGACACGAAAAGCAGGATATAATTTACATAAAACAAATATGGATGATATATATGATATACATGATATATAGGATTAATTGTAGGATATAAGGATGTGGTTTAATCTACAACATGCAGATGCCCAGTCACAAAAAAAAGAAAAATAAAAAGCGGGCAAGATTCACAAAATTCCACTTACTTCGTGAGTGTATACTCGAACAGGGATGCCAAAAGCACGCGCAAGGCCAAAATCGGCAAGTTTAATGATTCCGTCCCGGTCAATGAGCAGATTTTGCGGTTTCATGTCGCGATGAAGAACGCGACGAGAATGACAATAAGTGATTCCTTGCAAAATTTGATAAGTGTAGCTCTGTCGATGAAATAAAATCAACAAATGCACTTTTCCTTTAGAGTAACGACATTTTAATGACTTGGGTCGCGAGGGATTCAAAATATCGTGTAAAAATGCCAGAAAGATTTATTTCGTTAAAAAAAAAGGTATTCTATAAAGGCAATAAAGTCATTTAAATTTCGTGTATTTGGTTCTTGTTCGCATTCTCTTAAAATTTGAAGGCGTTCAATTCAAAAAATTTGTTTAAGAATTTTTTTTGCATCCATGACACGAATTAGTATTGAAAGCAGCAAAATTATAAATCAGTAATTTAAGTTGTTTAGCCAAGTGAATATCAACAGCAGACGACATTCTTACTAACATTAAGGCAATCTTTACTTGGATATAAGATTCTACACTTAAAAAGAATTTGGTAGTCCCTTCTCTTGCCTACAAGTGCAAAAAGCAAAGTTGTCTAACATATACAGTACAATAAAATCCACGGTTTAATCAAATTATCTATAAACTAAATCAAAATTAAATTAACATTTTTATGTGAAAATTGAGTCGAGGTTAGATTAATAAGATTTCTTATTCATTTTAAAAAAACAATCAATACATTGCAAGCTTTTCTCAGGTTCATACTATTTTTGATCTTTTTTTTAGTTTTACTATTTATCACATAATAGCATTTAAACAATCAGAAAAAATACTCGATTTCTTCATTCTTTTTATCAGAAAAGAAAAAGTGACTCGGACTCCATTTTTAAACAAGCTTACAAACATAGATGTTACTTTTACAAAAATAAATGTGCAAAAACCAAACTTTTAATTTTGATTAAACAAATAAGAGACATTTCTATGCATATGAATGAAATAAAGGTAAGGCTGGAGCATCCAAAAACAATACATATTACTCCCAAAAACAAAGAATGTGCTTTTTTCTTTCTTACTATACCAGGCACCTAGCATCCAAATCAATCTACTGTTGTCAAAAAACTAGGCTCGATTTAGAACAAAGGGGTCATGCAAAAAGTTGAATTGAAATACCTTTACTAATTCTTTATCCATGTATTTTCCTGATGGTATGGAATCCATATAACGTTTTAAATCCATTTGCAAAAATTCAAAAACTAGAAAAAGATTGCTTTCTTGCAAAACAACATCCTGAAGCCTACATAAAGAAAATTATTGAAGAGTTATAACATCAAACAAAATGAATAATGTTGTTGCCATAAAATTGTATTTTCAAAAGTTAGTGGGTTGGATGAGCAATCTATTGGCTTAAGGTCATAAGCTGAATAAGCAATAACTAGTTATTAAACATGTTACAATATCTGGCATATTAAAATTTTTTAAACAAAAAAACATACGACACAATATTGGGATGTTGTAACTCTTTTAAGATGGAAATCTCACGAATAGCAGTGCTGGGAACGCCTTCTTCCTCATTTTCTAAGCGAATTTTTTTCAGTGCTACTATTTGATTTGTTTTCTTATTTCTGCCTTTATATACAACACCATAGGTTCCTGCAAAAGATTTTTGTTATTTTATAGATTGCAGTAGTTCAGATAACAATTTATTACCAGAAAGATTACACACAAGATTACAAACAAGAAATCAAAAATTGTGAACAAACTTGATATTAACATGTTAAGAAATTGCATAAGTATAATTAATATAAAGTCGACCTCGGTTAATGCGGAATTTCGCTTAACTCTGATAAAACTAAAAGTACAAATGATTTTCTAATAAATATAATTCTTCAAAAAAGGTTTGGATTATCCGGATTTTCGCCTAATTTGAAAGATTTTGTCTGTCAAATCGAATCGGGATTAACCGAGGTCTACTGTAATTACTTGTTTTATTTTTAACATAATACTGTATTTATAGCTTGATTAAAAAACTTATCATTTAGCTTTTGATTTAATAAATCTTAATTAAAATTACCTCTCTGACCAAACTTAACTAAATCAAAGCTAACCCTAACCCAACCAAGTTAACTGAAAAGCAAAAAATCTTATCTAACTCTAATCCTAATGCTTTTCTTTAACTAAAATATAAAACAAAAAACTTTGATAGGAATCAAATTAGAGAAATTTTTTCGTTATTCAATGGCCTAATCATTATCTCATGAAATCGTTGATGGTTTGCAGCAAAATAAATAAGGACATTTTTTTACCTAAAAAAATTTTTGACTTTCTTTTTGGTAAATTTTGACTATTTTGGTCTGTTATATAAGTTTTTATGAACAAATTTTCGTTAAATAGTTGCAAAAACGCTAATTTACATAGCTTTTGAAAATAATTGTATTTTTTTGTCTCAGTGAAATAAAAAAATCTGTTTCCACAATAAAGAGCATTACTACAATGGCTTCTTCTAGGTAATGATAATTCTTATAAAAACTTCATTCATTCATAAAAATAATTTCATGTATCAGCAATCATAGACATATCCACAGAGGGGCTTTGAGGGTCAAACAAACCTTTTTTTGGTCCTGACTTTTTATAACAAATGCAAATTTAAAGACATTTTTTTACTTAACTCAAGATAAAAATTTCTTTTTTTTTAATAGGATACCATTTTTACAATCTAGATAGAGAAATTGTAAAACTGAAAATCATGCATCTCGGTTTGGGCCTGGGGGATATTGAAAGTCTCCAGGAGGCTCAGATTTTGGTAGAATATTGTAAAACATGTAAAACTTATATTGCCAATTCAGAACTTATGAAAAGGAGGGTGAAAATTTTTAAGAAAAATGCTAAGATTTGCAGCCCTAAAATTTTTAGAATATACCAATATAAAGTGCAAAATAAAATATTAAAATATTTATAAATGCTCAAAAATTTTAAAAATAAGCAAGAAATGAATATTTTAACTTTATTTTGACCTATAAAATTCAGTTATAAGACTCCTGACCAACGAAAACTAACATTGTGTAATCTTTATGACATAACAAATTCCTTAAATAAATTGATTTTATTGGGCCTTACTGATAAGACAAAGGGTGTGCAATCTGTGTCCTGTAGACAAAATGCGACCCACAAGTTGAAATTCTGCAGTCTGCAGAAAGATTTGGTCTTCATTACTTTTTTAAATGTAAAATGGAGCAGAAACAAATGGTTGCAGCTGTCACACAGACTTAACATGTAAGGAAACCAATACTTTCTGCATCTTTTTCAACTACAAAATCTTGCAAAGATCAAAAAAGTCTTTACATTAAATCTGTGCAACTTTGGGCTGGTATGGCTGTATGTACAGCAACTCTGGCCAGCAATTTAATTTTGTTGTGCACATTTTGCCTGGAAGTGCTAAAGGTTGCACACCCGATAAATGTTCAAGCCAATGCCAGACCCAATTTAACCCAATGCCAGAAAAATAAAAAGTAAAAAATTATAATGCTTACTTAAAAATAGCTAACTATAAAAACTCAATAATTGGGATGTGATTGCAGTAGAATGTGATGGTGTTCCCATATCATCAGTTTTATGATACATTGCAGTTTTATTAGACAATATCAGCAGTTTTAACATCTTTATTAGGTTAAAAAGTTTCAATTCAAGTAAACAGTTTTTATATGGCTACAATTGCATGTTTAATTAAAAAATGGTTTAGCTTTAACCAATATTTATTTATTGGGTTGAGGAATATGTTCATAGCGTTTTTATATTTTCTTTTATTTTACAATGATTTTTTACTATTTGGCAAAATGTATATATTCATTCAATAGAGCTCTTTCTTCTGTAAAAAACTGTGCTGATTGTCTTTTTGAGTATTTTGAGATTTTATTATTTGTGAGGCTTACATATGGAATATCCAGGGGGTAAAAAGCAACATTTTCAACACCTGCTATTCTTCGCTTTTCATCGAGGCCAAAAAGCTGCTGAAGCAGCCTGGGACATTTGCATGGTATACAGGGAAGGTGTCATAGGCAAATATATGGCAAGAAAATGGTTTGTGAAGTTCAAAAATGGCAATTTTGACATTGATGACACGCCCTGCAGCAGAAGACCTTCTGAATTTGACGAAGACCCTCTCAAAGCACTTTTGAAGGAGGAAAGTCACCAAACAAGTCATGAATTGCAATCGAAAAACAATTCTCAATCAACTTCATTCAATGGGATTTGCCGAAAAATTGGGAGTCTGGGTGCCTCATGAGCTTAGCGAAAACAACAAAGAAAATCGCCTTCAAATTGCTTCTCAACATCTAGCCCACCATCGAGCAACACGCAGTTACAAACAGTGGTTTTTGTACTGAATCGTTATGGGAGATGAGAAATGGTGCCTATATACAAATATGAAGCAAAGAAAGGAATGGGTGGCTCCTGGAGATATGCCAAAGCTGAGAGTTAAGCCTGACCTCCATCCAAGGAAGACCATGATCTGCATTTGGTGGGACTGGGAGGGCATGATGCACTGGGAAATGCTCAAAAGGAATGCCACAGTCAACAAGGAGCTCTATATAGCCCAGCTACATCGTGTGAATCGTCGTCGTCATCGTTTGAAGGGCATCCACTCCAGGCCAGACACAAACAGAACTGGGGCCAAGGGTTTATCCTTTTACTACCCCAGACTGCTGCACTGCCTGGATCAGATGCTGGCAGCGATGTTATTAAGCCAGCATCGAGTTTCGTCATCCAAAACCGTCAGACCGCGTGCTCCATGTGGTGCCCGATGTATGGGGCACATTGTTAGTACATGGTCTGCGGTTTGCTCTGAGGCGCCGCACTCGCAATTCGGTGAAGGAGCGAGACCCCATTTGTGCATGGACGAATGGAATCGCCCAACACCAGTCCGCAGGCGGTTGAGCTTAACCCAAGCTGCTCGGGATAAGCCCATCCCAACAGGCCTGACACTGGTCCCGGGCACAAAAGCACGGAGCCTGGAAGCATTTTCACAGTACTCCGCGTTCCATTTGTGATTCGTCCATTCAGAGGCGCGGATGCCAAGTCTGGCAAGATTGTCCAAGAGATTCCGCGCACCTGGCACAAACGGGCGTCTGGATCTTAGTCTCACTTGGCCAGTATCTGAGGACCCATTTAACAGACCATGCAAAATATGATCGGGGTCCAGAGATCCACGGTAAGCCAAGGAGAGTGTCGCTCCCAGTCGGCGAAGCTCAGCTGGCTGGATGCCTGAAAGTACAGGTAGGTGGTCCGTTGGAGTGGGACGCAGGCATCCAGTAACTATGCGCAAGGCGTCATTCAAGACACTGTCAATGAGGCGAGTGTGAGCACTGCGACACCAGACTGGCGCACAGTACTCAGCTGTTGAGTAGACTAGAGACAAGGTGGCTATGCGTAGTGTTTTAGCACCAGCACCCCATCCCGAGCCCACGAGTCGCCTCAACAGTGTGACGCGCGAAGATAGTTTTTTGCGCAATGCCACTAAATGGTGACGAAACGTGAGCGATCTGTCCAGTTTTACCCCAAGGTATGTAGGGGTTGGACAGAACGGTAAAAGTCTACTATTGTTGTAGACCTTTAGCTCACGTTTGGCCTCTCGGTTGTTTAAGTGAAAGGCTGTCGTCACCGTCTTAGTGTGACTGAGCTTCAACCTCCAAGTCTGGAGATACGCTGACAGTGTGGACATATCTTGGCTTAATGTCCCCTCCAAGTCCTTCCAGTTTCCAGAAGAGTGCAACAATGCTAAATCATCAGCATAAGCAAACTTTCTGGAAATCATAGAAGGAAGATCGTACGTATAGATGTTAAATAGGAGGGGAGCCAAGACCGATCCCTGAGGAACGCCGTTTTTAAGACGGCGTAGCCTGCTTTGCTTGCTGTCACCGGTGGTAAGGGTGAAACTTCGATTTCGGACAAGCTCCATGATCATTTTGACCATGTGCTTATCCGGAAGTAGTCTCAGCAGCTTGCAGGTAAGGCCACGGTGCCAGACAGTGTCATAAGCAGCTGTCAGATCGATAAATACGGCACCGGCCTTCTTTTTAGCCTCGAAAGAATCCTCGATGTTCTGGGTTAGCAGAACAACTTGATCTACGGTTGACTTCCCGCGTCGGAACCCAGCCTGCTCTTTAGGGAGCAGTGGATCGATTAATGGTTCAACGCGGGCGTAGATAAGCCTCTCGAGGATCTTGTAGGGGACACAGAGCAGAGATATTGGTCGATAACTCTTTGGGTCCCCCACGGGCTTTGCTGGTTTTGGGATCGCGACCACAAGCGCTCTTCTCCAGATCTTGGGAATTTTGAGTCGGCGCAAACAGGAAGAAAGGAAGTCACGTAACCAGGACTTCAAAGCAGCTCCAGCATGGAGTATAAGCTCGGGGCAGATGGAATCAGGACCCGGAGCTTTACCTGGTTTTAAATGTTGAAGGGCAGCAGCAAATTCTCTCTGTGAAAAATTGTCAGAGATATTTACTGCGTCTGGTGTTGTGGCCCTCCAAAGGTCAGACACTTCTTTACAGACAAGTCGAGATGACTTGCGGTCAACAGCCTCGTATTTCCCATTTCTAACCAGCTGAGATGCAATAGCATCGGCTGAAACAGGACAATGACGAGGAGAGTGTCGTGACCTACCAGTAAGGTTGTTCAAAATACTCCACGCTTTTCGACTAGAGTGTGAGAAGTCAATGCTCCGAACTGCTTCGGACCATCGATCCCTCCGTTTTCTGTCAAGCTTGGCAAGCAGAGTTGTAGCAGCCAAACTTGAGTCGTCTCCCTGAGGAGACTGCAGAAAGGTTTTATAGAGGGATTCACACTCTGCATCCCAACACGGAATATAGTTGTTTCGATATCCGCGTGGGATAGTCTTTTTGGCTGCTTTCTTAATGGTGTTACAGAAGTCCTGGTAAGCCGCATCCACATCAAGTGAATCAGGCGGCAACAAAGTCTTTGCGAATTTATTCGTCAAAGCAATGTAGTGACTCCATTTGGCCTTGCGGAAGTTCCATCGCTTAACAGGCATGCTTGGCACTGCCATAGCAAACCTGGGTGGTGTAATAAGCGAGGGTCGATGTTGTGACCTGGGAAACTTCTCAAGGACACGTCTATCCGGTAAGCGACTGTTTGGACCTACACTAGCGAAAGCTAGATCTGGATTGGTGCCAGTGTTCCAGCGGCCGGAATAAAAACTGGCAGCGTCCTTGGCATTATATAGCAGGGCAAGACAATTAATACTTGCCCAGCCAGCCAAGCACTCACCATCCGGACTGTTGTCATCATAACCCCAGTCAGCATGACGACAGTTAAAATCGCCAGCGTACAGACAGGGGTGAGGAAACACTGGGAGATCCAGGGTTCGCAATCGCGTTGGTGGTGGTTTGTAGACGTTGACTATTTTATAGCCATCAACGTCCACACACAGCCACTCGATCTCCGATGTCGGTGGAGATTGGTCCAAAAGCGTGTATCTCAGTTGCTCGTGGACAAACGTGGCAAGGCCATGCTTCCTGCTTAAAGAAGACCCAGCTAGTTGGTAGTGTGGTAGTACCAACTTCTCTGCATCAGTGCAGTGGGTCTCCTGCAGTAGGATGACGAGTGCCTCAGACTGCATAGCGAGGTGATGAAGAACATTCATCTTGCTTGCAGTGAGGCCTTCGATGTTCAGCTGAAGAATAGTGGGTCTTCGGAACTTGTTGGCAATGTGCCCTGAAAAGGGCAGTTTTATCCTGACATTGCCCCGTCCTGAAAAGGACGTTTGCCGATTAACAGACCCACACTGAACATCGGAATGGGTGGATACCCTTCTGTTTTGGTAGGTTCGGTTTCGGTCTGTCATTTTAAAATCAATGAACAGACTTACTCACGGCCCAGGCTGCGTGAAAGCACCTACCATCGTGTGAATGAAACTATTTGATTAAAAAGACCCCATCAACAAGGCCAAACCATACTTCTTCATGACAACGCCAGGCCTCATGTTGCACAAGTTGTCAAAGCCGCACTCCAAGAGCTTAAACAGGAGGTCCTTCAGCATCTGCTGTATTCTCTGGACCTTGCACACACAGATTACTATCTTTTCCGCTCTTTGTCAAACCATATGAGGGGCATTACCTTCGACAATGAAGAGGACCTTAAAAACTGACTCAACAAATTCTTTTTGGCAGAATGACATTGACAAATTGGTCGAGAGGTGGGAGGAGGTTGTAAACAGCAATGGAGAATACATAATTTATTAATTTATAGCCATAACTTTTCCTTTTTCGTTTAAATAAAAATCTTTGATAAAAGCACTATGAACATATTCCTCAACCAATAGAATATTTGTTATTTGATAACAAATTAGAGCACTGTTAGTAAATTTATTGGTAAATAGTTCCATTTATTGAGGTCCTCATATGTCAGAGGAAAAAATTTATTGTAGCTTATAACTGTAATTTGACATAGCAGGATAGTGCAAAACTTGAGGTCACATAAATATTTGGTCTTTTTTGATCATCTGTTTGTTTTTTTTTTGAAAACCTGATCTGACAACCCTGAGAATAACCTTTAGCAAAAGTTAAGTTGCAATGGCAACAACAACAAAAAAAAAAAAAAAATAGAACAACAAATACATATCACAGAAATTTACTTTTACATTGGATCTCAACAGAAAAACCTCAATGCTTCTTTGTGTGGAAAAATGTTAGCTAATAATAAGAATGAAGTCAGTAAAACTAAGAAACATCTAATTGTTAATCATCAGGGAAACATTTCCAACAGCCACAAAACATTTTTAGAAAGGGAAATTAAAAGATAAACATAGGTTTATTCCAACTGAAAAACATTTGCTTGCAGCAAGTTACAAAGTTGTTTATTTAATTGCCAAGAATAAAAAACTGCACACAAGAAGTATGACATTTTTACAGCATCATATGGCCATAGCCTTAACAACTAAGAAGTATGCTAAAGTAATAAATACAATAACTTTTTTTGATTTTTCTGCAAAAACCTTTTCCAGCAAAGAAGAAATTTTTTATACTGTAATTAATCAGAGTGGATAAGTTTTGTTCAGCGCATGCCATTGCAAATGTTGCAAACTTTGGGGATTGTCCAAAATTTAACTTTATAAAGTCAGTACAGCAAATTGCAAAGGACAACTATGTAAATTATAAATTTTACATACATACAAATTTTAATGATATCACTGATGAGCTCTAATAAGAGTGAAACTCGAGTCTGGTGCTTCTCATTTTAAGCAGTTTGGTTTCTATTAACATACAAATTTAGTTGCTGTGGATTTGGGCCTGTAATTTGTAATGGCCACAATAATTCTATAAAATAGATTTTGGTGAAATGTGATAAGATTATGGCTCTGGATGTCTTGCATCACATAAAAATGTGATGCAAGACATCTAATGCTTAGAACGTTGTGTTAACAGTAGACTTTTCTCTGAGCTGCTATTTAAAAAAATTTAGCAAGTTTTTGCATTTCTTTTTTCCATTCCCCAAGTTTTTGCAATGGTTTTCTTTGAGTTTGTGATCTGAAAACCATATATCGATTCAAAATCTGGCTATAAATCACATGTAGGCAGGATTATCTTGCTATAGGCTACTTAAGAATAAAAATAGCTCAAAGAGTAATATGCCGAAATGGAGATCATTATTCATTATAACTGATTGAGAGTTCCATTTTATCACTGGTTGAGAATTACATTTCTTTTACCTATAATTTTCATTTCTAAGTAGCTTAAGTCCAAGTCAGGAAAAAATTAGCATCTTACCCATTTGCATTAAGCTTGTAACTTGAAAGCACTGATGTTCTAGTCAGCTTTTGAGTTATATGCATTATATTAATGAGGATAAACTCAAAAAAAAATTTTGTTTTGTGCACCTTTTTTAGAAACTGCAGAAACTAGTGATGTGTTAAAAATAGTAAATCAATTTTTTGCCAACAAAAATTTGAGCTTGAGAACAAAATTGGGCTCAATTTACATCAATGGAGTTCCAGCTATGCTGAAACAAATTTGAGTTTGCCATTTTAGTCAAAATTGAATTTGCTTATGTAAATGTTATACATTGCATGCTACACAATGAATTAACAGAAAAAAAATTGCCACCAAGTATCAAAAAAGTTCTGTCAGTATGTGTAAAAATAGTTAACTTTTTCAGAAATCAAGTTACAAATCATTGTATTTTCAAAGCTCTTAGTTAGGATTTCAGATCAGATCATGAGGTTTTTTTGTATCACTCAGAAATATGTTAGCTTTTTAAAGTCAAAGTTTCAAATTAATGACAACAGGAGCTAAAACATTTTTTTTTAAATAAAAGTCACCTTTTTGAAAAATTAGAGTCTAAATTTTTGTATGGCCTATCCAACTTAACTGATATTTTTGGTCATATCAATAATGTTAGTCATGCCATTCTGGAATCAAGTGTGAGAATAAGAGTTTTTGGATTGGAAGTAGGTAACTTTTCAATGCTAGGTCTTATTTTGAAAGATGAAACTAAAAAAAGAATGCAAAATTTTTACCAAGCTATTAAAAAGAAATTTTGTTCACACTAGGTTACTTAAACCTCCTTCAAAAGTTATTTTAATTTAAATAAGTGAAAAGTAAAGCATAAATTCAAAATTTTTTTCTTAACAACTTGAATAGTATAAAGACAAAGATCCCAACAAAAATTACCTTACAATGATCTAAGAGCAAGCAAATTCTTACACCTTAAATTTAATGCTTAAACTCAGAAAGAAGTTTGGAAGTCTGCTTAGTAAGATAATGAAGCAGAGGAAAATGCTGCAAAGTGTCTTTTTTTAAGACACAACAGAATGCAACAAGTAGGTATTAAACTGTAACAATATTTATTGCATGCACCATTAAAACAGAACTGATAACCACCTGACCACACTGTAACAAAGCATAACTATTACCTAAAATAACTTTATAAGATAATCTATATTTTCAATATTAATATAAAAATTGTGACAACAATTTACAACAATTCATATAGATAATATAAAGAAGGCAATACAATCAACAAATTTAGTTTTAGGGCAAGCAAAAATAACCATAAAAAAGTGAGTAGAGAATCATTCCTGACTTTGCCAATGCCTTAATGAATATAACCAAAATCACTTATGGTTTGTAATGTAATCAACCCATCAAAAAAATACATCTTACCTCTTACCATCGAAAAATATAATGTTTTACTGTGCAAAAGTACAAAACTGACAATAGCACATTAGTACGTAATTGTTTAAAACCATATTGCCCTAATTTTTAGCAACCAAAATAATTTCAAGTGAAAATTGAAAAACAATTACAAGTGAAAAATTATATGTAGTTGAAAAAATTCAAAAAAAAAATAAAGATAATTTGAGGTAATTCAAAAATAAATTAACAAAAGAAAAAATGATTATTGGGGAGTAAAATCCTTTGACTAAAAAGATTTCACTCACTTTTTAATTTTTCTTTGCCATAAAACTAACATTAAAAAAAAATTACATAGTGTCATTTGAAAGCTTTATGCCAAGGCAGTGAACCAATAATGCTTGATAACTTGCCAATTCTGTGGCTTATCTTGTATTTCCTAAGCTTATCTCATATTTCCTATAATATTTCTTTTGATATTTTCCACTATGTCACTTTATTATGAATTTTTCAATTTTAAATGTTCTTCTTTTTTTTTCAATAAAATGATCTGTTTACAAATAGTAATTTTTGCTGTTAGCAACCAAAAGTTTGTCATTTTTGCCTCACTCAAAGTATAAAAATAAAAGTAAAAAAAAGCTTTATTGTGTGATAAAAAAGAGTTATGATTTTTAACATAATTTTGTAAAAAATTTTTAATTTACTTTATTATTTACTTTGGTGGCAACAATTTTCTTTTTTAATCCGATTGATTCTTTTTTTTATTAAATTCAAGTCAGGTGCCTCTTATTTAATAGTCGGTTTTTGATAGTGACAGTTTGAATTACAATTTTTCTTAAAAAAGTTTACAAAAAAATTTGTTTAATAGTTTAGTCTTCTCTTTTAAAAACTTTGGGCATTTTGCAAAAGCAAAATGTCACAAATATCTGGCAAAATAAAAAGAATTCAATAGTCAAAACAGCTATCTGGCAAATGACTTTGCTTTTTAACAATCATTTTTATATTTTAGTCAAATATTATATTATTATATTTGCGACACACAATGGCACCAGAACCAACATTTAGTGATGCACTTACAAGTGAGGTAAAATGATATTGCACAAAGAAAGATAGACATATAAAGCCGGTTTAATTAAATTTCAATGCAACAATAGAACCTAGGTCAATTTTTTTAAATTGTCGTTTAAATAACATCAAATTAAAAGCACTAATAATATTTTCTGGTAACTTATTCCAAGTTTTGGGGATACAATGAGTAAAAAAAAGAAAAAAGTATTTGCACAATTAAGAGGTTTAATATTGAAGCTATGTCTACGTAGATTGTAAGAGCTGTCATTATTGCACTTAATAAAAAATTCGTCAAATTTTAAATCAATCAAATTATAACAAATTTTGTATGTCAGGATCATGTCAAATTCAACTCATCTATATTCTAATGACTTAATATTAAGCTTATATAAACGGTCATGGTACGAAGAAAATGGCACTTTGCACTGAATGCAAATGTATCTAGTAAATTGTTTTTGGATAGATTCAATCTTTGCAATATTTTTGATAAGATAAAGTGACCAAATAGAAGTGTTATATTCTACCTTTGGTCTCACATAGGTTGTGTACACTTTTAGTAATATCCAAATATTATTGCTGTTGAAATATCTTCAAATGAATTTCTAATTTTTTCTAACTAGATACTAGTATACAATATCTCTTTTTTTTCCAAATTATAAAAATTTTTAATTGCATTTTACCAAGTCAATTTTTACCTGTAGTTGTCCAAGTTCTTAAAAATCAACATAATGTAGTTGAAACAATTAAGTATCAATATGCTACTGGTCAAAATCAAATAAGACTTCAAATTTTACATAATAATTTGTCATATGTCAGGATGTTACTAGGCAAATTACTCCTGTGTTTGCATTTTATTTATAAGTCAAATATATCACACACAAAAGTGATTTTGGTTATATTTATTAAAGCATTGGCAAAGGTGAAATGATTCCTTACTTATCTTTTTATAATAATCAACTAATTATCTAAAACTGATTTGCTATAATTTCAATATTAATATAAAATTAAAAATCATTTATGCATATATTTCACTTCCATATAAAAAAATATTGCTTACCAAAAATATAAAAAAAAGGTTTCTTCAAGAAGTCACTGCAAGCAATTTTTTTAATAAAACTAACCCAGAATCTTCCCACAGCACCAAGATAGAACAAAAAAGAAACCCAGAGGAAAAATATCTCTTCAAGAAGCAATAATAATTATTTAAGAGATCTGGTTTAGTTTTATGAATAAAAATTGCTTGAGTGACTTTTTTAAGAGACCCAAAAAAACTTATTCATACCGTACCTTCACCAATTTTTTCAATTTTTACGTAATCTTCATGTAAAGAAGCCATTGATTTTAGCTAAGTGACTTTTAGCAAAAGTTGACTAATCCTTGAATAATATAATAAAAGTGAAATATTTTATTCTAATCTAAAATAAAACATAACAATTTCTATGCAATTATAAAAATTATTAGACCAAGATAGTTAATTTGTTTTTTATTTGAAAAATAAGATGTTTTGCTTCAATTATTTATTTAAAAATACGCAATTAAACACCATTAATTCAATTAATGTTTGTTGATAATAGACTAATTAACATGTAATAATTGATAGAAAAATTTAAATAACAATTAGGTCGCATTATATCATCCTAAAAAAGAATTTTTACTATTAATACTATTAGAATAAATAAATTTAAAACTACATTTTTTTATAAAAATGAAGACTTGAGGCAAAACCAAATAGCTTAATAAGGTTGGCGAAATAAAGATAAACATTTTGAAAATCAACACTTGCATTTCCAATTGATCCAGCTTCAATATTAATTACAACAACAGCATGAAGTCTTTTACTCATATCAAGAAAGTCAGAATTTGTTTTCTAACAATTTGTACCAACCGCTGTTCCGCTTGAAGAAATTTGCAAACTAAAATCTATACTTTAGCCAATCAAAAAGAAGAAAAAAATTTCAATTTAAATTTTTAAAGAAATTAATAGGTGTTTTTTCGCCACTTGCTTTTAACGCTTTAATAGCATGCAAATTAAATCACCGTGTACATGGTAATTAGAAAAACAATGTAAACACAATCTCGTTTCCAACAATTACGCTGGCAGTTGAATTCTTTCAGCTATTTTTTTAAAAATTGTGACTTTTTTCAAAACAGATACAAAGGTAGATTGAAATATGGATTTGAAATATCTTGCATTTTTAATTGATGGCAAACAAACAAATTGTTCGTGCTAAAACCTAAAAATCACCAATCAATTGCAAAAAAATCTTCTCTTTAGGAAACATCTTGGATTAAAAAACCTTCGATGCTTCCTGGCCTGAACAATTGTACTGTAATTTCATTTAAATGTGTTTGCTTTGAATGCGTTCTAATTGCTCACGCGAATAAACTGTTTTCTATTTATCTATCTATCTACCTCTAGATATTGACTTGATCTGGAAGCATAAGTTGAGTCGCCTTTGTTGGAAGAAGATAGCAAAAATATACAGTAAATTTTATTAGGTAAAAGAAACAATTTTTGATTACATAAAAATGTTGTCAAGGGTAGCTAGCCAAGATTTAACTAGAAAGTACCAATTAGGTCTTAACCGGACACAATTTGGAAGGGGATATCTTTTCTACCGTGGAGGTTAGCCAGGTTGCCACATTGCTAATGAACGCAGAAGGTGTACAATTGCGAGTAACGCCATTTTGATGTTTTAGCAGTTAAGAGTTAAACCTGGCTGTATCTACTCTTCGTATAACTTCTAGCTGCGTAATTTGGCCCCAAAATGACGTTTTTCGGTCTTGTAATAATCTGGTTTAGCATTTCATTTGACTAGGTAGACGAGTTAGAAAAAGACAAAACAGACCTATCAACTGTGGTGACAGCAAGTAAAAAACAAAAAGGTGGTGCAATCAAAGGCACCAAAAAAATGTTGGTTGCAAGGGCAAAATTTCAAAAAACTGCAGTTTTTTGGTTAAAAAGGTACTTTTAACAAACACAAATGTTAACGTATTGAAAAAAATTTTTTCTAAGAACTTAATAAAAACCAAAGAAATAAATAAAGGTGTTCGCTATTTGGTTGCAATTTTTTAATACATTTTAAAATTGTATTAGGATTGCGGAGTTTGTTTTAAAACTAACCCAAACACAATATTACAAAAACTCAATAAAATAGAATTTATAAATTAATTTCAGTAAAACTACGTCTCAGTCCCAGAGTAGCGCTATCACGTTATGCATTATTTTATTGCCTGTCTACCGAGTGGTACAGCCACGTCACTATATATAGTGAGCACGACCGAATGCACAAATTACCGACCGTGCGATACAGAAACGCCGTCGCACAAAATCGGAACACAGAAACGCCCTTGCTCAAAATTTCGAACAATAAACATTATGGAAAGAATGCTGTTAATAATGATTTGAAAGTAGGAGATAAAGTTCTATTAAAACAAAACGAAAGTAACAAAATGTCGACTGTGTATCGTAAAGATCCGTTTATTATAACTCAACGAAAAGAAAATTGTGTAACAGTTCAAAATGATGATGTATGTCACAAGCGAAACATAAAGCATGTCAAAAAATTTAATCTTTGTACAAATGTATGTAATTATTCTCGAACTCACGGTGGGGAGACGCATAATTCTGATTCCACACGTGATCATGTAAATAGCGATAGTGAAAAGAACGTAGAAAACGATGTTAATGCGAAATGTTTGAGCCCTTAAGAAATTCCTAAACAAACAAAACGTTTTAATAATTGAATAATGTTTTTAAGCAAGAAAGGAGGGGATGTAGTGTTTGTGAATAATTATAATGCAAAATGGAATGATATTTGGCAACACTGTTATCTTGTTATGTAATTGTAATTAGTTTAGAAGAATACACTCCACCTCTGATTGATTATTTTTATTTATTTTTATCTCTGTATTTATCCTTCTGACTCGCAGGAAAGCGCCTTATCAAAAAGTTGCAGTTTAAAACCTATTTTCGTTATTCTCTTGTTTCCTCAGGAAAGAAACTAACAGCTCTAAATTACTGGAGATCTACAATCGTATTTAAATACAAACTAAAAAATAAACTAAAAAATTTTAGTCAAACAGCAATATATTTGAATTTTCAAAAGTAGGTCTGGGTAATTGCCTGATGGTTGCCCTAAGTTTATCGCCTTCAATGTAGTCTTGGAAGTCAGAGGATAAATAATTAAGGATGATAAATAAATGAACAAACAAATAAAAGTTACCTCTAATCAGTGACGTGTCGTGAAGCTTGTGGTTGATGAGGCACTAATTTTTTAAAATAATGTTAGTACTAATTTTTGGTGGTTGGCACGGTACTTCTTAAAAGTACTGCGGTACCGTTACTCGGTACCTTGCTAAAATAGTACCGCGGTACCGGTAGTCGGTACTTTTGAATGATCCAATTTAATAGTAATGACTAAAACTCCTCTGCCTTATATTGGATTTTATTTGACATTCAAAAACTGTACTATTTAACAAAAGGAAAATAATTCCCTACGTCTCTAACGGTGTGTCGCATCATTATTCATAAGTAGCCTACTTTTTGAAAGATTAGCTATTATAGAGATAAAAAAAATAACGTCGTTATCAAGATGTAAGTCGGGATTAGTCGATTACTTTTTTAAACTATTAATATTTTTAGGTAAAATTATATTGGCGAAATCAAAGGGTTTATTAGTTATTAGGGCTGGGGTAGTGGCAGAGGGTGAGTATTTTTTCTAAGGTGCGCGCTTGCGCTCGAACAAGTCAACTAGTAATTAATTGATTACAAAAAAAAAAAAAAAACGGTAAAAGATGATGATGGAATGAGTCACAATTCTGCAAGATCCTTAACAGTGGCGTACAGAAGATTTTTAAAAAGGGGCATACAATCACAATCAATTATGCTTATTAGTAATAACTTTTTTTGAAGTGGTAAAAAAGTCTTCATTTTGAATCTGTTTCAGTTTTGTCAATTTTTCTTTCCAAAATCCAAGTGATTTCAAAAAAAAAGTTTTCATTTCAAATCTGTCTTTGATTTCTTGTATTAGTGATCTCCCCCAAAATACGCTACTAGTCTTCAATAAACGATGCTTCGAAATATATTGGGTTTACTTTTTATTCTGAAGTTTCCACTGAAGGTCATAAATATCGTACTTTGATTTTATTACTATTTGTGTTTCTGAATGCAGGCTTAATTTTGTCTTGCCATTATTATTTTATTAACAACAAGAGAAATTATCAAATAATTATCATTCAGTTAACAACATTTATCAAAAAATTTTTATTGGTGCTGTGTTACAATTATTGCAATGTTGGGGAGGTAGAAAACACTTTCAGATTGAACAGGTGAGGTATATGTTGAAAAGGTTGGGAACCAATGAATTAGAGAATAAGAAGTAACACTATCTTGAACTTTATTTGACGTACTTTCAGGCACACTTTTATCTTCCGGAGAGCTAACTCACTTTCTATAAAACAATTTCTTTTTCTATTAAAAAGGCTGTGGATAGTAGACTGGCGTTTTTGTGTCATTGTCTAGCTTTTACTTTGCAAATGACGTCGACATGAACATTGAAAGCAGCCTGCTGTGTGTTAAAGTAAAAATTTTCATTTTAATTTATTGCGCCACAATGATCTTAACATATTGATTATTTTCTTTTGATCAGGTAAAAGGAAACAGCTAATTTTTTTCTGTTTTTGCTACGTTCTAGATGCAGACGTATATTGGCAAACCGAATTGAGAGAAATAACTTGTGATAGATTTTCATATTTTAGTAACCAGGGATGGGGTGCTTACATGATAAATGTAATCGATTAGGATTACGATTACTCACCGATTCTGCGATTACGATTACGATTACGATTACTCGAAATGATCTTGTGTTTTTTAAATAACCTACTACAACATAAATTCTGAAAAGCATTGATAGAATACAATTGTTTTTAATCAGTAAAACATTCAGCATTTAAAATGTTTGTTAAATTTTATAAACATGAGATTTTCAAATTGTTTATCTGAAAGACGACATCTATCTGGCTTAAATACTCGTCTAACCATAGATATCCTATATAACATAGGATATCTATGCGTCTAACATATGATGTCACAAAAGCAATTGATGCACTGGAATGTAGCTCCATGTAATTGATTACATTTAAGTTTTTTTCAATATATTCGATTAAGATTACAATTACATCTAAGTTTTTGTCAATGTAATCGATTACAATTACGATTACATGAAAAAGCGTAATTGATTGTAAGCGATTACGATTACTGATTACGATTACCCCATGTCTGTTACTAACACAAAGAAAATATACTGTTTTTGCTAGTAAACTATTGCAAATCCCAACAAAATCTATATTTTTATCTGACTGTAACTTGGAACAGAAACCACTTTATTGTAGTAGATTACAGATGTTTGATTAGTAATACGCTTTTAACTGTTGTCCGAAATAGCCGCAAAAAAATTGGAATGCGCGATTTTATGACTTAGACGCGTTAGCGTACAAAAATGCTCCTGCAGTAAATGTTAACTTTTACATTTACTGCGTTACAAAAATGGCTTTTTGGAAATTTTGTGCAACTGGGGGAGGGGGCAGAAAATACTCGCTCTCTTTGATTGCTTGCTTATATCTCGACAATTACTAGCGCTAGAAATGTCATTCAAGGTTGTATAGAAAAATAGTTTCATACTCTTTCGATACATATATATATATACTTAAATATTACAACAAAATATTATTTTGAATTAAAAAAGCAAGTTTTCGAGGGGTAGTCAACTTCTATAAATTGGCTGAAAACGAGAGAGCGATTTCAGAAAGTTAACGACTTTGGCCGTTTGATTGATCGTAAATTTAAAAGTAAGATTCTTTCATAGTTGAAATCCCATTAGGGAGGTTACTGCAATTCCCAAAAAATAGAAACTCTATTTCAGCAAAATCTTATTTCATTATGAAAACGTTTAGGTCTTTGCGATTTCATTATACAACGCTTGGATCTTTACAACAACGAATATTTTTCGAAATTCACCCGACTTTTTGAACAATTTTGAAAATGAACCTTTTCATACAATAAAAGAAATACAGTTCATTTCATGAGAAAAATAAAATATTATGTCTCACGTCGTACTTTTTTATGATTCTTTCAAAATGTTATAATTAAAAAAAATTTAGTTTAGGGTTGATTGCTTTGATGAAATTAAATATTTTTTGTTTTTGCAAGCTTTTTTTAATACGGTAGTCTAGTAATAGCAGAATATTTTATAGTCGAACTTGGCTAATGCTCAGGCGTATAAACTTTAATTTTACGGTATATTGAATTATTTACATTTCGTCAGAGCAGGGCTGCCCAACCCGAGACCCGCGACGTCTATTGTTGAAGCCTGCCAGGGAATTTGTAATTAAATAATCGATCAAATTGTTGCAGTGCTTTGAACCAATCCAATTATACGCAGAAAACTCGAAACACATAATTTTCGTCTCAGTAGAGGGATTTTGCTTTATACAAGAATAAAACAAGTAGGTAACAAAATGTTGACCTTTTTTTGTTTGGTCTTCAACTAAAGTTGTGGTTCGAATTCCGGTTATCAAAGAGGTTAATTCAAACATAACCCATTAAAATTATTAACGTTCTACTTGAGTGCAATATCATTCAAGTGAAAACAAAAAAGAAGATACTTTAATTTCTGCACCGATTTTGACTCGCAATAAACTTTCCGACAAAATTTGGCCTAAAATGGCTAAAAGGTTGAGCAGCCTTGCATCAGAGAATAAAACAACCTAACATTTTTTAAGACAGTCATTATCATCGAAATGAATTTCTACCTCGACTAATTTTGGGTTTGTTAATGATTTGGTCATAACTTGCGACGCCGACATTTTTTCTTTAAGAATTATGCAATTTATAGTAGGAATTTTGACATTAGATTAAAAAGATAAAGCATCGGTACAGCCAATGAAAGATTTTGCACTCAAGTACAGCACAATATATATTCTATTCGAATGCCTTTTGATCTAGTTTACGTAAATGTTCGATACCGTACGCAGCGTAATCCAAAAGTAGGACGAAAGCCCTTTGATAGTTTTTGATTACCTTAAGCAAACTACGACAAATATTTTTTAAAATTTCACTTTTACAATTTCACTTTTAAAATTAATCTAAATATTTCGATTTTTTGGTTATTTTTATTACACGCTCAGTGCAAAAAAAAAAAGTAGACTATTCTCTTTGGAGTTATTTCTAACATAAACTTTCAGGGGAAAAAAATGAACGCAGAATTATCTAGATATTTTACTGTACAGAATGTCACATATAAAAATGAAATAGTTATTCACGCCAAAAGTCATATATGCAAAATTTTGATACCGGTGCGTAATGCTGTAAAATAATTTCCACTGTTTGTTCTTGTTGCAAGCAAAAATATAGGAAAAAAATAAAGCTGGGTCTTTTAATTCGGCTAGATTGTTGTGTCATCTGCTTGAATAAAAAAAGTCAAATAACTTCTGCTGGTGCGTTTTCCATTAAGTTCAATGTTAACACATGGAACTGATTGTGTTATTTTTTTGTGTTAATTAGAATTTTATTATTTGAATTCATTTTGAGTAAACTTTTTTTATTTTGTTAAAATTGTTCAAAAATTAGAGTTTGAGTAAAGTTTCAAGAGGAACACAGATATTGGATGTGTATGTAAAGGTCAAATAATATAGACCGACGCTGTGGCATAAAAAAGGTTACAAGTAATTTTATAAAGTAAAACCTGAAGCCCATAAGTAATTGACGACCTTTCTTCAATTTAAAACAAAACCTGATATTGAAACCAATAAGTTAAAAACAACGTTTTTTTTAACCACTTTTAAGTTTTTTTTTAATGATGAGAATAAGAACATGATTGAAAATGATTGAAAGAAATAAGTTAAAATAAGCTTTATACACAAACTCCTTATTCTTTTTCAAGATTTAAAATATTTATTGATTTTCATCGTATTTCACTTCAATTTATCCTTCTGACTCGTAGAAAAACGTTGAAGCCGTTATACTTAGGGAAACCTTCAAGCGATATACCGTACCTGCTTATTCAATGCTATAATGCGGACCCACAAGCAACCAAAAGATCTAGCTTTCAGAGGAGCCAAGATATTACAGTAGATTGGAATTTAGTTTACTTTTGTAGTTTTTATTTGAGACATAAGTTAAATGCCAGTCTACCGAAACAACCCTACTAGCCTGGCCCAGATGGTATCAGGACAAGTTCCCGACTGACATGTGCCCGACGGCGACATGCCCGACGGACATTTTCCCGATGGACACCTGCCCGAATAAATAGTGCCCGATGGACAAATGCCCGATTAGGACAATTGCCCGATTATGAAATTTGCCCGAATAGGAAATTTGCGAGAATTTATTATGCACTTCAAGAATATTGAATAAAAGTAGAATTTATTATGCACTTCAAGAATATTGAATAAAAGTACACTGAAGAATACGAATAGAGTACACTGAATAAAAAGAATATGTCATTGATAAAAAAGGCAATTCATACAAAAGGCAACTAAAATTTTAAATTGTGAGCTATTCCTCTCAAAAAATCTACTATTTCTCGATTTTCATAATCTTGCACAATGTTTGCTATCCTTTTGGTTGCATCTTGATATTTTTTTCTTTTTGAGGGAGGCTCTTGTCCTGCCAACATTTGGTTGATGATTGTATCGTTAAGAGCTTGTTCAGTCTTCAGTACCTGAAGAAAACGCCAGATATTGGGATGACTTGAGGTTATATTCGCCTGTAAATGGTTGTGCCATCCTTCCAAGGAATTGATTGTTCGTGGCAAATCATCGCATACGCGATCATGCATATTCCACATACAAATAGGAAATAGTGGGTTTCCTCTATTACGTCGGCGTCTCCTGCCGATAAAAGTATCTTCAAAGTAGTTAATTACTCCATCTGCTTCTTCGCACATACTTTCTTGTAAGTGTTCAAAAGCTTGCACAACACTGTCTGATGGCACAAAAGCCAGTGCTGGTATCATTCGAATGCTTATGGCAAACTCAGCATCGCTCTGATATCTTGATTGCAACCCTTCTGTTTGTACCTTCCGATAAATAGCTTGCGAGAGGTGAAAAAAACAGCCCTTTATATTTGCATTTGGAAAAACATTTGATATTGCATTCATTGCAGCTTTTTCATAATCAATCATAATTGCAGATGGATTAAGTCGAGCATTAACAGCCCGAAGTTGGTTGAACAGTTCTTCATAAGTGGATTGTCGTTTATTTGGTAATAATGCAAAAACACATGGCATCGTTCTTTTAGAAACTAAACAATGAATTGAATACAGTTGGTAAAACAGTTCAGGTACAACTTTGAAGGTACCATCGCAAAACCACTCACTCGAAGATTGTAAGAGTTGCATATTTTTCTCGGTTGAAAACAAAAGTATACGATTCTCACCAGGTCCACTGTCGTAAAGTAAGAAATTGTCTTCGTTGCATGTTCTTTTGTATTCATCTGGAATGGCCATCTCACACAAATTTCTTGGTATGGGATGTGGAGCATGTACAGCTTGTTTATATCTTCTGATAGAACGTCTAATTGTGCTCATAGACGGTAGTTGACTAGAGACTCCTTCCGAGACATTCTGTAACGTTTGACATAGAATCTGTTGTGATGATTGTTGGGTTTTAATAGCTTGTTCCTTCATTTCTTTACGTAAAGATAGAAGATCTTGACGAATAATATCTGGAGCGTGAGTGTGTTCATGTGTCTCTCTTATTATTTGATCACCACGCAAAGTAATTTTGGCCTTGCAGTTGTTGCGTCGGCGGCGTTCACATTCGTAAAACGTATTTCCAGACGGCAATTCCTTGTTCTTAACATATAGGTAACCATTATAGCACAGCTTCAATCCACCACGTTGAGTTTTCACAAATTCCATGACTGCTTACAAGAGTAAAAAACTTTAACAGACTGAAGAGAAACTAAAAGAGCGGTTGTATATGTATAAACCTTCGTTCACTTTATCTAATCGGGTGTTTTATCGATTCGGGCAAATTTCCTAATCGGGCAAATTTCCTATTCGGGCAAATTTCATAATCGGGCAATTGTCCTAATCGGGCATTTGTCCATCGGGCACTATTTATTCGGGCAGGTGTCCATCGGGAAAATGTCCGTCGGGCATGTCGCCGTCGGGCACATGTCAGTCGGGCACTAGTCCTAGATCCGGCCCAGATGATAGGTGCGGCCGTGAATAAGTCTGTTCATTGATTTTAAAATGACAGACCGAAACCGAACCTACCAAAACGAAAGGGTATCCACCCACTTTGATGTTCATTGTGGATCTGCTAATCGGCAAACGTCCTTTTCAGGACGGGGCAATGCTAGGATAAAACTGCCCTTTTTAGAGCACATTGCCAACAAGTTCCGAAGGCCCACTATTCTTCAGCTGAACACCGAAGGCCTCACTGCAAGCAAGATGAACGTTCTTCATCACCTCGCCATGCAGTCTGAGGCACTCGTCATCCTACTGCAGGAGACCCACTGCACTGATGCAGAGAAGTTGGTACTAACAAACTACCAACTAGCTGGGTCTTCTTTAAGCAGGAAGCATGGCCTTGCCACATTCATCCACGAGCGACTGAGATATACGCTTTTGAACCAATCTCCACCGACATCGGAGATCGAGTGGCTGTGTGTGGACGTTGATGGCTAAAATAGTCAACATCTACAAACCACCGCCAACGCGATTGCAATCCCTGGATCTCTCAATGTTTTCTCACCCCTGTCTTTACGCTGGCGATTTTAACTGTCGTCATGCTGACTGGGGTTACAATGATAACAGTCCGAACGGTGAGTGCTTGGCTGGCTGGGCAAGTATTAATTGTCTTTCCCTCGTATATAATGCCAAGGACGCTGCAAGTTTTTATTCCGGCCGCTCGAACACTGGCACCAATCCAGATCTAGCTTTCGCTAGCGTAGGTCCAAACAGTCGCTTACCATTCAAAATGTTACAATTTTTGCAAAAATAATGAAGTTACTGTCATTGTTACTGCCCATTTTTGAGTATATGTTTATCAAAAGATTGCTTGCTTTTCTACGAGATTCCATTTCAAGACTTTTGAGATTGTTATAATTATAAGATCTTTTTTAGCCAGAACTGAACTCTAAAGGTAAACATCATTTTTATTTACCTAGCTAAAATAAATTTCTGCCTGATTCTCTCACTTGCAATTTTGTTTTCTCTGATTAGTTTGGCGTGAGAGATTTCTGTTTAGCGTGAGTAATTTTTGGGATTTTTAAAGCAATAAAGTAAGGGTAGGGTATTCAATTATGTAATTTCCAAAAACTACAAAAGTTACAGTGAGTTAACAATAATTTGTCAAGCACATATATATATAATTTATTAAATTTTAAAAGTCCAAAAATTTCAACTGCATAGCTTTAATTATTTTTATGTAATAGGCTTGCAAAAAACCTATGTATAATGCACCCCCAATCAAAATTGGTAGGTTGAGAAACAATCTTTAAATAAGTCATATTTTGATATACATCGGTTACCTTTTTAATTATACAGGTATAAGATTGAGATCAAGTTCATTAAATGTTTGCTTTTAGATGTTTGATTATGATAGTTTCAAGTAAATTGTTGTCAACTACAAAAACCTTGGGGTTTTGTGATTCAGTTCCATATTCTTGTTATGAATGGGGTCATTGTTGGGAACCTAATTGCTATGTGGCATCTTTGAGATTGTTTCGTGACTCTTTGAAGTTTTCACTAAAAGTTTATTGCAGCTTTTATCTAGTAAGCTGATCATTCTATTTGTAAAATTTATTATATTTCTAGTATGCTCAATAAAAATTGTCTTTAGCTTTCTCTTTTGATAAATTTTCGAAAAAAAGAAAATGTGGATGTCAATACATTAAAGAAACTGATCAGAAATATTTTGCAATCCAGTTTTTTTCTATCTCTTAATGGGACACTTTTCTTAAGTTTCACATGTATTCTCAGGTAATGCATTGAAAAAAAAATTGCAATTACTCAACAGTTTATTAAGAAACAAGATGAGCAATTTATTGCTAAACCTTGTTTTTTCTAATGTTCTGTTCTAATTAAAAATTACTTTTTTTAAGTTTTATATTTTAAATTAGTTATTCTTACTGATTTGTGATAGCGATTCTATCAAGGGTTTCTCAACAATCTTAAACAACATTTTGTTTGCATGATAACCTCTTAAACCATTTACATGAAAATACTTATAAGTCAACTTTATAACACAGAAGTTGTAAATATCAATTTTTTTAGTCTTTGATTATGTTTTTTTTGATAGCTTGCCATAAAATCATTATTATCATATCATTTGTTTATTTTCTTTATTTGCAAGACAATGCCAGAGATCTAAAACTTGAGAAGCTGACTTGCTTTTGGAAATAGCAAGATATTACTATCTAATTTGAAGTTTATGTGTTTATTAATCATATTATTAAAGCATAGAAAGTCCTTTTTCCAAGCACAAAAAATAATGATGGAAACAAGAGTTAAACTGATATCTTGTCAATTGCAGAAACCATCACTAATTATCTATTTGACTACAATGATTACAAAACTAAAACTGTATAAAAATATTGTACTTATTTAGCATTGTTTAAAAAAGAATTATTCTGTTGAGGTTATTACAAGAAAGTTCTAATTTGTGTACAAATTGTAAAAAAAATCAAAATTTATCTGCAACAATATTATTATGCTTTGGTTTTGTTTTCTTGCAATGTTATTACTAGAGTTATAATACCTAGCTGTAATTAACATACAAATTATGGAAATTTATTCTACATAAACATTATTTATTTTTCTTTTTAGATATCTTTTCGGTAAGTATTATTCATGGAGTGCATTCGCTGCGGGAGCACTAGATGGTTATGTTGTCATAAACTTGGAAAGAAAATCAAGGTTAGTTTTAAGTTCATTTTATTGAAAGCTAGATTTACATTTGTTTACCTAAGATTTTCTTTTCAGACAAAGTATGCTTGCTCTCTACTTAGCTAATTTGGTAAGTGTTTGTGGCAAGTTAGTGCAATAAATTGTTCATTTATTATTTAATAAATTTTTTTGTAGGCTTGTGAAACTCTCTTCAATATGGCAGTATCTCGTAATATTGTCAAAGTTTTACCAAATGCTCAAGTAAAATATTTTATGTTTCTGGCCAAAATATATGTCAAATTTGATCATGAATTTTGCAGGTTTATATGTTTATTGCTGCAAGTGCTGGCTTTTTATCCTTGTTCAGGTATTTGTCTTAAAAGAATTTTTTATGTCTAGGCTTTATTTCTGTTTCGAATTTGAAACCTGCCTCTTGAAATGCTTACAATTAAACAAACAAATAAAGAAATCTTCATGATTCTCACATTAAATCATTATCAGTTGCATAAACAGGCACCTGCACCTTTGAAGTGTTTATACCATATGTACTGTATGGTAAATCAAAATTAATCAAGTTTAACTTTATTGATTTAGAATGTCGTATGGATTGAATGAAAACTTAAAACGAGCTATTCAACTCGTAGTGGGAAATGTTGAGAAAGTGGTTGAAAAAAAGCAGCATCTAGAAAAGAAGAATAGTTTTAAGAGAAAATTTATTTTTAATTTAATGCAGCCTATCGAAAATAGGTGAGTTCTTTATTTGATTTTTCATTGATTTTTTTGGTTTAGCAGAAAGTATAGAATTTGTTTTTTTAAGGTTAAAGCATTGCCATCATTCACATAAAACATGCTTTCATTCTCATTCCTGCATTCATCACACACTTATGGTAATTTTAAAAATTTGTTTGTAACCACAGTTGACTTGATTTTTTGTTTATAAAAAAACTACAGAAAAATCACTAAAGTTTTTAATTCATTGATTGTTTACATCAAAGTTATTGTAAGAAAATTAGTTCATCTAATGTGGATGACTAATAATAATTATTTTTAGTTTGATTTTTTGATTGATATTTAATTGGTATAAAAATTTATGATTTAAATTTGTAAATGCCCATATATAATTTTTATACTTTTTAGTTTTATGATATGGTGTTTTAGTCTTTAGCATATTAATTTTACTCATTCAATGCTGCAAAATTGTATTATTTAGATAATACAATTTTGCAGATATTTCTATTTATTTATTTTTAAGGAAAAAAAACTATACTTTCAGTATTTTTTCTCGCAGGGGTTTCTTCGAAATTTCTTGTTTGGTTTTATTCTTCAAACTTGTCTTAATATTTTGCAAGTGATTCGAGGACAACTAAGTTTTTCTAATTTTTTAAAAACTTTTATGAAGTTCAAAACTTGTTCTTTGGGCTTATTTGTTGGACTTTACAACGCTCTTTTTCGAGTAAGTATAAATACTATTAATTTTGATCAGGCTGTTTGTGATTTGTATTTTATTGGTTTTTATTTCAGTCATGTAATTGCTTGCTTCGTTGGCTTTTCGATGATGACTTTCCTGCTGTATTTGGCGCAATATCAGGAGCTGTAGCTGGTGTTTCTGCTTATTTTTACAAGAGCACAACTATATCCTTGTATTTTCTGTTTAAATTATTTGAAGTAAGTCGTTTTGCTTTAAATAATTTTTACTTTTTTGTAATAACGTCTGTTTTTGCAGACAAGGTTAACTAAAATTGATAAAGCAGTCATTTCCACCTGCAACCTACTTTTACCAAATTGAATCTATCAAAATGATCGAATGGCAACGAAATCATAAGTCAAGTAAATTTTTCGATTTTATAAATGTATCCCAAAAAGATGATGATCGATGATGAAACATAATAACCTTTCCCGCACGCAGTCCGTGAAGCGGAAAACATAGCGTTAAATTAACCTCACAAGGCTTGATAACGTCTATAATCGCAGACAATGTCACTGCTTGGGTCTTTAGGACTCCTCAGTGCTGTGTTGACCATTAACTGTTTAAGGTTATATAAATAGCGACATATATATATACATATGGACAAAATTTAACCTTTGTGGTACCTGTAGTTGGCACAATCAAGGGTAAATTTGTAGGCTGCTGACAAGCCGGATCTCAAGTGAAATGGAGGCAAATATTCCAGCTTGCTATGATTAAAGCATGCTGAATGTCTTAAAGCAAGCATGGCCAACACGTCGATCGCGACGTCTCAGCTGGTCGATCGCTTGTGATTTCAAGTCAGGGGCGTCCAACGTTTTTTGAGCCGAAAGCCATTTTAGCTCATCAAAAATATTGGCTGGCCAAAAAAATAAAACACCCCGATTTTCGTCCCAAAATCGTAGTGATCTCTCCGATTATTTAAATTTTGTCCTTTAAAAGCATTGTTTTTTAAAAAAAGGTTTGAAACCAGTCTCGGATGTTATGATTTTCGTTTTTAAAAACTAGCGATCTCGAAAAAACAAAAAAAGGGGCTGCACATGGAATCTATCTATCTTCAATTTCTGGCGAGATTTCTGCCAAGATCGGCAGGACAGAGACCTAAAAAAAGGCTATAAAAATTGGGACTGTCCCGCCAAAATTGGGACGTATCGTAAGCCTGCGTCATTTCGGAAAATATTGCGCAGGCTACTCAAAATCTTTACGTGGGCCCCGGGTTGGACGCCCCTGTTTTAAGTGAAAAGACTTAAAGTAAAATCCAAGACAGCTTCTGGTTTTGAGTGAACTTAAGACTTAAAGTAAAACAAACTTTAAGATTTAAAAGTCACTCCTAATTAGGATTGCATTTTCGTAGTGGTCGATTGCGAGTTTCAAAAAAAAAAATTGCACTTACCAACAGACAAGCTGGCCACTTCTATCTTTAGGAAAAAATAAAAATTAACCGGTCGCTTTCAAAAATTTTTCATAACTATCGTAATACTTTACCGAATAAAATGATTTGGACTTCAAAAAAACAATTTTGCTTGAATGGTTGTTTAAGTAATTGCTTTAAACACGTATTTTGACTTACAGCAGAGAGTTAAAGCACATTTTTCTATTAATTTTATGTATTTTCATCTCTACGATTGTGTTTTGTAGCATCAATTTATTGAATAAAAATTGTGTTCTTCCGTCAAAAATCTTGAGCTAAAAGACTTAAAGTATTTTTGTCTCCGTATTAGCAATTTTGGCCTTTGTATGTAAATTAACTTCAATGTTACTGTTAAACTCATTGCAAAGATTTTTTATGGGCGAAAAAAAAGAAAACGCAATGGAACAAAAATCGTAAGAAAAAAGCATGCGTTAAAACAAGGGTGTCCAACCTTTTACTCGTCGCAGGCCAAATATTCGTCTGAAAGTTTATAACGGGCCACAATCGCTGCAATATAATCAAAGTGATGTTCTCATGTGAGTTAGTTTGAAAATTTCCGTCTCCAAAAGTTTTTAAAAAAAAAAGAAAAAAAAAGGTCTTCACTCTGCTTAAAGGCTTTATTTTGTCAATTCAATAAATACTATCTGCATTTTGAGCATCGCTGGACTAGCGTTTTTCAAAAGGTTTTGCAGCACACTTGGGAATCTCTCACGCAACACAGGTTTAGGAGGTTTAGAGGCACTGCGATAATTCAAGATGATTGAGCATCTGAATAAAAATTCCTTCGCGGGCCGCGGGTTGGACATTCCTGCTTTAAAGCTTTTGACAAACGTTTTAAAGAGCAGCAAAAGTGTAAAAAATATGTAAAATGGAAATAAGAACTTTAAGTACGTATAATTGATTTACTCTTAGCAACTTTACTGTTCTATTAGTGCAAGAGCTTAATTGCTTTGCATTACATAGTAAGTATTATTTTCCCAGGTCAAATCTATGCTGCTTGTTTTTCTTTTCCGCTGTACAAGTTAATCAGAATTCTTAGTTATCATGGCCTACTTTATAAATAATGTTAGTTTTTTGGTAATTTTTTTACCGAATAAGTTATAGTACCTGTGTTCATATTTATTCATCATAGATATTATTTAGAAATTTTAAAGATTAAATATTTTTTGAGAGATTTATTTAAAAGAATTAGTTCTGCAAATTAAGCAATCGGTTTACGATTTCTTGTGTATAAAGACAATATGATAGAATCACTAAAAAAAGTTAAAAAAAAGCATCATACTTTTTTATTATGCTATGTTTTTCGTAATGCGGCATTCCATTTCTACTCATTAAATGCTGCATTAATTTATGACCAATAGTATTTTTTAACAATCGACATTTCGATAAATAAGTAAAATAGGTCTATACAGTGCTTAGAAAGAGAATTGTATCTTTATGGAAAAAAATCACAATAGCTTGCTTCATAGGTAAGGTAGAAAAAAAGTCTTTGCCCAAAATAAATAAATGAGTCGAGGTATTTTTTATTAAAGTCTAAAAACCATATGCTAAAACAAGCAATGAAGCGAAGTTTTAACTTCATCGTTTTTGCCACAACTGAGTTTCATTTCGTACGCCAGCTGTAAAAAATGCGAACCGGTAAATGCTGATTGAAAAATCTATGAAATAAATGAAACAAGCGTTAGTCTTATACAGTACAAATGTTTTTACTTAAACTTTAAAAATAATTTATAACCTCTCGTTTAAAATTAAAATTGCTCAAATTGATTAGGTAAAACAAAAAAATATCAAGCTTTCACTGGTAATTAATTTTACATTAACAAATATTGTTGTGTTTTTGTTTATTTTCCGTTTTCCGCTTCATTGCACAAAGCTGCGTGAAAGGTCTGTTGCACAGTCCGTCAAATCACAATTCACAACCGACTGAATATGTCGCAACTGTTTCATAACAAAATAAAACAATTTTTTTATGTGTTAAACACAGTACTAGGTGTGTTTAACATACAGTACTAAGTGTATGTTAAACACAGTACTAGGACATTTTATCGATCAACATTTCATTTAGCTCAGCAAGTTTCTAATCCAATGTTTTGTTATTTTAACGTGGATTTATAAACATCAGAAAACAGCTGTGATGCCATATGCTCCTAATACAGTTTTGATAAACTGTCTGGTCTCGGTTAAATCCGACTCCACAACCCCATTGTGTTTATCTGTGTTTTCAAAGTTTTATGTCGCGTATGGAGTCGTAGTTGACAATGTTGTTCGTGTAAGTTGTTTATTTTTCTCAGGTTCTGGGTTCCAAAGCAGTCGACAAAGGATGGCTTCCTCGAATTCCAAACTTGTTCATGCACGTCTATGGAATATCTTTGGGAATCATCTTACACGCCGTGAGTAGTTGTAAATATCCTACGTAGAAATGGACTAATTTTTTCAAATAGATTTGAAAACAGTTTGTATACGTCTTTCTGTTTGTTTTCATAAATATTTGGACAACGGTAAAAGCTTTTAACTTTAAAAATTACATGGCACTAGTTAATTGTCTGAAAATAAATCTACCCCTGCCAGCAAGACAATAATTTCTGATTGTTTTTTTTTTTGGATTGCCGTCATGAGATAAATAGGGAAGGAACCATTTTTACAAAAATAACAACAACGTAAAAATGGCGCCGAGTTTTAAATTTAATGGTCACGTGTTGTAAGCCGATGTCTTGATATTGTGTAACAACGTTTAAAAGAGTTGTTTTATAAGATTATGAAGTTGCAAACATTAAATTATGAAGTTGCTCTCGACTCTTTAAAACGTTTGCCACGTTAACAAGTTCCATGTTTCAATTGACCCCAATATTATTTTAAACTCTGTTTTTAAAAACTTGTTCAAGCTTAATTTAAAAAATTGTCAAGAGAAGTATTTTTTAAATTAAATCGTGTTTCTTGAATCTAATCACGAGTTACTTGCTTCAAGGCTTACCTCGAGCCCCACAACATACGTCGAACTTACTGGAAGTTTTTGTGTGGTGTCAGTGGTAACGTGTAAGTTGACTTTTACTTGTTTTGCAACATTAGGAAATTTTAAATTTCCAGCGACGTCTTATAAGACTCGGCGGTGTCACACTTCATTCATAATAATTTTAATCATGACGATGTAGTTTATTCCCGTTATTAGTAATCCAAAGTTTTATTATGAAATAATAATGGCGTCGCCTTGAAGCGCTGCTCTCGTAGTATGTGATATAACGTCCGACTCGCTTTCTATTGCTTGATGCATGTATCCTTTTCTCTTTTCGCTCGACAGTAATGACGTAATATGTTTTCGTCCAAGCTTTGCTATAGTCGCTAATTGTAGAACGTTCTGGCTCATTTAAGCGTAGCGTTCTCTCTAGGGAATTCAAGTGAAGTCCCGCATATACGAGTAAATTTGTCGGCACGTGACTTTTATCTATATGGTGGTGGTGGTGGTTTTACCCGACCCGTTCCTAGGGATGGGGGCGCAGATCAATTCCGCGGAGTCCCAATAGTCCGGCGACTCCCCACGGACGGGACCAGAGGTCCAGAAGAGAAGGGGTGTGGCCGAAAATGGCCCGACGCAGAGGGTCTAGTACAGGGCAGTTGAGCACGAGATGTGAGAGATCCTGTGGTTCAGAACCACAGTTGCTGCAAGAAGGAGTCTCGGCTCGACCAACCCTTGGAGATAAGAGTTGAGGAGAGTGCTGTGCCCGTTGCAGCGTAAACGGGAGAGAGCACAGCGAGCGGAGCGAGGGAGAGTAAGCTCCTCGGGAGATACTGTAGGGATTTGGTGATGAAAGAAACCAGATTGGACACTGCGTTTCCAACTGGTGTAGAGGGATAGTCGTTGTGAGGAGATAAGGGGTGTGAGGGATACTGGTATACTGGAGGGATCGAGAGAGGCACCGGCTTTAGCTAGAGAGTCAGCTAAGTCGTTACCTGGGAGGGAAGAGTGACCAGGTATCCATTGAAGATGGATAACCTTGGATTGAGATAGGGGTTAAGAAGAGATTGGGTATTGGATAGGGATTTTGGGGTTAAATATGGTAGGGGGGTAGAGAGAGTTGAAAGGACAGATAAAGAGTTGGAAAAGAAGGTGATAGAGTCGAAATTACAGGTCTTGGAGTGAGAGATACACCACTCAAGAGCATGTAGGAGAGCGAAGGTTTCAGCGCTATAACTGGTAGTCTAGAGACCAGTCGAGAAGGAAAGCGAGGTAGCAGTGACACACTTTGTACACTTGATGTGTATCCCTGCACCACCCTGTCCCAGCCCGCCAGGCACCGAACAGTCAGTCCAGGCAGAGATATCGCTGTGAGATAGAGTGGAAAGATGGGAAGTAGCTGCAGTGTTGCGAAGGGAGGGGGTCTTTGCGAGAGCATGGGGATGAGAGGTGGAGTGAGATTGTGTAATTAGATGGGGCAGACCAGGGGGGTTTAGGAGGGCAGAGGATTAGTGGTTCACGGGTGAGATGTAGGTTAGGGGTAAGGTTATGTGATCTGGAGAAGGATCTCCATGAGCACTTTTTGAGACGTGTACGGGGGTTAGAGTTCGCAAGAGAGGCTATGGGAAAGGTGGGAGGTAGACGGAGGGCTCGTTCAAAGAAGGAAAGGGATTGGTGAGTGAGGGTGATTCGTAGTGGAGGTAGAAGTGCTTCTATATGAAGTAGAGGAATGGGAGTGGACGATAGACAACCTGTGATTACTCGACAGGAAGATCTATGCATCCTCTCCACGGAGGTGATGTGAGTAGGAGATGAGAAGGGAAACCAGCCTGGGGAAGCATAGGTGAGGATGGGGCGGATGAAGGCTTTGTATAAGGTACATAAGGATTCTTTTGATGGACCCCAGGAGGCAGAGGCAATGGAGCGAAAAGCACGGAATCGGCTGTGAAACTTTTTCCGTAAGGATAAGACGTGATATTTGAAAGAGAGAGTGCGGTCGAAAGTTACACCGAGAAAGGTTGGACAAGGGTTGAATTTGAGAGGGGTGTTAAGAATGTGCAGAGAGGGTTGTATACGTGATTGGTAGGGGTCTAAGCTGAAGAAGGATGTTTCACATTTGAGGGGGTTGAGAGGAAGGCGCCATTTTGAGGACCATTCCACCAGTCTGTTGAGGGCAGCTTGTACTACAGCGGTTGCACACTCAACTCTCGGGGAGGAGGCCCAGATGGCTAGGTCATCTGCATAGAGAGAGGTCTTAACAGATGCAGGAAGGAAAGTGGGAAGGTCATTTATGTACGTATATAGAGAAGAGAACTGGTCCTAGAACCGAACCTTGGGGAACTCCTCTTCGGAGACGGAAAGGACGACTGTATGAATTACAGATACGGACTTTCGAACGGCGATCTGAGAGGTAGGATCGTATTTATTCAACAAAGCAAAGAGGAAGATCTAATGAGAGGAGTTTAGAGAGGAGGGCAGAGTGCCAAACTGAGTCAAAAGCTTTCGCAAAATCCACAGTGGCAAGGACTGTACGTGCGCCTGGCTTAGATTGGTGGAAGGAATCTGCGATTGACTGTGAGAGAAGGAGAACCTGGTCTACAGTCGATCTACCAGGTCTAAAACCAGCTTGCACGGGTGAGAGAATGTCATGTAGTTCGAGAAAATAGGTTAGTCGTCCTAAAACCATTCTTTCGAAGAGTTTGGAGGTACATGAAGTGAGAGAAATGGGTCTATATGAAGAAGGTGAGTCAGAGGGTTTTCCGGGTTTGAGAATGGGGATGATTGTTGATTGTTTCCAAGCAGACGGGAAGGTGTGTGTTGACCAAGAAAGGTTGAAGATGTATAGAAGAAAATTTAACGCAGATTGTGGTAGGTGGGATAGAAGAGGGTAGGTAATTTGATCAGGGCCTGAGGAGGTTGACGTTGAGAGTTGAGAGATAGCTGTAGAGAGTTCAATTGAGGAGAATGGTGAACAGAAAGTGGAATGCAGGGTGTTGCAGTGTGCAGTTCTGATTTGCTTCATTTGGGCTTTCTCGCTGCTTCGAAAAGGTTTTATGGTTTGGGTAGAGAAATGGGACTGTAGGTGTGAGGAGAGATGGTTGGCACAATCTATAGGGGTATGGCAATTTGAGAAATTGGGAAGGTCAGAAGTAGTTGGGGAGGGGGAGCCAGAGATGGAGCGAAGTAGAGAAAAGACTTCGCTGGGACGGGTTTTAGGAGAAAGGCTATAGCAAGTATTCTGCCACGACTTGGCTTTAGCCTTATTGATCACAGTGGAGGTATATCTGGAAGTAGCGATATAGTGCTGGCGGTCTTCTTCGGAACAGTGTGCCTTCGCAAATGCCTTTCGGCGTTTTTCGACGGCATCTGCGACTTCAGGAGACCACCAGGCTTTAGCAGGACGGCTGATGTTGCCGAAAGGAATGGCAGAAGTGGCAGCATCATTGAGGAGTTTGGTAAAGGTGTGGGTGGCTTCAGAAAGAGAGAGTGTTGTAAAGTTAGAGGGAGTAGGGCAGTGGGTATCAATATAAGTAAGGTATTCATCCCAGCGAGCTTTATTATAGTTAAATGAGGGGGGGCGGTGGAAAGAGTTAATTATAGGGGAAGTGGGAATAGTGATGGAGATAGGGAGATGATCTGAGCCGAGGTCCGGAAGGGTCTGCCATGTGCATTTAGAGGCTATTCGGGTAGGAACTAGGGAAAGATCAGGGGAAGAGCGGTTTCCAGTGGCACGGTGTAGTAGGGTGTGGTGTTCGGGGTTATTAAGAGGTAAAAGATCAGAGGAGAGGAGCCAATCAAACAGATCTTTGCCTGAATGGTCTTCCGGTGAGTGGGAGTCCCAGGATGAATGATGGCTGTTAAAGTCGCCAAAGATGTAAGTGGTAGGAGATGATGGTAGGAGAAAGGGTGAGAAGGATTTTGGGCGAGAGTCGGAGGAAGAGGAGCGGATAGGAGGGACATATACGTTAAAAAGATGTATGGGGGCGGCTCCTTTTATTTTAACTGCGATAGCTAAATAATCGGAGCTGGGGTCGAGGGAAGAGAGGGATTGTGTGGAGAGTGAAGTGTAAGATAGACCGTTTTTGACAAGTATCAGAACACCTCCTCCTAGGTTTCCCGTAGAGTTGGTGGTTCCTCTCCTCGTCATAAAACGGTTCTTTTGGAGGGTTTTGTAGCCTGGTATACGGAAGGTGGAGTCAGAGGAGAGGTGTGACTCTTGTATGAAGATGAGATTGTACTGATTATGAGAGAGAAAGTGTAGGAGTTCAGTACGACGCGGGCGAATCCCATTAGCATTCCACTGTAGGATTCGGAGGTTGTTTCGAGAGGGAGAGGAAGGATGAAATGAGGATTGTGTGAGAGGAGAGGTGGTTTGTTGGGTTTGAGGAGAAGGAGTAGTCAATGCTGAGGGAGGGTAAGTATAAATTAGTTGGGGGTGATTAGGAAGATAGGTGGGATTATTCGAGGTTGTTTTGGGGGAGGGTTTAGTTTTTGAAGATATGGTTTTGTGGTTGTTTGTGAGTGAAGGTGGGGGATTTGGAGTGTGAGAGGATGGAAATACAGAGAAGAATGAGGATACGGGATTGGAGTGTGAGAGGGAGGGGGGGGTGAGAAGAGGATTGACACATTGGGCAAGTCCAAGAGTATCCCGGGGAGATTTTGCGGAAGTCGGCGGGAGAAAGACCAGAACAGGAGAGGTGTACCCAGAGAGAACAGCCGGTACATTGTATTGATCTGTTTCCCTAGGTGACTCTACGGGAGCAGACAGAGCAGGGGTCTATAGGGCCAGGGTTGGGGTGAATATCACCGCTGATAAGAAGAAGCATAGAGATAAGAATCAGCGGTGAGTGGGATGAGTAATGAAGAGGTTTGGAGTGGAAAAAGGGACGAGGAAGAGATGTCCGAGAGAGAACAGAAGGGGTAGGGGGGCGGTCAATTGGGTTTAAGAGTGCTGTCCACATGTGACCGCGCATTGGACAGCAGGGATAAAAAATGAGAAGAGTTGTCCAAGGGAGAATCGCCCGAGGATGAGACCCTCGGGGAATTGACAAGCCATTTCGACCCTCCCCAGTGCAGGGAAGGGGACTGCACCACCACGTTGAGGTGGCTTGTCGTTGGTGCAGTTTATCTATATAGTATACTCGTATATAGCTCGCTCGATTGCAATGAGACAGACGAAAAAGAGAAAGCGGACAACGACGACGAAAAAGAGACGCATAAAGCGAAAAGTGTCGCTTTGAGAGAAAGTAGAATTTGGGGCGAGTGTTGAGTTTATTTTACGCCAGTGTTTTGGAGTTGTGTTCTACAGAGGTAGAATCATTTGTGTTGATTGAATCAAGTTATAGCGTTGATTTCGCTTTGCAGTTTGGCAAAGGGTGGAATAGAAATTTCGTCGGTCGTGACGTTTGTAATACATTCGTTCTTATTAGAGATAGTGGTCTCTGTTTGTGAAGAGTCTCCAACGGATCAATCCGAGCTTTCGTTCAAACCAACTGTATAAAACCGTCAGGCTTGTAGCAAACTACTTCGTGAGCCGGAATAAAATAAAACTTAGACACAGCTTTGTTTCAGCGCAGGTATTCGGGTTACTTAGCTCAACTGGTCCTTTAGGATTCCTGAACAAAGTCTGTGACAGGCGGTTTGCAGTTCGATTTTTTTAATAAAGTTTTCGTTTGGTTTTGTTACAAATTGTCATATTAGTTTTGATAATTTTTTTTTTTTGACACGACTTATTCTAGCTGTTATTAACTTTTATATTTTAACATCTTGCGGCTTTTACGTCGAGTGCCGTAACAGAAATCTTAAAGTGTATGTCGAAAATTTTTTAACTAGATACGAGTACATTTGAGGACGATTGGTTAAAAACAGAGGTTAAGCTCATGGTCTTCGACATTCAATCATTTCTGAGAAAGTTTCCCTCTCTGTTTTTAAAAAAATGAAGAGCTATGATCTCATTGAAAAAAAACGTTTAACTGACTTTACTGTGAATTAAGTCCGCCTGCTAACAGTAAAAATTAAACGAATAACTAATCTATGTTGTAAAAGATAATTTTTTTAAAAATTAAATACCAAAAAATGTTGAAATTGGAAAACGGTGATACTCGACCATCTAAGATAGAGAAACGATTCCTATCAGCAAATAATTGTTAACAAAGAAGGTAGAAGGTAGAGGACCCTGGAAATCACTACTTAAAAGTACCAAAGGATGCTTAGTTTCTGCACAAATTTTGCGAGAAGATTCCATAAGCTTTTACATGTATCTGTTGTGAAAAATGAACATTTTTGATACGAACAAAATATAACGCACTTTATAAAACACAGAATTTGCGGTTAAAGTATCCACAGCAAACATTTTCATCCCGTTGACATTGAATGTTATAGGAAAAACAGACTAGTGATATGGGTCTTATTTCAACTTTTTATACTTAAATTCTTGCGTACGCGATTATTAAATATGAATGCAACCGACCGTTGGTGTCTAATCAACGTGTATTAATATTTTCCGTTTTAAGCCAGCGCTTGCATAGAAAGATTTCCGAGTCAGCCAAGTTACTTTGGGTTAGCTTCAGGCTTTTGCTTAAAGGTCCTTCGGCTTACTTACGTGAAAGGCCATGTTATTATGCACTGGTTTAAGTAAATGGGTTAAGAAGTGAATGAGACTGCATCCATAGATGCTGGAGCCATTTCTTACGTGCGAAGTAGTGATTTTCTCTCCTCTGCCTCTGTTCGCGATATAAATCCACGAGCTATCTTTTTAGTACAGGGTTTGTAAACTGGGAGTCCATAGCGACCTATGCAGGGGTCTACAGGATTTTTGTTTAGAATAATAATGTTAATGTATGTTCCATTTGATTCAAAACAATTAACTCGATGTTGAAACATTAAATTTCTTCCGAAAATAAAGTCAAAACACGTGAAAAAGGTCTTTGACAAAAAATGAGCTTTTTTTTCTTTATTTGATTGGGAAAAAATTTCAGACTTTGGATCCATAGAGTTATACAAAAAAAGGCCCGGGTTCCACGTGTTCCGACGAGTTTAAAAACCCTGCTTTACCTAACCGATACAGTAAATCAGAAACATCACATTCAACTGGAAAAGATTCAACAATTTGTCAATTTCAAAGCAGAATCGCTTGCTTTACTTTTCAACATTTTAAAGGCATTCTATAAAACGCTATCGTTCAAAGAAAAATTTGTGCAGATACCAGGCATAAGCTGAAGGGTGACAATTATTTACAAAGTCATTTATCCACTTCGAATAATAGCAAACATTCCTACAACGCGACGCAAGGTTTAAAGATTACTAGATTGGGAAAGCACAAACAATGTATGCTATCTTTCATCTGATTTTATATGCATGTTACACATTGCTGCATTCTAATTAACTAGATTCAATAGTTTTACTACGTCGACGCAGAACTTTTAAAAACGCGCTTTGACCTTCTTGAGCGTTATAATCGTGTTTCTTTTGACCGATCGAGAGCTGTTATATCATCACAATTATGCAAACGTTCTTTTCAATAAACTTCGATATCGTTTGCTCAGCTGCGGCAATACCATTTTTTACTTGAAAATTACTACTTCTAAGTTTTCCTTTGGCTTTAAAATTGCCTTATTCTTTTCAGTAAGCCATAAAAGAGTTATTTGAATTTAATTGAAATGGTTCCCATAAATTGAATTTTTAATATCCGTTTAATTAAAATAAGCAAAGTTGTTACCTCAAAAAAGATGCAACTTTGTAAGTTAAACCTTTTTAAAACATTTCATTGATGCCGTAGACGACCGACTTCGTATTCACGTTGTGGCGAGTTTCGCCATCGATGCAAGTTCCCAAAGTATTGCAGTCAGTTTAACTTGTTGGGTTTGATCATCCTTGTGCAGTGGTTTGCAACCGAAATGTCATTTTGATTTTCGCATTGGCAACATCGCCATGCCGTTTCGCACGAACTGTTTTTATAAGTAAGTTAGAATGGTCAAGTCAATGAACAAGGAAGTGCCCACAGGCCTGTTTCGTCCTTAGGACTCTTCTAGCCTGTTTCGTCCTCGTCCTTAGACAGACGAAGAGAAAGGAGCAGCGAAGTGATTTCAAGGCTTTCTTTCCAGCCTTTTACAAGAACAGCATGTTACATTATGTTCAATGCGACGATTGAACTTAAATCCATAGAAAACAACAACACCGTATTTTTTACTCTTCAGCAGCACAGTATTTTCAAAACCAGAGTCTGCTTGAACGTTTCTCGAATTCGGACTTGAATACTGTTTAGTTTGATGTTTGTCGTATCAGGATGAGTAACTATTCTTTTCGAAAAAAAGTTGCTGGAAGAGTGAATTGCCCCTGTGATAGCGCTTTTGCGGTCGACGAGATTTAGTTGTTGTCCTCTAACAACAAAACTGCGCTTCGTAGCTTATAGCAGTAGACTTATACACTGTTTGTTTCAAACTTTAGAGAATAGCACCATCGTTAAGAAATTAAAAAGTTGAAGCGTTGGTTGAAAGTAATATAGGCAATTCTTGTTAGAGAAACACCGAAAAAGTTCAAACGCGCTATCCAAATTACATTGAGATTGGGGTAAACTCAAGTAGGAACAATGATATATGACAATTATTGGGTTTAAGATTGCAACAGTTCTGAAGTGATTAAACTACCAATACCATTTCACAGGCCGCTTGATAGACTTTTACTTTTTATAGTTTATTCTTAGGTTATTTTGTGAAAGTGCCCACGTACATGTACTTACATGGGTTTGCGTTTCACTCGGATTTTTACTTTGATTTTCACACAGACTTTTATGACATTACAGACTTTATTTACAGATTACCGTTGATGTTTCGGAGGCTGTATGACGTTTACGGAACAAAGGCGTCTTCACTATATCCTGATTATTTTCCGATTTTTGATTTAAAATATGTTACCAGTTCGGATATTAAAGATCTTGTTATTGCTTTCGGAAAATGGAAGTAGCCTTATAATACGCATAGTTCGCTTATATCTAATTAATTATTTTTCCTCATTGTGTTATTTCGACATTTTGATTTGACTTTATGCTAAGTGCAATTAAAAAATTTATTTATTTAAATCGATCAAATAACAAGGTTTTGATGTTAAATAAATTCAATATTTCTACAGAAAAGTACAGATTTAAGGAAAGCAAGGTTGTGAACTCGAACTTGAACCCGAAAAACTCGGTCTTTTTTGCCGAACTCGAACTTGAACTCCTTGAACTTGAAAAATAAAAATTACTGAACTCGAACTCAAAATATTTAATCAAATTTGAATTCATTAATTGAAAAGTTTTAAAAAGAGAATAAATGTTAATTATATTTTGGATTTTTCGGTATTAAATTGTTAAATTTCAAATACCACGCAGTTGTATTTTTTTTTAAATTTTATTTTATCTTTATATTTATCCTCCTGACTCGCAGGAAAGCGACGGAGGCGTAATACATAGGATAAGCAATTACCCCGACCTGCTTCCAGAGATGTCAAGATATTGCTGTCCGCTTGTAATTTAATAGAGATATAACTGTAATTTAGAACTGCTTGCCAGGACCACCAAACAGGGGAATGTGCCGTAAATTGTCTTTCCCAAGGACACAACAGAATGGCGCGAGTAGGTTTTGAACCGACATCATGTTGATCACAAGCACGACGCTTTAACCACTCGACCACGCCGCCGCTATTTGACTAAGGAAATATTCGGCAGCGTGGTTGAATGGTTAAAGCGCCGGGATTGCGATCGACATGGTCTCGGTTCCAAGCCTACTCGCGCCATTTTGTGTCCTGGAGAAAGAAACTTTACGGCACTTTCCTCTGCTTGGTGGTCTTGACAAGTAACTCTAAATTTTAATCATTTCTCTATTAAATTTCGACCGGACAGCACTATATTAGCATCTCCGGAAGCAGGTCGGGGTAATTGCCTACCCTATGTATTAGCGCCTCCGTCGCTTTCCTGCAAATCAGGAGGATAGCTATAGAGATAAAATAAAAAATAAATTTGGGCAAAGTCGGAATTTTTCAGGCAGCAATAGGAAAATATTTGGGCAACAAAAATTTTTTTGAGCACAGAAAATTAACTACTTTTGCAGGACAAAGTTTTCCAAATTCAGAAGAACGATTACAGTTTGAGGTGAAGATTGATCACAACTTTTTTGGAATAAAAATTGAAAAATCTGAGACAGATTCCAAGTAAAAAATCTTCTTTTTGGTCTTCACTCTAAATTTGAGACAAAAATTTTTCTCATTTTTGTAAAGTGCTAAAGATCATAATTCGAGTCCCTCCCCAACATTTTTTCGGCTGCATCATTATTTCTTTTTTGTTTATCTCTAAATCAGGGATGTCCAACCTGCGGCCCAGCAACGATTTCCAGTTTTCTGGCTATAATGAAGGTTACGAAGAAGAGTTTCGCGAGATTGGTAAAAGACATTTGGAGCGGAAATCGATAAATAAGAGGAGATTCTAGAAGACCTTTTTTTTTAGAGAACACCTGAATTTTGGGACAAAACTTAAGAAATCGGAGCAAAATTCTACGCAAACAGCTTTCTGCGGCCCACCAACTTCCGCTCGATTTGAAATCTGGCCCAACTTCTAAAAAAGGTTAACATCCTGCTCTATAGGTGGTAGCTTTCTAATTTTCTATAGTTATTGTGTAGATAGGCTTAATTGAGCTTTTGATTTTTACAGCATCAAATAGAACTCGAGCTTGAACTTAAAAAATTGAAAATTAAAGAACTCGGACTTGCGAATTTTTTATAAAATAAAAATCTATCAAGTTTGCAACCCTGAAGGAAAGACTGGATGATTTTATACAAAATATTATTTTGTTAAAATGTAATTTTGTGAAAAAATTCAAACTCACGGTGTAGCTTTTGATTAAACTTTGGACGAAAAAATTGCCTGCCTTTACAAAAATGTAGCCTACCGGTATCTAGTTTCGTTCTGCAACTAACAGGTCATTAGCGTCCCGTTGTTTCGCTATGCGGGCATAAAATTAATCGAAATACTTTTCCAGCTCTTAAAATAATGGCATGGCAATCACTGCAGACACAAGGGTCAAATTGGCAATATGGTCGATTAAGTTCATCGCCCAACTAGTTAATTTGAAGTCGCGTTACAGCCCAAAATATACAGCGAAAAAGCATTTTTGTTTCATCTCACTAAGATGGGGAATACGGACACTAAAAAGAATAGCGTGGTTTCCGATAATGCGATTTCCAATTTAAATAAACCTCGATAGCAATTGCAAACAAACAATTATTCTCGAAAGCTGGTGAAAGAGTCTTATGTAATCGCTGTTAATTGCCCTAATGTTTCGCCGTTGTTCTGCAAAGTAGGCGGACAAATATTTGACTTAATTGATGATAAACTTTTAGAATAATAAATTTACTCAAAACTGTATACCGAATTTTCAAACAATATCGTTTTCACATCTACTGTTTATCCAGCTGGCTGGCAAGAAACGGTAAAAGCGTTGGTTTCCAACCTTTTTTATACATTCTTTTGACTCTTGCCTTTGAACGTTTTCAGATCTTAATTCCTCCCGACATATCACATAGAATAAGGCCTAAAACAAACGGGTCAAAAAATAGGCAAATTTTATGAAAAATTTGAAAAGATATAAACTTTTTAATGGTTTTACTCGAACCCGTCCGGCAGACGGAGCGTGAACAATTACAGTCGAATCTAATGTAAGCTCATGCTTCTGTCTGGCAGATTTTAAAAGGCACTTTCTGCCCTCCCTTTTCCATGGCCCCTCGTTTTAAGACTGTTGTCTCATTTTGTGTAATTTTAGTGTCATTTGAATAAAATCTACTGTTCTTGACAGTCTGTTAAAGAATATATAAATTAGGCTAATTTAAAAATACCGGGTTAGTCTATGCGTGAACAATATCAAACAATTACCATCAAAATTAACTCTCAGGGCACCGTAAAATGTGGTGAATAAGGACAGTTTTGATTGTTTTTGGTCCATAAAAGTTTCTGTTAAACAAATTTTACGATCTTTAGTATCAATTTTGTGGCCAAATAACTGGATTGTCTCAAAAAGCATTTTAATTTGCAGTGTTGTAAAGACTCGAGTGCGATTTTTGAGGATTCGGACTCTTGCATCAAGAACTCAGACTCGAACTCGGACTCGTAGATTTTTTTTGTCGGAACTCAGACTCGGACTTGGACTCGTTAAAAAAACAGCGTTTACCGAGTAGAAAAAAATAATTCTAATGAAAGAAGCTCGATAATTTTAGTCAGAAATTACGAAAAGAAAAGCAGCCAGACATTTGATTGCCAGTTGCCGAATTGTTAAGCTTCTTGGCAAATATAAGGCAGACGGATTACCGCTGCAAACCAGATTTGTCCGTGAGAAACAGCTGTCTGGACAACTTCGCTGCGATCATCAGACGAAATCTTAGTTGATTAGGATAGATTTCGTGGACGAATTTGTAGTTTGCAAATGAAAAAGATTTTAGGGAGAAACTTAATCATCTATAAAAAAAAAAGTCTTCACTTAAAATTTGTCTTCAGGCCGTTCGTTGCTGGGCTTTTAAAAACTTTTTAGCAGACAATTGAAATTCTGACTTCGCATCAAAGCGCAGCCGTATATAAACGGACTTGCGCATTTGCTTGGGTATTGTGACGTCACATAGGGTTTTTTGGACAACGCAAATGGCATGGAATTGGACTTTTCTCCTCGCAAGTGGCTACAGCTCGAAGAATTTGTCGAATTGCTGCACAAAGTTTATGAGGCAATTATGTTGACCCAAGGAGAAAATGCCCCAACAATAAGTTTGGTGTTGCCCACAGTTTTATCATTAAAAAAGCATTTGGTTGAGTTTATTAAGAAAAAATCAAAACACTTAAAATTCAAGGTAGAACAAATATTGCTATCTTTGACAACTTGCTTTTCCGGAATTTTTAAAAACGTAGAAACAAGATTTTCTGCTTTAAGAAGTTCCGACACTTGGTTTGTGGATGAGCCTTTTGGAGATGTATTTATATCGTGGCGGCTACACTTGATCCAATGTTTGGGTTAGAATGGGTTACAGAAACCGTAACAAATGATGAAGAAAAAGAGAGCCTGACTTCAAGCGTAAAAGGCAAGCTTTATTTTATTTGTTTTTATTTTTTGAAGTAATTTCTAAGCTCCGCATTTTATGTAGAATAGAACAAAAAACTTAACAAACTTGACACTTGTTTTCTTAGTAAAGATTTTTTGAAGTGCATAATACAGAATTGAAAATATACAGTGTAATAACAATTTTTATAATGCAATGTTTGGAAATGTTTTTTAAGACTCGAACACCATTTTATTGACAATGTTTCCTACTTTTTGTATATTTTCAAAGTATTCTCTCCAAAGTTATAGAAAAACTACATTAAACTAATAAAACAAAACGTTTCGTAAAATTCACATTTAAGAAATGTAAAGCACTAATTATGTAACATGCCCAATATTGTGAATAACAACTAATTATTTGCCAGATAATAGAATAAATTTTTAAAAAGTATGCTATACATGCAGTAATACAAATTTCGTAATTCTTGCTGTCAGGTGACATTTATCAGAAGAGATCTGTTTAAATATAAATTTACTAACTATTTCCTGCCCTATATTGAATAACTTTTCTAAAAAAATGTTTTCTGTTCTCTAAATATTTGTTATATTTTTGGAGCTGGAATGCAACAGGGGCAGGGGCGCTGGAAGCGGGGGGGAGCAATTGCCCTGTTCTATGTCGCGATATTAAAAAATTAATATGATCTTAGAGTGAAAAAAATATCAGCTGAAAATACTGTAAAGTAAATAAAAATTTCAAGTAATACACCAATTAAAAACGAAAAAGATAAGTACTAGTGCACACTATTTACTTGAAATGTTTGGCATGCTTTGACAATAGCATCATTTGAAAGGATTGTTTCATCGTAGGTATATTGTTATAAGAAATATCATCTTTTAAGATATCCATAAACTTATCAAAGATCTTATTAATAAATTTTGGAAAAATTGCATGATGAATGAAACGGAAAGAAAAAGTGGTTTATAAACCATAAACCAAGGATTCCCAACCTTTTTTCGTACTCGTACCTCTTGGGCACTTTGTAAACACGTACCATTTCTTGACGAACAACTATAATTTGATCGAAAATTAGTTTATTCAACAGAAAAATAATATAGCCTACATAAAATAGCCATAAAAGACCACAACTAAATTTAATAAGATTTTAAAAATTACTCAAGTTGCCCCTAAAAGACCTTCGCGTACCACAGATTGGGAACCCCTGCATAAACCACGCTTTCTTGCAGTTCATCATTGCCAACAGTTTTTCCTAACGAGGGTTGGCCGAAAAAATTCTTAAGAAAACAATCTTTTTAAAGACTACCAAAATTGAAGAAGTTAATGGTTTCGTCAATAGACCTACAAACTATTGATAATTTTAATAAGTTTTCCAAATGCACACTTTTTTTGAGCCAGGATCTATACAGAATAATGTTTTTGCTGTCGATGACATAGAAATTACCTAGGTTTGTATTAAGGTTAGAAAGCCGTGCACAACATTTTGTTTTATTTGTTTCACACATGGTTTTACATACAACTTACTCGTATACGGATAGTGCATGACTGACATTTAAATCATTAAAAGTGATGATTTTGTCACGCTGAGCAAATTCTTTAGTTTTTAAAGTTTTTTTGTTTCTGAAAAAACTTTACAGACTCGTCCTGATGAATGGCGTGTTTATTCGTCAGTGCTCGTGGTCTAGGTGGGCTAGTAGCTAAGGCTTTTATAGTCTCGATACCAACTTTTCTCGTTCGATTAGGCTTTTTTAACTCTGAAGCATCGGCTTTAGTGCTTTAGTGCTTAAGTGCCACGTCTTTGCTGGCTATCGGCTTTAGCGCCATGACTGCATGCACCAAAAGTGTTTTTAAAACATATTTTTTAGACATACTTCAGGTTTTTTTTTTATCAAAACTATTGTTAGCTAATTTTTAAAAAATTGACACGTTCTTTACAATTAAATCATAACAGCCAATAAAATTCGCTTTATTGAAACAAAAACTTTTTTATTTTTGTTCTTCAGATGCATGGTGACTGTAAGAAAAAAAAGCGAAGATAAAAAATATACTGAGAATGAAAACGCTCCTATAATTACATCAACGCAAATTAATGTGAAAACATTTAAAAGGGACCCAAGGCGAACCGGATACAGTATATGAAAAATTAATTCTCAACAACTAAAGCAAAATTTAGTTTGAAAAAAATTCTTTTTGTAAATAAAGACTATTTTTCATTAACAAAGCATTTTCAAAAGAGATTAGCCTACATTGTAACCAATCAAATTTAATTTTAAAGACTTTAAATGGAACAGTAAAATAACCAAAACCAAAGCAATAAAAACGAAGGCAATTATTATGCGACAGGCCTGTTTTGGTTTATGGACCTCATTAGGCATAAGTTATTGTAAACCTCTAAATTAAATGATTGCACGAAAAATCAGATTTAAATTGAGTAGCGACAAAGCCAAACTGTTATCCCAAATAGCCAACACTCAAAGTAGAGTAGTGAAAACATCAATTATATCTATCCATAGATGAAAATAACACAACTAATTCTTGTGAAAAGAGAAGAGGGTCGACTTTTCGTACGCCATGGTTCTTTTTTTTTCCTCTTAGATTTCTCTCTGATCTCAATTTCCATTATGAGATAGAGAACAAAAAAGCAATCGCAATTATAATCGCCATCGTTTTTATTGTGTTTTGGTTTTGCTTATTTCACTGTTCCTTTTAAACTCGTTGAAATTAGATTTGGTTATTTACATTGTGATCTCTTTTGAAAATGCTTTGTTTAATAAAAAAATAATTTTTAATTACAAAAAGAATTTTTCTCAAATTAAATTTTGCCGTTAATTTTTGGGGGAATGACGGGACTTGCCTCCTAAAAAAAAGAAATGCGGTAAAAACTTTGAGTACTATTGATCTAAAACTTTTGTAAATATTATAAATAAAAAATTTAAACTAATTCAGTTTCTAAAGAATTTTTTAAAATTAAATAAATAACTAAAATAATTAATTAAATAAATTGAAATGTCATCAAATTTATAGTCAAGAAAAAGTACAACAATGCAACAAACGGTTACTTTAACATACTAAAAGTAGCCCCAAAAGTAGTCCAATTTGCGACTTTTCACCCTGTGCGGTCGTAGCGTGAGAAAGGGACGTGCAAACGGAATGCCGCTTGTTGACTAGCATGAACGAAAACATTCAAATGAATGAGTTAGCTGCGGCTTATAAATGCCTCTATAATCTTTGTGTCACATTGAGCACCAAAGTATTGTGATACTGCTTCGAAAAAGCGAATTCTGTCAAATCATCTGTGATTGCTGGAGAGATTTCATTCCGAGCTGGTTCACTCTTCATTCACCCCTCTCATTTGGTTCACCTTTGAAAAATTTTTAACTAGATTTCGATAGATATGCAAATTTTTGATTTGAAAAGTTAATTGAAAGACAAAAAAAAATAAAAATTAAAAAAAAAGATCAACACCTCGCTTTTATATTTACATTTATTGGGAGTGCGTTTTCAACCAAAAGTGTGCTTCTTTTCCTCGATTCTGCTGACGCCGCGAAGATTTTGAGTTGTTGACGTTGACGCTAGCGCCCTTAACATTTTTTTTTGTTGACTGAGAAAGTGATTAGAAGTGAGCGGTGCGACTAGAATAAATCACATCGTGTTGTTCATACCCGATTTGCGGGACTGACGCTTGGAAGGGTATTTGATTAAGTTTTTTGTTAACTCTGGGTTTAATATATATTTATTAACGTTTTTTGTTTAATACAGCAATATTAATCTTCACAATTTAACACAAAAACTTTGATGTAAAATTTCTCCCTAAAGGCGCGTTTACAGCCGTTTACAGTACTTTTTTCTTTCAGCGCGATTTTGGTTTGTTTTATTGACGCTCAAATCCACTCATGTTTTCGAGAAAAAATTTTACGTTCTCTTGCTTTGATTTTATTATCATTTTTCTATCGCGTTATTTTTTTTTGAGCTTTTCTTTTTTTCTACGCCCTAAAACCTTTTGTTGTGGTTTTTATGTTTGTGCAAAATAAATTATGAAACAAAGAGAATAAAGCTAAAAAATTGACTTTAAAAAGTATTGTGTTAAAAACAAAAGAGCAAGAAGAATTGAACACGCTAAGCAGCGGCCTCCCTTCTGAACCACCTGAAATAAACTTAAAATCGTTTTTCAATCGCTACACGCTCATAAATTTATTTACATTGAACATGTCGATCGTTTCAAAAAAAAATTTTACTATAATTACAATTTACTACTTTCGTAACAAATTTGTACCAATTATACAATTAGGAACAAATTAGACCAGTTCTTCGAAATCTTTTTTCACTCATAACACACTTGGAAACTTCTAGAATTTCGCGGCACATCTCGATAAAAATTGAAAACACAAAATAGACTTGGTAATCAATTTACTTTAATGAGTTTAAGCGCTTCGCTAAAATTTGAGTAGCTTAAATTTAAAAAAATAATTTTGTTTTTTAAAATTGTTTGGTTACCGTTATCCCGTGGTACGTCTAGCATTGTCTTGATACACACACCTCTATGCCGCTGCACACGGATTGCGGAGCACTGCGTTAGAGATACGCTAAACGAATAAAGCTGTTACGACAAAGTCATAAGTTTATTTTCGTTAATGGCATTTAAGTGGATTAAGATAATCTATTAAAAACTTGTAAATTACGAAGTCGATCTAAAAACAAGACAAACAACGAAATAACTTTTCATTTAAAAAATAAATTTTAAATGTAAGTAAACCAATTCTTGCTTCCCAAGCGGAAAAATAACAATTTGACTCTCATTGTTTAGCGATCACGTGTATTTATATAACAATTAATTTCGCCCTTTTACTTGCTTAAAGGCCAGCTCAATCCTGGCCACCGGGTCATGTGATCTGGTTTCGTATTTTAAAATTGGTTTCAAGACCGGACGCTTGTTACTGAAAGTGATTGTAAAAATTTTTGCACCTTACTAAATTGATCAATTACGTTTAAATTTGCATGTGCTAAAGAAGCTGAGGGCTAGAACTTAGTGTTTCGATGAAGTTTTTTTTTTATAGTCTAGAACATAACAATCCACTTAGGAACTTCAAGCTCATCAATTATTACTTTCTTCTGGTAATATCAACACAACCTTTTTATTAACACTCTGGTAATATTCAATATTAACACATAACTGGACTTTCACACCCTTGAAATTAAGTAATTCAATAAGTCTTTGTCCAGACACCTAGTCGAAATGGCAACCGTTGCTTTGTAGAACAAGGTTTGGCTTTATGTAGTTTGTTTTAACAGCCAAGTCATAAAGCGGATAGCTTATTTTTGGTGATTTAAATTTGACTTGGGACTATAAAATTAGTTTAAGTTTTACAATCAGTTAGCCACTAAGTTCTTACAAGTATAAAAACCAGCACAAGCAAGGCAATCAATGACCAATAGAATATTGAAGCAATGTATAAACCTACGTATATCAGTTAAAAAATGGTAGAAGCAATTGCAAGTTTTTATTCTTATTCTTTTGAGTAAGGTTATACGGTAATAAAGTTTTATAAATTGATTAAACTTGTTTATATTGAAAAAGAAGTTCATTCTCTAAATATTAAATTAGATACAATTCAAGAATATTTAAATAAAATTGAAGTGGAATTACAAGAAAATAAACAAAAATTGGACTATAAACTTGACAATTTATTGGAAGAATTGGAAAACATAAAAAATCCCATTCATTTTTATCTGGAAAATTATGAGTTACAAGAAGTTGTTAAAACCAATAAAAACAAATTGAATAAACTTAAATCAGAAAACCTTTGCTTAAAAAAAAACAGTTTGTGTTCTTAAACAACAACTTGAGGATACAGACTTATCATTAAAGAATCTTGAGCAATATTCGAGAAGGGAATGCATTATAATAAATGGTATACCTTATAATAAAGAATCAACTGATGATCTTGTGGTGGCTTTAGCCAAAAAAATTGATGTTAATATAACGTCTAAGGACATAAGTATCTCTCATCAATTGCATAATGCAAATCAACAAAATAACTCACCCACCATCATTGCAAAGTTTCTAAGCAGGAAAATTAGGAACCAAATTTATAACAAACTTTACAAAACTGAAGAGTAGACAATCAGCAAGCAATAATAAATCAATTTATATAAACAAAAGTCTCACTAAAACTAATAAGAAAATTTTAAATATCTGCAGAAGTTTCAAGAAAACAAATAATTGGAAATATTTCTGGACCAGACAGGGTCACACATACTTAAAAAAACAGATAATTCTAATACTATAAAAATTGATAGCATTCAGGCACTATCAAAATATGCAACAAATACCAGGTTAAATGAATCACACATTGACCAATCATCTTGCAGTTCTAGCCTTTTACTAGTAAGTTTAATAGTATTTACATTTATATGTTTTAAGCTGAGTTTGGAGTGTTTAATTAAAGTAAGCTATTATAGCACTAGGTTTTTGATACTGTTTTCTAAATAATTATTGTTGCAATTACTGTTAAGTTATTGTGTTTTGTTTGTATTTTATAAATATTTCTTGTTGCAGTTTTTAATTTATATTTATTCATTGTTGTTTTTGCTTTCTAGATATCTATTGTCGGAATTATTGTTAATTTATTGTGTTGTGTTTTGTTTGTATTATATATTTCTTGATACAGTTTTTTAGATTACACCACTCTGCACCAATTTTGCTGAATTGGAAGTAAGAGATGTTTTTAGATAATTCCTGGGTGCTGATTCCAAAAATCCTATCAATTTTTGTCTATCAGCTACAATTAAACAATCTTCCATCAGCTAATTTTACACATTGCATAGCTACAAATAGCCTACCTTAGTTGTTGTATCAGCCTACAATTACATCGTACTTTGCAATGAAGGCCTTCTAATTCTTTATAACTGATCAACATTTTGCCTTTTAATGGTTAAACTTTTGTTGTTCACTCAATGGAGCGCCAAGAGGTCACCTTCTCACTTTGTAGCTTGACTGGTTAGATGAAGCTTCAAAGTACCTTGCCCTAAATGATCTAAGTCTTCTGCTGGTTGTTTTAGTTCATAGTACTAAGTACGTATTTTTGTTGGATGAAGAAGGTGTAAGCTACACCCAGATGTTTTCTTCTATATTTGTGGATGTTTTACTGTTCCAAAGCAAAGCCAGAACATCACATATTTTGTGAAAAAAGCTTATTTAGCATACTTCGGCATCAAATTGGGTGATCAGGACAAATCCTGGGCACCTCACAAGGTGTGTAGAGCATGTGTCAAAAATCTAAGACAACAGACCAAGGGAAAGCGAAAGAGTTTGAGCTTTGGCATTCCAATGATACGGAGAGAGCCAGAAAACCACGTAGATGACTGTTATTTCTGCATTATAAATGTAGCTGGATTTAGCTCCAAAAATAAATTCAAAATCAACTATTGTAACATTCCATCAGCCATGAGACCTGTACCTCATTCTGACAGCATCCCTGTATCCACATTTAACTCTTTTACTCAATCATTTAATGAGACAGATATCTGTACATCAAAGGACAGTTCTATTGAAAATGATGAATATCACCCATCTTCAGATCAAGAGAAGCTACCAGTACTAATCAAGCAGAGTTTTTTAAACGTAATTTGAATTTGCCAAAAGATACTGCAGAGCTTTTAGGATCCAGGCTATACCACAACAATCTACTAGCTCCTGGAACCACATTTTCATTCTACAGATGAAAAGAGGAAGGTTTGGTTTCGTACTTCAGCATGGACGATACATTTGTGTTTTGTCATGACATAGGTGGCCTCTTACATGCAATGGGTTGTGTGTATGATCCAAAGGAATGGCAGCTATTCATAGACAGTTTAAAAGCTAGCTTAAAGTGTGTACTGTTGCACAATGGCAACAGATATGCCTCTGTACCAATTGGTCATTCTGTACATCTGAAGGAAACGTATGAAAATATGAAAATCTTAATAACTAAAATCAAATATTTTGACCACAATTGGTTAATATGTGGTGACTTAAAAGTTTTGTGCATGCTACTTGGCCAACAAGGTGGCTACACTAAGTATCCCTGCTTTTTATGTCTGTGGAATAATAGAGCCAAAACAAAACATTGGGAATAGGAACAATAGCCTGAGAGAAAAGAATTTACACCTGAAGAGAAAAACATTCTTAACCAAGCATTAGTAGATCCAAGCAAAGCGTTACTACCACCACTACACATTAAGCTGGGCCTAATGAAGCAATATGTGAAAAGACTGGGTAAACATGGGGCATGTTTTGGGTATATTTGCCAAAAATTTTCTGCCTTGAGCAATGAAAAGTTAAAAGCAGGAATATTTGATGGGCCAAAAATAAGACAGCTAATGAAAGACAAGAAATTTATTAAAACTATAAATCAAGATGAGAAAAAAGGTTGGATGGCTTCTAGGCAGGTCGTAAGCAACTTTTTGGGTAATAGCAAATTACCTAATTATAAAGAACTTGTTAGAAACTTGCTTTGCGCATTTCAAAAACTTGACTATAACATGAGTGTGAAAGTACACTTTCTTCATAGTCATTTGGATTACTTTCCAGAAAATTTAGGAGCTATGAGTGAACAGCAGGGTGAATGTTTCCACCAAGATATCAAAACCATGAAAAAACAATACCAAGGTCAGTGGAATGTTAATATGATGGCGGATTACTGCTGGTGTCTTATGAAAGATGAGAAAATGTATGAACATTCTCAAAAGTCAAAAAGGAGAAAGCTTCTTCCATAAAATGACACTGTTATAAATGTGCTTTTATAAACTTTTATTGGTTTTTTACACTTTGGCATATTTATATATTCTGAATAATGCTCTATGCTATACGTATTTCCTCTAACCATCAAAATTTTCAATTGCATTTTGTAAAAAGTTGACGTGATAGAAAAAATCTTAGGATACTTTTGGAATCAGCACCTCAAAATTAACCAGACTACATCTTTTTTTAACCCTTCGTGGGCCGGTGGGGTCTCTATGGACCCCAGCAATTTTTTAAAGTTATACAATTTCATATCTTTTTCGTTTGGAATCTTGGTTCTTCCTGACTTTTGTTGTTGATAGCTTGTGTATGTGTGCACAAATTTTTGACAGTTAATTTCTCATTTTGGTGATTTTATTTTGAAAACACATCGCATTTATTTTGAAAAAATCATTGGCCATCCATGTCATTATTTTTATATTATTATTTTTTTATATTATGATAAAAATCTAATTATTTTTGTCATTTTTTCAGATATTCTAATAAGATTTACCTAATATTAGTATAATGTCTATCCCAAGATCCATGTTTTATGGTAGCACAGCAATTAGAGATGAACCAGAGCTACCAGATTATGAATCTGAAAGTGACCTATCTAATATTGACGAAAATGAAATAATGAAACAGGTGACGATAGTAATGATTTCAGTGATAATAATAGCATTTGTGACGATGATAATATAAGTGAATCTGATCATGTAAAGAGTAAGACCATACTAGGTAAAGACAAATGTACTTCATGGAACAGTGAACCTCCCAGACGCAGGAGGACTGTTCAACACAATATCATTCACGAAAAGGAAGGCATTCATGCTAGTGTACCTACTTATACTGCTTCCACTACATTTAATTCTTTTTTGACAAAAGAAATGATAGATCTTATAGTTCAAGCTTCTAATCAGAAAGGAAAATGTGCATATGGTGACAATTGGAAAGAAACAGATGAAACTGAATTGCTTGCATGGATTGGTCTTGTCCTCAGAGCTGGATTGAACCATGATCGTGCTTCAATGAGTCGTAATAGATTCAAAGAATTGGTGCAATGCATAAGATTTGATGATATGTCTACACGTGCTACTCGAAAAGATGGTGAACAAGGAAGAATCACACCTATACATGAACTTTGGGAAAAATTTATTGAGGCATGCAAAAAAAATTACAGTGCTGGCCCTTATGTAACTATTGATGAATTGCTGCTAGCCTTTAGAGGAAGATGTTTGTTCAAAGTGTATATGCCATCTAAACCAGGTAAATATGGTATAAAGGTCTGGTCTATGGTTGATGCTAGTAATGCCTATCTTCTGAATGCTCAGATATACAAAGGAAAAGGTCCTTGTGGTCCAGAGAGACATCAAGCAAAACGAGTGGTTAAAGATTTAACTACACCGATTCTAAATTCTGGAAGAAATATTGCATGTGGTAATTTTTTCACTGATTTTAGTCTTGCCGTAGAACTACTTGAGAAAAAGTTAACAATTTTAGGAACTCTAAGAAAGAACAAGCGTAATGATGTGGGTATTTCAAAGTGCCACATCATTCCAGCCTTCTCGAAAGCGTAAATTATTTTCAACAGAGTTTGGCTTCAACAAACATTATCCTCTTATGATGTGCAGTTATGTTCCTCAAGTTAATAAGGCGGTTCTCTTACTCAGCAGCATGCATTTTGACAATAAAATACAAGAAAATGAACCTTTCAAGCCAGATATGATTTTAGATTATAATACAACAAAAGGTGGTGTAGATACTCTAGATCAATTAGTCAAGAACTATACATGCAAGCGTGTAACAAAGAGGTGGCCTATGATTATTTTCTATTGGATGCTGGATGTTGCAGCCTATAATTCAGCTGTGTGCTTTATGGCAAAGGTACCTGATATATATAAAGGACACCAGAAATGTCGACACTTTCTTTCAGCCTTGTCTGAGCAACTTTGCAAAGGACAAATTGAGAGACGTTTTCTAGCAGAAAAGAAATATCTACAAAAGCACATTATTATGTGTATAGAAGCATTCGTCAATATTGAAACAAATGAAGACCCATCACAGCAACAAAATAATGAAAACCGGAAACGACGTTGCAAAAAATGTCCTAGAAAACTTGATAAAAAAACAAAGAAATCTTGTATAATCTGCAGTGAGTCAATTTGTGACAGCCATACTCGATTTATTTGTATTGAATGCATTAAAGATCAAAAATAAGCAGAATTTTGTTGAAAATGGTTTGTTAAGTGTAATTTGAAACAATATAATCATGTGAAACAAAGGTCAGTTCAAAGTTATTATTTTATTTTTTGAAATTTTTTCTATGTTTTGTTTACCATTTTTTAAAGGCTAAAAATTTATAACCTAATAAACTTTGGTGCTTGGTTTTATGCCCTAGATCCTGTTAAACATATAAAAATAAAGATTAGCAAATTTTAAAAGATGTATAGTTATTTTAAACAAAAACCAGTTTGAATTTAATAAATTTTTTGAAAATTTTACTATGTTTTATTTAACATTTTTTTATGGGCTAAAAAGTAAAAACTTAAAAACTGTGGGACTTGGTTTTATACCCATGATCCTGTTGAGCATATAAGTCAGATTAATTAATTTCAAATGATGCATAGTCCTAAAATCTATAGCAAAATAAAAAGGGTCCATGAGGACCCCATTGGCCTTTCATGTAATTTTAACAAGGTCGGCCAACAAAGGGTTAAAACCAGCAAAAAATTTTTTTAAACATGCATACCAGTGTTATCTTTATTATTGTTACTGTTATTTTTTGTCAAAAGCATGTGCTTAAATTATTTTTTAAACTTATATCCAGATTTTACATCTAAATTGTTAAATACCTAAATGTCAATTTCAAATTTTAATTAATTTAATAAATTTTGTTTTGATGAAGCTGAGGAAACTTTGTCACATGTTTCTAATTACTGCTCTCTGAATAATATATCATCAAATTTATCTTACATCAACACTAATGTCAGCTTGTCTATACTAGGTACATATTAATATTTGAAGTATTACAAAAAATAAAGAAAAGTTGGAAGAACTACTGATGCACTTTTCATGTACTTCTACTATAATAGCTTTAGGAGAAACTAATTTGAATCCAAATAAGCTCAATAACATTAATATTGATGGGTTTAACTTTGTTTCTATAAATGAGTTTATAACTCATGGAGGGGTTGATTTATACATTGATAAAAATATTTCTTTTAATATTCAAGATAATTTAAATCTATTATGTAATAAATGCGAAAATGTTTGGATAAAAATATCTTTACTGTTATTATCTATAAACATCCTAGTTATTAATTTAAAGAATCTTGCGATTGTACAGAGTGTTTCAAAATATTTGAGATCATTTGACTTGTAAATATTACAGGAACTACATAATTGAATCAAATGAAATTCAACAGGTTTAATGTTGACCAAAACAAGATTTATTCCTGTAAATTTGAATAAGAAATTTAAAGGCACCTAAATTTCATGAAAGGTTTTACAAATGTTGAATATGCACACTGCCTGTGACACGGCATACATGAAGTCGGTACTCTGACTCCTCCTAAACATGCTGCAGCATGTCTTGGGAAACAGTCTCCAGTGTGATGGCGTTTCTTTGTTAACTACCTGTCTTGCACAAGAGTTAAACTGGAGACTGTTACCCAAGATATGCTGCAGCTATTACCCAAGATAAGCTACCCAAGATATTCTGAGGAGCCAGAGTACCAACTTCATGTGTGCCACATTACAGGCAGTGCGTATATTGAACAGTTGTAAAACCTTTCATGAAATTCAGGTGCCTTTGAATTTCTTATTCAAATTTACATGAATAAATCTTTTTTTTGGTCAACATTAAACCTGTTAAATTTCATTTGATTCAACTATGTAGTTTCTGTAATATTTACATGTCAAAGGATGTCAAATTTTTTGAAACACCCTGTATTACAAAAACCATTCAAAAACTAACTTAAAATAATTATAAATTTGTTATATGTGAAGATATTAACCCGTTCCCTGCAGAAGACGAGAATTCTCGTCTTTGGCAATTGCTATCTCCCTGTGGAAAACAAGAATTCTCGCTTTGCAGTCGCATTTTTTCATTGCGCAAGTTTTTTTAATGTATTCTATGTAGAAAGCACTTTAACAGCTTAACAGACACAATTTGAAAGTTTCCCATGTTGCTTTGTTTTTAAAGCTGTAAAGTAACTCGAAACGGTTTGTGAAAATTTAATTCCGCAGTTAACGGGTTAATATTGACCTTCTAAAATGTAATAAAGACATCAAAGTTAATAATTATGTTAATGAAATTACAAGCATCGGATGTATTATTCCTATTCATAGACCTACTAGAATAACAAAAACTAGTAGCACTATTCTGGATTATTTTTATACTAATAAATTAATAAATAACATCAGCTGCAAAAAATTGTGATATACATTAATTGTGTAGGTATTAGAACAAAGAATTTTCATAAAAATTGCTATATTAGAGATACCAATAATTTGTTGCAGAAAATTTTTTAAGAGGTCTTGAAAATAAGTCTGAATTTCAAAAGTCTACAGGATAGTGCAGTTAAAGATCATATTTTGTCGTGTGAAAAGTATTCTAATAATTGGTCTGATGAAAACAATTTTGTAATAATACGTAAATGCAAATCAGAATTTTGTTCTAAGATTCATGAAGCTCTACTCATAAAAAAGTTAAGTCCAAAATTAAATAGACAAATGTTCGCAAACGGAGCTTCATATTTATTGAATATATTTTGATTGTAATATTTTTTCTTTTTTTCTTCAATGACATCATAATCTGAAATTTAATTTGTATCAATTTAGTTTCTCTCTTGTTTTGATTTAAAATTTAGCCTGTTAGTCAAAAGTACAACCTTTTTTAAAAAATATACATTGTTTTTTGCTGTTGTTAATTTTTAATTTTTTTTATGTGTGTGTGTGTAAATTTAAAGTTAATTAATATTACTAATTGTAGAAACCTGATGAGGGCTGAAGTAAGCCGAAAACGTTTGTTTTTTTTTTAAATAATAATTTTGTAATGTTTATTTAATAAATGCTGAAAATGCTGAATCCATTGTAGTCCATAAATGCTGAATCCATTATGGCTGCTATTTTCAATTGTTGTCTGGTTGAAAAAAAAAACAACCTTTTTGCCGAAACTTTTCTTGAAAATAACCTATGGATTTCCATGGTAATTAACAATGAACATTGTTCTATAAATAGTAAGTTTAAAAAATTTAATAATTTATTTATTGAAACAATAAATAAACATGTTCCATTAAGAAAAAAACCTTGTAAGGAATTGCATTGATGGCATAAACCATGGATGACTAAAAATATACTGCAACAAATAAAAAAGAAAAACTTGCTATTTCAATTTACTTTAAAAACAAAACTAATAAAAATTATCTCAATTACAGAAACTTCCAAAACTCTTTTAAAATACAATATTTCCAAAATAGAATAAAAAAAAAGTCAAAATAATCTGGCAGAGATCTGGAAGACTGTGCAAGAAATTTGAGAACTAAAATCATTTAAGAGTAATCTTATTTTGCAAATTGAAAATAAAAGTGGTGAGTACATCAGTGATCCAAATGAAATTTCTAATAAACTAAATTCTTATTTTTCTAATGTTGGGTTAAATCTAGCTAATATGCCTGACATTACAACCTATAACCCACCAAATATTAAACCACCAATAAAATCATTTTTTCTCCCTAATATACCGGGTGTTGCAAAAGTTTTGAACCATTTATGTTTTTCAATTTAGTACTAAATTAAAAGATCCTTATATTAAAATAATGGTTGATATTATTTGTGTTGAATGCATACATTTCGGGACTAAATAATATTTTCGTTTTATTTTTGAAATTTTACTCATGGAAGAAAAACGGAAAGCTTCAGCACTTCTTTTTGCAAAATTGAAAAAGAAACATATTTCTCAGATGTTAGATATTAGTTTGTCAACAGTTAAACGTGTTGAAAACGAATGAAAAACAAAGAAAGCTTAAAAGATCGTTGAAGATCCAGTAGACCCCGAGCCATTGACCCTGCAATCGTGAAAACTGCTTTTTTGAAAAATCCTACAATTAAAATGTCCGAACTTGCTAAAAAGAAGAAAATCTCAAAATCAACCGTTTCTCAAGCAGTTTGAAGTCAATCTGGAAAAAGTTTAAAATGTTTAAAAAAACCATTGCTGACAAACAGAATGATTTTCAAACGAAAAACCCGATGCAAAAAACTTTTAAATGATATTAAAAGTTGTAGAAACAGAATAATCTTTTTTTCGGTTGAGAAAACTTTTACAGTTGATCCTGTGATTAACAAACAAAATGATTAACAAACTATAGAAAAGTTATTTTTGAGTGCATTAGCGTAGCAGTACAGAACAGCTTTGTTCTGTACAGGATGTTTTATTGCTCACAACACACGTGCTCGCTGGAAAGCTTTGTAAAATCAATATCAATCTCTCTGCTTCAAGTTGAACAAAGGACAACAAGTATTGGACCAAGACCTAAAAGAAAATCCCATGCTCTATGCCAAATCCCCAGAAGATCAGATGGAAAAATCTCCAGGAAGAGATGCCATGGCTGTTATGAAAAAATTACCAAAAGCTCTGACTGAAAACAAGCAGTAGCTAAAGCAAAACAAGTCCCCACAGAATGCATGAAGTGCAAAAAGCCCTTCTGTTTGCAATGTTTTAACGATTTACATGATAAACATTGATGTGGACCCTTTTGTGAGCATGCATTATTTCATAAATTTGATGTTGGTCTGATATTTTCAATACAAAAAATTCATTTGTATGTTCTTTTTCCTCATGATCGTGTGTGCCAATGTGGAGCATGAGTTTTGTGCAGTGCATGTAAATATGGTAAAGTGCACATGCTTGAGATGTTCTGAGCAATAAAATTCATCTCTATGACAAGTTTGAAGATTTTCTGTGTGGTTAAAAACATAGCTTTTGTGCATCAAATGTGATGCATGGACGTCAGAGCAGTATGTCCTGTGTATCATATGTGATGCACAGGACAGCAAAAGGGCTAAGATACCAAGGAGCATTAATATGGTCTGAAATACCAATTTCAATAAAATCTTTGGAATTTTGCTCACTTAAAAAAAAATTTTTTTAATTTTTAGTTAGTAAATACCAGTATAACTCTAAATGAGGCTTAAAAACTTCTTTTCATTGTTTTGTATCTTTTTTTCCATAGTTGTACTTACTGTATTAACTTTAAACTTTGTATTTAACTAGATTGTTTGGTAAAATTGTATTATTTTGCTTGTTTAGTAAAATTTATTATTGTTTTGCTCTAGTTAGAACTGTTATTAATTTGTTAGTTAGTTAAGATATATTATTGTTTTGCTCCATTTAAGCACTTGTTAATTGAATTTATAATTGTTTTCCTCCACTTATGCCTTTGTTAGTTAGGGTTGTTCTATTATGCTTATCAATTAGATTTATTATTGTTTTGATTTATAGAACAATTGTTATTATTTGCTTGTTAGATTATTTAAGCATCTGTTAATTGGATTGTTATTATTAATTTGCCTATTAAATTTAATTAAATGGATTGCACCTACTGAAAGTTTAAAAATTGTTTGTTTTATCTTTACTGAATTATATATATTTAGTATATTTCTATTGTTATTCTATTGTTTTATCTTTACTGAATATATAAAACCTTTGTTAATTCATATAGTTAATTGTGGTTCAGTAGTTTGATGACCAGATCTGGTCTATCTACCAATCCACGGTGTTATTCTTGTTACTTTTAATTTGTGTTGTTGTTATTATATTTTCACATGAAATCAATAAAGTCAATATCAATATGATCAAGAACTTAATGCCCTAAAAGCTGAACTGCTGGAGCTAAAAAAAAGTCAAGCTTTTATTTGCAACAAATATGACTTATTGCAGGAAAAATATAATGCACTAACCAAAATCAATAAGAGCAAGAAGTTGAAATTTTTAATTTAAAACTACATCCTTCTGAATTAAAAAAACAATGTGCCAAAGATGAGGAGAAACTTGATAATCTTGAACAGTACAGACGCTGGCAGAATCTCAAAATTATCGGAATTCCACAATGTGATAGTGAAGAAATAAACTCAATAGTTATTGAAGTAGCAAGAATGATAGGAGTGAAGATTTTGACAAACTTCTACCTCACATTGTATACCTGTAAACACTAAGAAATATTCTGAAAAAGTTGGCAACCCACCAAATAATAGCTCATTTCACTAACTGTGATGTTAAAAACCAAATTTATGCCAACATAAACTAGCTCACTGCATTGATTTGTGCAACTTTTCTATATAAGGAACAGAAAATATTTATGTAAATGAAAACTTGACTGTAACATGAAAGAGGTTGTTTTGGCACACAAAATAGAAAGCAAAAGAAAAGGGTTTTAAATTCTTCAGGACTATGCTTGTGATAAATGGTTTAGAGCAGGGCTTCCCAAACTGGGAGTCACAGAAAGTATACCAATTTTACACAATGTACTGCATAAACTATTGTACTTTTCACACATTTAAAATTGGTGCAATTGTGCAAAACATTGAAAGGTGGGATTTTGTTAATTGACAGTGGATGAACGTTTCCACATTTGTATCATGTGGCACAGCTGGATGCATAACTTTTTGTTTCATTATTTTGGTTTATGACGCCATAACAACTCAGCAGATGAGAGGCTAGGTAGCAGGCATTTTTATTGAAAAAACTAAATATTTTCGAACTGTTTTTGAAAGTAAAAAATAATTGATTAATAATAAAAAATTAATAGTTATTATTAATCAATTAATACTGTATTATTATTATTTAGTTTTGAATCAATCTTACTAAGTGAAGTTAATTTTGAATTTTGAATCACATTACAGGGTGTCAAGAAAGTTCCCGATCGATTTTTAAATTTAATGTAATTCAAAAACTTCAATGAATTATGATAAGTTCTGTACGTCATTTTTCCACTTAATCCTCCTTTTCAATGTTTCAGATACACTTTTCAAATTTTTTTGGCTAAAATAATAATAAAATGAGTAAAAGAGCTGCAATCATTCAACTTCATCGTGCGGGACATTCAAATTCTAAAATTATGAAGTTGCTAAAAGCACCAAAATCGACTGTTTGCGATACAATCTTGCGCTTCCAAGAACTTGGAACCATGGAGGATCGGGATAGGAGTGGACGACCTCGATCCGCTCGCACTCCAGCGAAGATCAAGGCCCTCAGGGAGAGAATTCGGAGGAACCCCAAACGATCCTTGAGGAAAACGGCTAAAGACATGAATATCAGCCATGAGTCTGTCAGAACAATTGTTGAACAGGATCTCAAAATGTCCCCGTACAAAATCAGGACAAGACAACTCCTAACTGACCTCCAGAAGCGAAAAAGAAAGGAGAGGGCCAAAATTCTGCTGAACCGTCTGAAGGGAGGCACGGAGAAAGGCGAAATCGTTTTTTCAGATGAAAAACTCTTCTCGGTGGAGGCGAAGTTCAACACCCAGAATGACAGGATTCTCGGAAAGTCGCCCAAGGACCTCCCTGATCATCTTCGATTCGTTTCACGCTGACAGAAACCCTCGTCTGCGATGGTATGGGGTGCGATCTCCAAATCTTGGAAATCTCCCCTCATTTTTGTTAAAGAGGGGGTCAAAGTGAATACAGATTTGTATGTCAATGATATTTTAACCCCTGCCCTCGCATCAATGAAGGAAAAGTTCAAAAATAAGTCCTTCACCTTCCAACAAGACGGCGCGCCTTCTCACACATCAAAGAAGATGCAGAAGTGGTGCAAAGAGCACTTTCCTTCATTCTGGACCAAAGATTTGTGGCCACCATCTTTGCCCGATCTCAATCCTATGGATTTCTGTGTGTGGGGTATTCTGGAAAAAGAAGCCTGTTCTTCACCCCATAACAATCTGGAGGATCTTCGAGCTTCCCTGAAATGAGCATGGGAGAAAATTCCTCAAGATGCCCTTCATGCTGCTTGTCAGAATTTTCGACAGAGGCTCCAACGTGTTATTGATACAGATGGGGGTCATTTTGAATAAACCAGATTTTTATGTTCATGGAGCTTTGTTCTATCACCACAATAAACCTTTTGTTGATTTAACCTTCTGTCATTAGCCCTATATAATTTTGTTTAGGATCGGGAACTTTCTTGACACCCTGTAGATAATCAATTCAAGAAAATCCTACAAAGCCACTAATGCTGGCAGAATCTGAGTTGGAATAGTTTATAGGTATATTGTATTCAATGAGCCTGGTAAAGATTCCCAGAGCTAGGTGGTATTGGAATATGTTGCTCAGAATTGGAAAGGTAGCTGATGTTATGTCACTAAAAAGATTTGAGTTCATAAAGCACAGCATTCACTGTCATGATAATGTATCACTGTCGTGATAATGTAACAATGCTAGCTAATTATTCTGACAAACTTTACAAAATAAGGCCAGTTTTGGACTCATTTTCTGAAAAAGTTAGCAGTACCGTTCCATCAGAAACACTGTCAATTGATGAACGAGTAGTGCCATTCAAACGGGCCTCAAGTCTATGGACATACAACCCAAAAAAACCTAAAAAATGGGGGTATAAAATATTTCTGCTTTCAGGAGTGAATGGTGTTGTGTACAATTTCAAAATTTATACTGGTTCTGTAGCTGCTGTGCCAGGTCAAGCTGATCACAAGGCCTCTGATAACATTATGTTGGACCTCCTGCAACTAATTCCTAGAGTATGGCATAAAGTCTATTTTGACAACTGGTTCAACAGCCCTGCTCTTCAAGCAACTCTATGAAGACAAGGTATCTGCTGCTTGGGCACTGTGCATCAGAATAGGTTGCAATATGCTCTCAGACACTCAAATGAAAAAACGTGGACATGGGTCAGTGGCATTACAAGTCGCAGCACTAAATTCTGTGGACCTTAGAGCACTGAAATGGTATGATAACAAAGGTATAAGTTTACTAACATTCTTCAAAGCAGTTGAACCAAGTTCCAAGGTAAAAAGGTGGGATTCTAAAAAAAAACATATTGATGTAACATGTTGGTCAGCTGTGTGCACATACATTAAATTTATGGGTGGCATAGATTTGCTGAATTTGCTAATGACCTTGTACAGGATACCATTAAGATCCAAGAAATGGTATCATAAATTGCTTTGGTATTTTTTGGATATGATGGTCGAGCAGGCTTGGCTATTATGTCAACATGATGCTGAGTGCTCCAGCATTTCGACCAAGAAACAACTTCCTCTATTCAAATTCAAGTTAAAGGTGTCTGCTACTGCAAGGAAAATCTTTGACAAAAGGACTGAAGAGCGGAAGACCTTCTAATGATGATGTTAGCTCACTGCAGAGAGAAAAATCAAAAAAGCTCATCATTCATTATTTTCATTGTTTTTCCTTTTATTTTTTATTCAAACGTTATATCAATAAAAGGAATTTCCCGTACTTTGCATTTTAAATATCTTAAAAATTTTTAGCAAGGTAAATTTTATATTTGTGCCTTAGTTGCACAATGTTGCTTTAAAGCAACAATCATAAAAAACTTAGTATACATTTAGTGAATGTTTTTCAACATGAAATATATTGTTCTTGCATTCTTATAAGCTGGTTTTTGAGTTAAAATAATTTTTTCTATTCAAACTGAAAATGCATGCCATACAGGGTTAACATGTTTTAATTTATGGCTGTTATAATTTATTTAAACCAAGTCCATCCAGATTAATTGACACATGTTTTGTTGAGAGATTTTTGCAATATTTTAAAAATTTGTGGCAACTTGTCTAAAAATTTTGGTTTGATTTAAATGTTTGGCTTTAAAAAAAATGTTTACAAAACTAAGTATTTTTAATGTTTTTTTGGGTGTTTTAAAGTTTGTAATTTAAAAAATAATAAAACCAGTATAAAATGATGCTACTTTTTCAGTAACAATGACCCTTCATAGATTTCCTGCATAATCAGATAATGACAGCAATAAACAAATGCATCTGTGTTAAATGTAAAATTAAACTAAGCATTTAAAAAAGAAAATAATACTTAAACAACTGAATGTTTGTTTGTATATCTATTGTCAGTTTCAGAGCTTGAGATATGCTTATATGTAGTCCACAGTTGTTTTTTTTAGTATTTTGTTGTTTACTTTGAGTTATTAGGTGATTTTGGTATTATTGAAATATTTAAGCTAGATTGAAAGGAAAGGTGGTTCATATTGGACCAATTGTAGAATAAATTTTAAAAAATGCAACTGCACATGCAAGAAGTTTGGGAGTGGTTAAATGGTTTGTCTGAAAAGGAAAACCTCCATAAAGGAGAAAAAGAAAAGTCAGTTGCAGTGCAAGATAACGCTATTTTATTTGATGAAAACAATGATGCAAATACTGAACTAGCATCAGTAATGATGTCTAATGCCACAATGCAATATGTGTCATTTCATTCCAGTAATGAAACAAGTCAATCATTTGGTGATAATATTATTGGTGCAATTGGCTGTGGATGATTTAAGTGATACATTGAGTAATTGCAGTTGGTATTCTTTCTCTGCTTCAGCAAGTGATAGCACAAAACATCAATGGAAATTTTAGTTGAAAATATTAATAAGGAACAAATCTTTCTTGATTTAGCTGATTGGACTGTTAAATTTAATGTATTACAAGGGTACTCGGAATTTTATAACAAATATTAATATTACAAAATTTTTTTCCATTATTGCTGCAGATCCATGCACACTTTTGTCAACACAAAGAAAGTATTTATTGAAACCAATTAGCTCTGGATATGATTACCATTTTGGCATTATCCAAAAAATACATGATGCATTCACTGTTGCTACTGGAAGCCCTAATGGCAATATTATTTATTTACAAAATAACATACTGTAGATGGCCTTCCCCTCTTTAAAAGCACTAAAACAACAGTTTTGGGCTATTTTAGCTAGAATTAACCAACTTAATGTAAATACTCCTTTCATTGTAAGTATGTATTCTGGTAATAATAAACCAGAAAGTACTGAGGATTATTTATTTGATTTTATTGAAGAAACGATAATATTACAAACCAGTGGGATAAGATTAGATAAAAAAATTTATGAGGTAAAAATTTCTTGCTGTATTTGTAATGCTCCAGCTCGATCCTTTATTAACCTTTTGCGGTCGAAAGGCGAATATAAGTCGCCTATCAAAAAAGTCGCAAGCCGGTCGTAAGGCGAATATAACTTGCCTTTTTTTGTTACAAGTTTCTACTGCGATTGTAAGGCAACCGCTCTTTGCCATTGTTTACGTTACATGTTATAACTCAATCGTAAGGCATGCGCTATGTGCCATAATTGTTTTGGCGCCATTTTATGGTTGTCTTGGCAGCAATTTGTTGCAATGTTCAATCAGCACGTGTTTATTACGGCATCTTCGTGATACAGAGAAAGCTGTTGTATTGTACAGGTTTTATTTTGCTATGTTATAGGTTTAGTCATTGCTGGTTAAAAATTGGTCATGGGTGAGGATGTATTTTGTATGTACCCATCACGAAACAGGTTCAGTTTAATGGGGGGGGGAGGTGGGGATGACAGGGCAAACTCCCCCCCAAATAGCTTCAAGTAAGGTCAAACAGAATTAGAGTGCAGCAGAAAAGATTGTTCATTATGTTGAAATAATTTCGTTGCTCTGCTGAACTTTTTTCTAAATTTTGGTTAGGTTAAGCTTTGAGTTGGGTTTATAGGTTACAATATGGTTGAAGTTAAGATTACAGTATGATTTAGATTTAGAAGTTAGATTTTGAAGTTAGATTTAGCATCTTGCTATATTTAGAAATCAATTTAGAAAGCATACTTCAATACAAGTTGCATCGACCCACTAAAAATTATTATATTGTCAGTTCACCAGTTTTCAGGCTTAAAATTTCAAAAAACAAACAAAATTCTACTAATAATGATGACGTTATGATCTCAAAATGACGTCATTACTTTTAAAAATCAAAATTTAAAATCTGCAATAGTCGATCTATTCACATGCAAAAAATCAAAGTGCTTTGTGCTTCCTAACCAGAGATATTAAAAATACACGAAAAAGTGTAAAAAACAACGCAAAAACGCCATTTTTAATACGACTAACGGGCAACAATTTTGCGCCAGTTAGGTTGACCGCAAAAGGTTAAAAAACAAAAGTACACAATGCTTATTATGGATGTGATAAATGTTTTTAATGAAATGTTTAGAAAGATAAAGTAATTTTTCTTGAAATAAATGCTATTCCTCACACAGATGAAAACTTTACAAAAACGATATATCCTCATTATGGCCAGGTACCCACCTCTCTTTCTCAATTGCAGATAAGATTAGTTACACAATTTATATTAGACCCAATGCACCTTGTATACTTTGATGTAACTAGATGACTTATCAGACTATGGATAAAAGGTTCACATCAGCTAAAATGTTAAACCCTTTGTTAGTACCCTGTGGTGGTTAAACACCTCACAAAAAACTTTTTTATTATAATTTTGAGTTGGCAATGTTGACATGGACTATCTCCCAAGTACCTTCTTAAATAAGTGAGAAGATAAATCACTGAGAATTTCATAATTCCATACCTTACCAGTAGGGGATAGAGACATTTATTGTGGTTTGGGGTGTGACATCACCCCATGGTACTAAGCATGCCACTCATTAGTTTTCTGGATTTCGGCATTATGTTTACCTAGGAAACTTACAAAAAAAGGTAAATAACTAAGCTTTGTTTTTGTGCTTTTTTTTGAAGTGCAGGAGTCAAGATGGTGGTCCACTCCTGACTCCTGCATTTCAAGAGGCCAAAAAAACATTTGAAAGACAAATTGTCACTTTCCAACAGGACAACGCATCGTCACAAACATCCAAAAAAAACCCCAAAGTGGTGCCAGGACCACTTTCCCATTTCTGGAGCTGGGAGATGTAGCCACCCTCATCACCAGACTTGAACCTGATGGACTTTTGTGTTTGGTCCCTTTTGAAGGCAGATGCCTGTGCTTCTTCTCATAATTCAGTTGAAGATCTGAAGTGCTCTCTCAAAAAGCATGGGCTAAAATACCTCAAGAGACCCTGCATAAAGCAACAGAGGGCTTCCGAAGCAGACCTGAGTGTGTAATTCAGACTGAAGGAGGTCATATTGAATGAAATTTTGTACTATTGTTCAAAAAGGTCTTGTCAAATATATATTCGAATATTTTGTTGTTTTATTCACTGTTTATGGAAATATCCCATTTTAAAGTTGTCTAAGGACTTTGTCCACACCCTGTATTTTTTTTTATGCAGGTGCTGAAATGTCTTTAAAAAAAGATTGCATTGAACTTCTTGAAATTGTGTTAGGTGATGATAAAGGCTTTGGCAATGACAACAGCTGCATAGAGATAACTGATATCATTTGTGCAAAAATCTTACCAGAAGATATTTCTTTATCATTATATGAAAAAAAACATATAGTTAAATGGATTTCAAACTTTTATATCTATAAAACTCCAATTCAGTAATTTCAGTTTATCCACAACATTGTCATGAGGCATACCAATTTTTCAATAACTGTCATCAACCAGTTGCTGACTTGCTTAATATTTTATCACATATTATAAAAGGTCCTCTGTATTTTCTTGAAGATGATAAAGAAGACAAACCGTATATTTCAGAGTATAAGGCAGGGGTCAGCAACCTATGGCCTGCCAAGCAAAATCATTTGGCCCGAGACATCTTACTGAAGTATTATAGAATATGGCCCACTGTGTCGTTTGCAATCTTAGATTTTGATAAATTTCAACAATCTATGCGGCAATAAAATTGTGATATATCATCCACTTATTTTGTCACAGATAAAAAAGATGCGCATGACCGTGTCTAATGAGAATGTGTGCGTGCAGACAAAGAAAATGCTTTGAAAGAAAGCAATAAGTGTGTGTTTTTGTTGACACACGCATTAGTGAGAGTGGAAGCAATCCAATTGTCACATTTTAAAAAGCTTTTTAAAATTGTGGTTGCACATAACTAGCAATGTTTGCAGTTTCAGTTTTGAAGTGCAGGGCAATGCCAGTGTATTGATAAAGTGCAATGCCAGTAGTTAGGAAATATGTTAAGTCTCATACACACTATGCTATTTTTGTGTTGTTAAAAGAATGACTAGCCTAAGTATAATCTTATCTAAAAACTTTAGACAACTTAGGTTAGGATGTTAACAAAACGTAGAAAGGTTGATGCCGAGTGCCGAGATTTTAGTGATGTGTGGACGGAGAAGTACTTTTTTACATTGCACTTCAGTATACCTACATTCGGCAATCATGCTTTAAGTGTGCAGTAATCACGCTCATGAAACATTATGACACAACAGACATCGTTTTTGTGTTTTTGCTATTTCATATGTGTTTGCATCGTGTTCTTTACTAACTAAAGTTCTGTACAATAGATAATACTAGTTAGTAAACATATATTTTTTAAATTCATTTTAGCAATCTTAAAATGTTATCAAAATGTAGAAAAGTTGATGTGGAGTGCAGAGTTTTTAATGAAGAACGGGAAAACAAGTACTTTTTTATGAACCATTTTGAAAACCTACTTGTTTGATTTGCAGTGTTTTTGTTGCTGTCAACAAAGAGTTCAATATAAAGCGTCATTATGACACAAAGCATTCAAATTTTTCCAAGTTTGTGGGTCAACCAAGAAAAGACAAACTTGATCGACTCAAAGATAGTTTGAAACAACAGAGTTCTGTATTCCAAAAACAAATGACTGATTTGAAAAATAATACTCTTGCAAGCTATAGGGTAGCACAGATAATAGCCAAAGGAAAGAGAGCGTTTATCGACGGAGAATTTGCAAAATAATGTATGATGGCTGTTGTTGAAAGCATATATCCAGAGAAACAAGAGTTATTTTTAAATGTCAGTCTTTCTGCAAGAACTATTACCCAAAGAATTGAAGAAATGAAATCCAGTCAAGAAGATTACTTTGAAAAACTAGTTCTTTTCAATAGCTATAGATGAGAGCACAGACACGACAGATACAGCTCAGCTGGCAGTATTTGTGCATGGAATAAAAAAAAAATCTTCATATTCTTGAAGAATTTGTGGAACTGATTCCTATAAAAAATACTACTACAGAAGCCGATATTCTAAAGGCATTACTTCAATGCCTTGCAGCCAAGAATCTAGATTTCTCCAGACTGGTGTCAATAACAACCGATGGGCCCCGTCAATGGCAGGAAAAAATAAGGGGGTTGTGTCTTTACTTCAGAAACACATGGAAAACAATGAAATTAATAACAATATTGAGAAATTACAGTGTCTTATTCACCAGAAAGCATTGTGTGCAAAGGTGGGAAAGCTTAAAAAAAATCATGGACGTAGTGTTGAAGACTGTAAACTTTATTTTGCCGCAAGGATTGAATCATTGTCAGTTTTGACAACTACTCTTAGAAGCAAAGAGTCAGTATGGTGACTTGCTGTACTTCTGCAATGTCCGCTGGCTCAGTCGAGGTGATATGCTACAAAAAGTATACAGGTTGAGGAAAGAAATAGCAACCTTTCTTGAACAAAAAACATTAATGCTGCAGAATTACACAATCAGAAATGGGTTTGCAATTTAGCATTTCTGGTCGATGTAACGTCTTATTTCAACAAGTTGAATCTGCAGCTTCAAGGAAAGCAGCAGTTGATAGACGAAATGTGGAGTTATATACGTGCATTCACAACAAAACTACGACTGTGGGAAGGTCAGTTGAAAATTGGAAATTATGCTCACTTTCCTACATTACAAGAGAACAAGCCTACGAGCAGTACTCCATTTGTTTCTGTGATTCAACATTTAAGAATTGAATTTTCGTCCTGCTTTGGTGACATTCATTCTCTGGAAAATGATATCAAATTGTTCAGTAGCCTACTCCCTTTGATGTACAGGTGGACACGGTACAAGAGAAATATCAAATGAAACTAGTTGAGTTGTAGTGCAGTGACAAGTTAAAATCAAAATTCCATGCTGAGGGTGTATTACTGCTTGATTTTTATAAAAAATATCTAGAATGCAAACAATACCCCAACTTGATCAATCATGCCAAAAAGATGGCATCAATCTTTGGCAGCACTTATGTGTGCAAACAGCTGTTTTCGTCTATGAAAGTCACCAAGAGCAAGTTGAGAACACAACTTAATGATGGCCACTTGCAAGATATTCTTCTTCTTGCCACTTCCAATTTAACCCCGGATCTTCATAAACTTTCAAGCCAAAAACAACTTTCATTGATGTTGTGACAATAACAATAATAGTAAATATTTTTTGTATTTTTTTTCAAGAGCTGTCAAAATCAAGAGTTATTTTAATTAGCTTTCATAATAATAAAATGTCTAAAAATCACACTTTTTACAACAAATTATTAGCAGAAATTTATTACGGTCCGCCAAGATCTTGTTGAGTTTGGTTTTGGCCCACAACTAGGAAAAGGTTGCTGACCCCTGGTATAAGGCAACCGTAAGATAAGACGAGGTACAAAATTAGAGGAAAATTTTATAAATTTATCATATTTTTATTTTATAAATTATATCGGTTGTATAAAATGACCCCCAATTTTTAAGGGTGGTTTTTTGACCTTAAGGGTTGTCTTATACACCAAAATATACAGTATTTAATGCATTATAGACAAATAAGATTGAAAGTAAAAAAAAAAAATATTAGAATACATTGGTGGATACCTTATTATGAAAGCATTAAAGAAATATCCAATGGATAAATCAATTTTTTCCAAATTACAGAATCAAGAAGGTACACTCAGCACTGGTTTTATAAAATTACTGGAAAAAAACCCATAAACATTTTTTAGATATTTTGATTTATATTTATTGAACAAAAATTTAAAAGAACTGTTGGTAAACATAATAATTGAAGCAACTCTTCACAATACAGCACATTAACATTTATTGAAGATCTTACAGATGAGTCAATGCATAGCAATAATTCTCTTCAAACTGTTATGAATTATGTATTTAAATGTTTTATTCCAGTTTTGATGTACACTTTAAAAAAAAATTGACTGCTTATTTAAAAGTATTGTTGTTAAAAATTGTTTTTAATTATTATTATAATAAATTATTGTTAACCTACTAATCAAATTTCCAACCTACATGCAGCAAGTTGGATCTGAAGTGCTATAGAGTAGAGATGGCAAATCTTTTCTATAGATTGGGTAAAAAATGATTGTTAATTGAGAACACAATTAAGTGGGCCATTGTCTAAAATAGATAAAACCTAGAAATTTTGAAGACCTTTTTTGGTCTATTCCAATGGTCAGTGCCAATTTTATTTATCCAGGTATTTTAAGGGACAAAATTCAAAAAAATGATTGAAAGTAAAGACTGAAGAAAGGTCACCATCTGCTTTGAAGCATGTTCATATTTATTCTGGTAAGAAGACTTTTTTGACCTTCAGTTTAAATTGCTTTGTTTTTTAAAATTATGTTCTTGACTTGTCCATTAAAGTAGAAAATGCATATGACAATAGTTATAACTGAGCCACTTGTTAAAGTGATTTATTATTAAATAGTTCCCAGCATTTTATAAATAAAACCAGCAAACTGGAACAAATTAGAATGTTGCACTTTGTATCAATCTCATGGTCTATTTTTGGTTTGTCATTTTAGCAGCCAGTCACTTTGGATTTTCTCTGTGTTTTACTTGTAAGTGTGAGTAACTTTGATAGTTTAATTTGTTTATTTCATTTATAGGTAATTCAACTTCAACTTTAAATAATTTTACTTTTTTGTTTGAATAAGTTGTAATTATAAATATTAGTTTATTAAAACTTCGTTTGTATGTATGGTTGTGACTCTCAAAAGAAAAGCCAAATTGTTTAGTGAAGAACTGTCCAAAAAATAAAATCAATTACAGTGACTTCACTGCAACATCATTTAAAGTTGAAAAAAGCTAATTAGTTCGTTTATCTGGAAACATATTTGGAAGTTGAAGAATGTTCACTAGCTCACCTATCTGGGTTAAGTTTTATGCAAAGATAGACAGCAGCTCAAGTTCAAAATTAAATATTCCAGATGTGTCAGTCTGTAACTTTTCAGTACCAGCAGCATCTCAAGTTCATAAATTAGAGTCAGCGAATGTTAGTCAAAAATATGTTTTTGAAGCTGCTGCCACTTTGAAGTTGTTGTCTTCTAGAGCTAAGCAACATTTGGAGGTCAAGTTGGCTGAAGCCCATCTTGAGTGCATATGTCATGATGAGGAGTGCAACTGAAACACTTGCAGTTGAGTCAGAACAAGCTGTCCTTCAAGCTGAAGCTGCTGTCAAAGAGGTCAATATTATTGTAGACACTTTTGTCTGCACATGACAAAGTAGTTGAATTTCTCTGCAGTGCTCAAAATAGCAAGTGCCAGGAACTTAAGCTTTTGAACAGAGAAACAGATCATTCTCGGAAATCAGCACCTTTATTGCCAGTGCAGAACAAAACCAGTTCGGAACTTCATCAGTGTCGTCTTTCACAACTCTTTTTGGTCCAATACCCAACAAGTTGCATTTTCTGCCAGTCAAAAAGGCTTCAGTTGTTTCCCATGAGCCGGCTGTTTGTGATGTTGGTCTTTCCAAGTCTACTTTGAGCAATACTTTGTACACCAAAGATTGCAGCCAAGGAGTGAGGTTGCAAGGTGAATTGGGCTGCAGTATGAATGACCTAGCTAAAATATTGGTTTGGTGCCATGGTTCAGAGTCTACTTTGGACTCTGACCAGTTCAATAGTAACCCACTTAAATATTACCAGTTTATACAAGTCAAGGATTATATTTTAAATATCTATGATGAGAGTGACACAGGTCATGCACTGTATTTGCTTCTTAACACCACTAAAGGGTATGCTCAGAAATTAATTGCTAGTTGTGTTATGCTGTCACCAGATCAGGCTTTAAATGAAGTTCTACAACTGTTGCACAAGACGTTTGGTTCACCCCAAGTTGCTGTTCGTGCCTTATAGATTCAGTGTGAGGGAGGTGTGATAAGCCATTGCAAAGTTGGGCTAGAGCAGGCTTTGTCCAACCTGCAGCCCAGTGACGATTTCCAGTTTTATGGCTATAATGAAGGTTATGAAGAAGAGTTCTGTGAGATTGCTAAAAGACATTTGGGGCAGAAATTGATAAGTAGTTGGTACATTGGTCGCACATCTCAATGCTTAGAAGAGCAAAACAAACAACACATTCCAAAACCATTGCCAATCCTCCTACCTCACACAACTGCCAAAACCTTTCCTGCTCTTGCAAGGCCAACATATGCCCACAACAATTTCATGAATCTGCCATTGGTTAACATCTTCTTGACAACACCCAATGCACTCTTCACTACAACAGCAACAAATTTTCTATTCTTGCTGAGGTCGCTCTTCTTTTCACCTTTCTGCTCTTGAAGCGACTTTCATTAAATCTCTTAATTCCCTTCTGTGTAAACAAAAAAGAATTCATCTACTCTTTGAAAATTTCTTAATCTTTTTTCTCATTGGCTAACTTTTTCAGCCAATGAGAACTCTGCTTTCTTCTTTATAATCCAGTTTGGTTTGATTTCTGCTTTATTCTGACGATTTCCCCTGAAAAGTGTCAGATGAAAAGCTTTGGAAAAAATCTATTAAATTCCACCTTACCAAGGCATGCAGGACCAACCTCAAAAGACTTTGCACAACGTACGCTTTGACAGTCTCCAGCACTGGGTTGTTCTGCAAGAGAAGCAGACTCGCTGTGCACATTGCCATGCAAAAACAATGACAAGGTGAGAGAAATGTGACACTGGTCTTCATGTGAAGTGTTTCAAGCAGAATCACATTCAGTAAGACACTGTGCAATACCACAACTGTGTCAAAAAGCTTGAGAATAATCTTATTTTACTTTCAATAAATATGAAAACAAATGCAGAGCACATTGTGCATAAAACAGATAGTTAGATTGCTTGCAAAGGAGAAAAGCACAAGTTAAAGATGAGATTTACACAATAAACACTAGTGGATTTGCCTAGTGTCCTATATATAGGATGGTTCACATTTTTAAGAATACAAAACACATATTGAAAATATTATTGTTATTGTGTTGCTTGGACCTAAATAGCATCAATTTATAAGAAGCAGAAAAAAATTTCAACTTTTAACATATATGGGTTAACACAACTATTTTATGTGAATTTGCTCATACATGAAATATTATCCCTATTTCAAAACAACAGACCCTGTAATTTTACACTTAATTATTTACCTTTTTTTGTTCAAAAATATAATATTTTCTTCAATTCTAACTTTGTTTTTTTCAACTCTCAATCCTTCAACTTGTTGTTGTTGCCCCTTCTCTAAGGACATATGGAAGAGCCAATATTGCTACTACTGCCCTTTAAAAAAAAATTGCAAAAGCACAACAATATGCCAGAAATGCAACAAAAATGTGTGTAAGGAGCATAGGCATGTTATTTGTGTGAACTGTCTATAAAAATGCATACTTATGAATTGTTTGTGGTGTAAGTGTGTTTCAAATGGATATGATTTTTATTTAATTCAATGCATTTACAATTTTTCACAATCAAAATAATTTACTGAATTTTTTAAAAATTATATTAACAAAATTTTGTGTAAATAGCCGTTTGGCATTTTGATTGTATTAAGTTAATAACTTATTTTTTTCAGCTTTGATTTTTCAAAGGATTGTGGAAATACCACTGAGTGGGAAGCTATTGAAATAAATAAATTTTGCTCTGATTGTGATCATGGAGTATTGTTGCAGCTACATTTAAAACACTTTGTAAATATATACACTTGTGCCCAAAATTATTCATACCCCCTTATAATTTCAATGTTTTTTTTTAATTAAACAGTAATGTATTTCTAATGCAAAAATGAGAAATATTCAGTTTTGTCAGCAAATACAAACAAAATGAAAAATCACCCAAGTTCAAAAATATTCATACCCCTCATGAAAAAACTTATTGTATAGATGTTTATTACTATTAACATTATTTGAAGTGTCTTTAATACAGGGTGATTCACCGAAGTGTTGACAAATACTTTATGTGATTCACCAAAGTGTTGACAAATACTTTATTCCATTATTAACTTTGCATTACCTCTTCAGATTGTTATTATATATTCTAGAGTAAGTTTTCAATATCAATAAGAATATTTAATCTAGAAAAGTAAGATGGCAAAGACAGTAAATGACATCATTGAAGGGTATTGCAAGAAAGGACTTCCACCTGCAAAAATTTTCCGGTTGATGAAGCGATTTGTGAGTCGTGGAGGTGTTTACAAGGCTGTGAAGAGGTTCAGGGAGACTGAAAGTTGTGCTCCAAGAATCAGAAGTACTCCTGAAAAACCCATCAGGACAAAGGAACTGATTAAGAAGGTCAGGGAGAGGTTGAGGCGGAACCCTTCAAGGAGCGCAAGAAAACTGGCTAAGGACACCTCTGTAAGCGTGAGCACCATGCAAAGGCTTCTCAAGGATGATCTCCACGTCTACCCGTACAAATTTACCAAGAGGCAGCTCCTGTCAAACGCCACTAAGAAGAAAAGGCTTGATAGAGCTAAGGTTTTGATCAAGAGACTTGTTGTTGGCACGCGGCCTCAAGTGCTTTGGACAGATGAGAAGCTTTTCACTGTCCAAGCTATCCACAACCACCAAAATAACAGGATTTGGATTCCAAACAAGGACATGGTGCCAGTTGAACGTTGCAGTTCATTTAGGAGGCAGAAACCTTCTTCCGTGATGGTTTGGGCAGGAGTCACTTCAACAGGCCTGAAAACACCTCTAATCTTTATCGACAAAGGCGTGAAAATTAACCAAACTATCTATCATCGGATGTTGGAAGAAAAAGTCATTCCCTAAGTTCAAGAAACAGTGGGAGAGGAAGGAATTACACTTCAACAAGATGGGGCAACCTCCCACACAGCCAAAGCAGTCCAGCATTGGTGCAAGACCAATTTTAAAGGGTTTTGGGAGAAGGAAGTATGGCCCCCTTCTTCACCCGATTTGAACCCAATGGACTTTGGGATTTGGTCCATTCTGGAGCAAAAAGCCTGCTCAACATCCCATCCAAATATCGAAACCCTTAAACGAAAACTGAAGGCGTCATGGGAAGAAATTGACCCAGAAGTGGTGCGTGCCACGTGCGCCCAAGTACTTCCACGTCTTAGGCACCTTGTGAAAAACAAAGGGGGTTACATTGAATAATTTGAATTTTATGTGAAAGCCCATTAAATTTCCATTCTATCTATTAAAAACTTGTTTCTTTTGCCCTTATAGTAAGTTGGATAATTCAGTTTTAATTTGTCAACACTTCGGTGAATCACCCTATACATTTTCATCATTTTTTATTTCAGAGAAACATTGTTAAATTCTTTAAAAAGTTAAAATTGTAATTAAATTTTTTTTTTTGCTAAAATCTCAAAATGGTTAAGAAAAAAGAACTCAGTACTGATCTAAGAAATAAAATAGTGAATTGAAATAAAGAAGGAATGGGTTAAAAATCATTATTGAAAAAATTTGATGCTCCAGTGTCAACAATACAGAATATTATTAAAAAATACAAATCCTATCAAACAGTAAAAAACTTGAATGGCCAAGGAAGAAAAAGAAAAATGTCTCCTAAAAGCGCTAGGAAGGTTGTACAAGCTGTTAGTAAAAAATCCAAGGGTTACAACAAAGGAAATTTTGCAAGACCTGTGCTGCTCTGGTATCAAGATATCCAGACAAACCTTGCAAAGGACTTTGCATGAAAATGGTTTAAAAGGACAAAGACCAAGAAAGACTCCTTTACTAACTAAAAAACATCATACAGCACGTTTAGCTTTTGCTAGAGCCCATTTGGATTTCCCAGAGTCCTTTTCAACTTAAATATTGTGGACAGATGAAATGAGAATAGAATTATTTGGCTATATGGATACTTCTTATGTTTGGAGAAAAAAAGGTGAAACCTACAACCCAAAGAATACCTCCCCTACTGTTAAATATGGAAGGGGTAGCCTCATGTTTTCGGGTTCTTTTTCAGCTAGTAGTCCAGGTAGTCTAGTTAAAGTTGATGGTATCATGAAAAAGAACCAATATCTCAAAATAATCCAGGAAAACATCAGGCAGGATGCTGAAAAACTCCATTTAGGCTCAAAGTGGATGCTTCAACAGGACAATGACCCTAAACATACAGCCAAAATTGTGAAGAAATGGTTACAAGATAACCAAATCAATGTTTTAGAATGGCCCAGTCAAAGCCCTGATTTGAATCCCATAGAAAATCTATGGCACAAACTTAAAACACAAGTCAAACAGAGAAACCCTAGAAATTTGAGAGATTTAGAAGAATTCTGTAAAGAAGAATGGTCAAAAATTGAAGTATGCAGGAATCTCATTGTCAAGTATCCTGTGAAAACCTGGTCTGCATCCAGGAAAGTGCTTCAAAGATTACCATACAAAGCAGACCTACAAACAATTGTTGAAGAATGAACATTCTATTGATTCTGGTTGTACCATTTTCTTGAGGTTGTTGCACAACATCTACATAAGGCATGATTCATTGTAAATAAATTTTATGTTCACTACAAAAACATTTGGAAATAAACAAGCTGTTAATAATGTGATTGGCTTACCCCCATCCCATCCTGCAAAGTGAAAAACCACTAATATTTGAAATTAGAATTTTTGGTAAACCTAAAAAAATTAGTACAAATCCAAGTTTTGGGCAAATTGCAAGTGATTTATGCAATAAAAAAATTTCGAACCTGGTGGGACAGATATGGAAAAAAATTGGACTGCAAAAGGTTAAAAGACAAAAGAAATTTTAAAATATTGATATGTTTCAAAGGTAACTGATTCTTACATTATTAATTTGAGAGTCAAATTGCATTTTCAATTAAAATAGAACAGAAAATTTTTTGAGCAGAACATTCATTAATTTATAATTTTTTACAAAATATCATTTATTAACGGCACTGCTAAAGAAATTTTTTTTACTAATACATTTTTGAATTAACTAATTTTTTGGTCTTAGCCAGATATCAAGATTTTATGTCTTCACAAAGTAATTTTTTTCACAAAAGTAGTACTGTACTTAACAATGTGCTTTAATTTCTACTTCCATCTTCCAGAAACTTTCATGAGCATTTGAACATCTGGACTGGTAACGTATTTGGGGTCCAAATCAGGTATATAATCCGGATTTAATAAGGATGCTTTTGTTCCATAAACATCATAAAGCTTTCGAAATGTTAATGGCATTCTGAAATTTTGATATTTTTGTTGCTTGAAAATTGATAAAAAAAATTTGCAAAGGTTAAATGTCAAAACTAGACACCGAAATTAAAGCTTAAAAAAAGCATTTTTTTCAAATGAACTTATTAGTATTGTATTATGGTAAAAACTTAATGCTATTTTTTATGAGTTTAAAAACAAAGATAACTTAGATTGATGTTCTTATTAAATAAATGTGCATTTATCTAATAAAACATAACTAAATACTATAGTAGCTGCTTCTAATTATGCATGTTTCTCTTTGTATTAACAAAATGAGCAATATCTACATGTGGGCTGACAACAAAGTAACAAGATTGTATCGATACAAAATTTATTTAAGGTTAAACTATCAATTAATAATATACGAGGTCTGTTCAAAAAGTATCCGACCTTTTTCCCTCTCAGCAATAAGGTATGAGCAAACTGCCCGTGCAAAGCGTGGCTGCACACACACACATTCACGCGTAATCGTGAAGCGTTTCAGGCCGATTCGTCATTCGTATCTCTCTGTGTAAAGCATTTAGTGCAGGCGTGTAGTACGTGTTCATCGGTTTTTTGATTTTCAGAAAATTTCATTTCAATGACAGAACGCATCGAACAGAGGTATTGCATCAAGTTTTGTCAAAAACTTGGTGATACTCAAGTTGAAACAATTCAAAAGATTCAACAAGCTTTTGAAAATGAGGCCTTAAGCCCAACTCAGATAAAGCAATGGTTTAAACGCTTTAAATATGGCCGTGCATCAGTGGAAAGTGATCCTCGCTCAGGAAGGCCATCCACAAGCCGAAACGAGGAGGCGATGGATCAGGTTCGTGAAAAAGTGTTGGAGGATCGTCGTTTAACAGTAGGAGAGATTGCTGCAGAAATGGGAATAAGCACAGGCTCAGTTCATTCAATCCTAACTGAGGATTTGAACCTGCGGAGAGTGTCGGCTAAATTTGTCCCCAAGCTGCTGACGGAGCAACAGAAGGAACTCCGGAAGGAAATTTCGGAGGACATGCTGGATGTTGCAAATCATGACCCAGAATTTATCAAGACAATCATCACTGGTGATGAGACCTGGGTTTATGGTTATGACCCAGAAACCAAGTTTCAATCATCACAATGGAAGCATCCAGAATCACCACGCCCAAAAAAAGCTTGGCAAGTCCGCAGCAATGTGAAAGTTATGCTGACCTGTTTTTTTGATTCCCGTGGCATCGTGCATCATGAATACGCACCAGAAGGTCAAACAATCAACAAAGAGTACTACCTGGAGATTCTACGTCGCCTTCGTGATGCTGTGCAAAGAAAGCGGCCAAACATGTAGGCAGCAAAGAATTTTCAGCTTCACCACGACAATGCTCCCGCTTATTCTGCACATGTGGTCCAAGCTTTTCTAGCCAAAAACAGCATGCCACTTATTAGACAGGCTCCTTACTCTCCCGACTTAGCACCGTGTGATTTCTGGCTGTTCCCTAAGCTAAAAACAACTCTGAAAGGGAGGCGATTTCAGTCAAGAGAAGACATTATGAAAAAAGCGACGGAGGAGCTTCAGAGCATTCCGGGGGAGGAGTTTATGAAGTGTTTTGAGAAGTGGCAGAAGCGCTGGGATAAGTGTGTGAACCACCAAGGGGAATATTTTGAAGGAGATTGAATAAAACTTGCAAAATTTATTGTGTTGTGTGCTTTATACAAAAAAGTCGGATACTTTTTGAACAGACCTCGTATCCCTTCAAAGTAATAACCACCCAAATCAATACCTTCTTCATTTGCGTCTGCCACCTTTGAAAGCACTGAGATAAGTCACTTTTAGAAAGGGCTTTTAAGTGGCTCATTACTGTTTTTTTAAATTCATCAACTGAGCCCAAATTTGTACCTTTAATTACACTTTTCAATCTTGAAAAGAGCCAGAAGTCACATGGTGCAAGGTCTGGTGAATATGGAGGATGATCAACAACTGTTATCTACTTCTTTGATAGAAATTCTTTCACACTCAAGGCAGTGTATGCCAGTGCAGTGTCATGATGAAGGAACCATGATGATTCTGACCAAAGAGACTGCCTAATCACAAAAATGATTCTTAATATGATTTAAAAGTTGCTTGTAGTAGTTCTGATTAACCTTCTGGTCATCAGGGATGAATTCATGATGGACCACACCATTTTGATGAAAAAACACAATCAGCATTACTTTAACTCTCGATTCAACTTTTGTCTCTTTTGTCAAAATCATCATGGTTCCTTCATCACGACAAAGCACACACAGCCTTGAGTGTGAAAGAATTTCTATCAAAGAAGCAGATAACAGTTGATCATCCTCCCTATTCACCAGACTTGCATCATGTGACTTCTGGCTCTTCCCAAGATTGAAAAGTGTAATTAAAGGTACACATTTCAGTTCCGTTGATGAAATTAAAAAAACAGTGACAAGCTACTTAAGGACCCTTTCTAAAAGTGACTTATCTCAGTGTTTTTAAAGGTGGCAGATGGAAATGAAGAAGTGTATTGATTCAGGCAGCAATTACTTTAAAGAAGTATGTCATTAATTGATAGTTTAATCTTAAAATAAATGCTGTATCAATAAAATCTTGTTACTTTATTTTCAGCCCATGTATACAAAAAACCTGTATGTGTATATAGATAAAATTTTAAAATATTTCACTTCAAAATTAAGTTGACAACTATGTAAAATCCCTAAATCAAACTTCAACTGACGTTTTGGCACTGATTCGACAAAGAAATTTCCAGAAGGATGGACGCAAATTATGAGGTTCAAGAAATGCCTAAAAGCAAAATCCATCATATAATTTTGATAACAACATCATAAAATGATTAAATGAAAACACTACAATTGGTATTATTTAATTTTTGCTTCTTTTTACGATCAGATTGTTGTTATAATTTAATTAAGCTGAATCTTCATATTTTAAAAACAGATCACATCAAAAAATGAACCTTCTTTAACTTTAATGGACTTTAACATAATGACAGTACTTAAAAAATATTTTTCTACCAATAATTTGAAATAAAGATCTTGTCCTTTTTTTATTTGTCCCCATATGACTCACTTTATAAAGGTAACGCGACGTGCACAATTGACATTGGGGATGTAATAACAAACAAGGTATCCATAAAGTCTTATTACAATTTTAGAAATTTACGAGGATTGTTCAGAAAGTAATGCAACCAAATTTTTTTCCATACATTGAGTTTTAAAGGTACACAAATCGTGCATCACAAAAAGTATATAGCATGAGCATTTTATAGTTACTTCTTAATGCAATCTCCTGCTTTCCAAACTGCCTTTTCTCAACTTTTAACAAGTGCTTTTAACAAGTGCTCAAACTTTCTTTGAAGGGCTCAAACAAATGGAAGTCAGATAGTGCCAGGTCTGGCAAATATGGGGAATGTGAAATTGTTGTCTAGCCAAAGGAGCTGATGACCTCACAGGTTTTGAGGCTGGTGTGAGGCCTATGTTGAAATAAAACCTTAGACATTTCCAAAGCAGATCAAACTCTTCGTATTCTTGCTTTCAACTTTTTTAATGTATCAATGTAAACATCTGAATTGATTGTTGCTCCTTTGGACACGAAGTCTACCAGTATCACACCAATACTATCCCAAAACACAGTGACTATCACTTTTCCTGCAGACTGCTGAGATTTGAACTTCTTTGAGTGTGGTGAGGTGGGATAGTGCCACTCCATTGATGTTCTCTTTGACTCTGGTTTGAAGTGAGTCACTAGTCACTGCAAAAAGCTTTTGTCACTGTGGTAATACTCCAGAAGTTCAGAACAAGCTTCTAGGCAGGATTGTTTATGAGTCTCTGTGAGCTGCCTTGGGACCCATCTTGCACACACTTTTGAATACCCCAGGGTATCCATGATCTTCACACCACTCCCTGCACTTACTCCTAATGACTCAGCAAGCTCATTAATAGTGATGCGTCTGTTTTCCTTAATCAATGCATCTGCCTGATCAATGTTAGAAGAACTGTGAGCAGAAGATGGCCTACCATTTCTTGGCCTATTGCAAGGATCACTTTCAGCAGGTTCTTCCTGTCCATCATTGATTCGCTTCACCCGCCTTGTCACTGTGCTGTAGACTATTGCACAATCACCATACACTTGCTTTAGCCTTCTGCTTATGTTCTGAGTTGTTTCTCCCTCCGACAGTAGAAATTCAATAACAACTCTTTGCTTCTGCCAAGATTGCTTTGGGGCAATCATGTCAGTTTTACCTTCTAACAAAGAAGACATAGAGGGATTGGTTAAAATTTGAATTGCAGATTGCAGTAATTCAAACCCATATTTTTCTACAAAATTTGTAAACCTTAATTACCAATCTATAATCTGTAAAAGAATCATATGTTAGTTAAATGAATGCTGCAAGAAATTAAATCGTTGCATTACTTTCTGAACGCCCCTCGTATTACAAAGGTAGTTGATGAAATTATCTTATATAAATTTGTCTTGTATTAATCAGTGTTTAATAAAGTTTTTAGTCAAACCAAAATTTTGTGTTTCAGATTAAACTTTTATGTATCTAATAATTGTGTTAATAAACCCTAGCAAATTGGCTACTCTTCAAGAGAAGGCACAATGTGTATCCTGGTTTATTGAGACTAAATTAGATGTTCAGACTCAGCAAAAATGCAGAACTAAGTCTGGAAGAGATTTACCATCATGTCCTTCAATTTATTGATCACACAAGAAATTCACAGAGACAGGGTTTTTGTTGGATATAGTTAGAAGTGGGCAACCAAGAACATCTGGGGAAATTGTGCCTTCTCTTGAGGAGTAGCCATTTTGCAAGGGTTTATTAACACATTTATTAAACACATAAAAATTTAATCTGAAACACAAAACTTTAGTATGAATAAAAACTTTAATAAACACTGATTAATATAAAACATATCTATATAAGATATCTTATCAACGCCTTTGTAATAATTTTTTTAAATTGTAATAAGACTTTATGGACACCCTGTGTATCGTTTAGCTGCTGTTTCCTATTTTGCAATCACTTTGTCAATAACAACTATGAAATGTAATACCTTGATTGCAAATAAAATTAAGTTGAATTAAATAGGATAGCATTCGTTTTCACAAATTGCGTTTTCAAACAATTACAAGTCTTAAAAAAAACTGGAAAAATACTAACTAAATATGAAATTTGTTGTTACAATCAACTATGACAGGGTTTCCTAAAAAAAAAAATTTTCATGCTTTGACAGAAAGTAATTTAAGAGTTTTGGTCAAAAGATTATTTCTGTGTTCCATAAAGTAATAATTTCGCTAAAAATCTTTTAATGCATTCAGTAAAAATGTAATATAAAAGAGGATTCATGTGGATATTATTTAATGAATGTAAACAAACAACTTTATGCAAATAAAGTCGCTTTTTTATTTCATTTTTGCTGACACAGCCTATGTTAATGATTTTAATTGTTAGCAATCTCATACCACATTATTATTATTACTTGATATTATAATATTCTCAAGCTCAAAAAACAAAACTGAATGCTGATACAATAAAGAAATAGGCTAGCTTGTAGTTTTAAATTTTTTTATTTATGGTTTTTGATAGTATTTAATAAGTAATAGTTTTCATTACTATTTCATAAAAACTCATGAGGAAAGAATGTGTAACTGAAAACGTTTTGCAACTTTATTTTAATTTGGCTTATATATCAAGTTCTACATAGTCTAGTGTTATTAGCAATACTAATTCTTATTATTTATATTAGCTATAAAATCAGTTGATAAATATTAATGTTCAATTTGTGCAATGCAATGGAAAAAATACTTTGATTTTATATAAAAACACATGTGTAATCCTAATTTTATTCCCATTCACAACTTACATTATGTAAATTGGCTTTGTTCTGACTTGATCGAAAACCAATTAAAGGTCAGGACTGAAAAATTTAAAGCAAAATTGATTTTCAATAACAATTTGTGCATGATGCAGGCATACCTATATCATTAAATAGGGTAGTTGTTGTGTCATAAATGTTGATGTTATTTCAGTATATATACTTACATGTATCAGCTACCAAGTTTTTATGTTTATGAAGTAGATACGCCACAGAAAAATCAAGAATTTATTAATGTACCATAACCAAAAAATTTTGAATAACATTGGACAAACCAGCTCAGACTCACAGCGTGCATAACAATCCCAAAATTGAGTCCATAAATAATCATGTCCAAGTTTGAAATTTGTGGAAACCATTTCCAATCAACAGCTTTGTAACAAAGAACCTAAGTAAAAACAGTCAAATATTAGATAAAATTCAGTAACTCTACTCAGAAACTGCTTTCATGCAATCAGATAATGACATTTCTGTTAAGCAACACACATTTTTTTGATTTGGTCTGTTGATGAAACAATTGAAACATTATTTAATTACTATAAGGTTTATTATTAATAAAAACTGCAACAGCAAATCTAATTTATTTTTTAAATATAATAGTTACAAAAAAAAACTTTAAATAAACATACTGCACAGTTGGCATCAGGGATTTTACCATCTAAAAAAAGGGTAGGTGGTCCAAACAGTGAAATGTCTTCAGAATGTTTTTGATAAAAAAGTTGAACAATTAAGTGTTTAAAAATTTTAATCCTGTTTGTTTAATTCTTATCAAGCAGTTTCAGACAGCTCTGCTTTAAGTGTAGCTGTTTTTTTCTTCACCAGTTGAGATATGCAGAAAAAATGTTTTTAATTGATTTTTTATTGTCTTATATGGCAACTGTTGCAAGTTTGCCATTGCATATAATTTGTCTTTTAGGTATGCCCTTAAAAAAGTCTAATGGTGAGGTTTGGTGAATGCAAAGTTTGTTTAAGAAAACAACCCCTCCATCCAATCCAGGATTTCTCAAACTTTTTTGCTCTGCGACCCTATTTTAAAAAATAAATGTTTTTGTGACCCCAATATGTGTGGGCTAATTTTATGTTAATGTTTTTTTATGGAAACCAGGCATGCATAAAAAAACAAGTAACAACCACAAGAAATGGAAATAGTAACCTAAAGCAAATTAACAAAATTACAAAAACCAGGTGTTTCCTCATTCTTAGTAATGCATTTTCGTCCTCAAAATCCAGTGGTCTCTAAAAAAAAAAAGGTCATCACTTCTAACCAGTCTCCGATTTCTTACTTTTCATCCTAAGTTCATGCAACACATGACTTGCATGCCCTGACCACACGCCACTGCATTTACCTTTGTACGAGTACTCGTAGTTTTTAATTGTCAATAAATATTATTGCAAAAAAGCCAATTTCAAAAGCACAAAAAGCTAATTTGTTTCACAACCCCAAAATTTTTTTACGCAACCCACAGTTTGAGAAGCAATGATCCAATCCACATGTTTGACAAGAAAAAATTTCAACAATGCAATCTTAGATTAGTTATATTACTAATCTTAAAAATTTTGAAATAAAACTTTTCCTTCAAAAACATTTCTCAATTGAATTTCATGCCTTGAAAAAAATTATGTAATTGTTCTTGATCATAATATATTATACAAAAATAATCATACTGGTAGTTGAACTTATAAATAAAAAATTTTGTTTGCAGTTAATTAAAGTGTACATGCTTTTTTGAAGAATGCTCTGTATTTCCCAGTCAATCAATGATTTGAATTTGTTTAAACAATATAAATTTTAACATGACAAAAATCCTTTACAGCATCAAATTTTTCACACTAACAAGAACAGAAGCGTGCAAGAAATAGCTTTCGGCACAATCTTCACATTACACTAAATTTTGCACAACATTACTTTTAAGTAAAAGTATATGTTAGTAAAAGCGTAGCTGCTTTGACATGTGTTAGTACAATTCGATCGCTGTGAGTGATTGATATTTTTGCTTTAAATAAAGCACTTCCTAAAAACTTAAACGCTCTTAACGGGCATTGAAGCTACAAGTCGGAGAAGGACCTAACAAATAAAAAAAAAAAGTTTTTGCTAGCGCATCAGTCGTTTTTTCAGCTAATAGATTGCAGTTACTTCAAGTCACAAAAAATACAATGAACCAACATTTATTCTCCTAGAGTTCACAATTTGTCAAGAATTTGAATTTGTACGACTATTCAATTAAATACGACAAAGATCAAAGGTTGCCGGATTTTATTTTTTTAAAGTTTATTCTAGGTCGAGACTTGCGGTCGGAAAACAATGGCTATGGTTCATCAATAGGAATAATCGCCCGCAGCCATATAGATGTCACTGAAACAATGAAACTCTTTTTTCTTCTTTAACTCTTACTCACTTCAAGCAATTTGAACAGGAAATACAACGATATGGTCTTGCTTTTGTAAAAATAAGCAGAAGCGCCAGCAACAGCTCCCGATATTGCGCCAAACAAAGCTGGAAAATCTTCACTAAAAAGCCAACGAAGCAAGCAGTTGCATGACTGAAAAAAAAAACGACAAAATTACGAATTATAATCAGGATGACGAAAAATAATAATGTTGATACTTACTCGAAAAAGAGCGTTGTAAAGTCCAACAAACAAGCCCAAAGAACAAGTTTTTAACTTTGTGAGTGATTTAACAAAATTGGCAAAACTCAGCCGTCTTTGAAGCAGTAGCAAAACATTGAGACAAGTCTGTAAACCGTAACCGAGCGAGAAATTTCGAACGAAGCCCTTGTGAAAAACATTTCGTGCAGTTCTTCTTTAGTGGAATAAATTATTTTCTGTTCGTATAACAAGTTTGCAGAAAGTGCTAATATTTAGCTTTAATTCAGAACACAAAGCCGAAAAACGAAAATAAACAAATGGCTTAAAATGCTAATAATGGCAAAGAGTGTCGATGTTCCAGCCTATAAAGCATGGGTGGGCAATAATTTTCAACCTCGCGTTACACTGGGGCTTTTGGAATAATTAGCGGGGCGAACATAAACTGACGTTGGTAAATTTTAATAATTATGGGTCATTATGCAATGTCATTCGTTCCTAAAATGTAATGATCTCTAAAAAAACACCTCGCGGGTCGCATGGCTGCCTTTGGCGGGCCGCACTTTGCCCACTCTTGCCATAAAGCGTCGCGAATTGTATCACTGTTTGCTGCTATTAATGTTTTTTTTCTTACTTGTCCAAGTACGTTTTAAAAAACTTTTTTCTTTTTAAATGCGGTTTCCAAGCTTTATTCAAATTTGAAAACCGTAATCTTTAACTTTTTTTACACTAGAGGTCCGTTTCCACCACAAGCGTTGGCGGAATTTTTGTTTGCTTATTGATTTTTTTACGCTTAAGCGTTGAGAGAAGTAAAAAAAATCAGAAAAACAAAGAATAATCCCGCCAACGCAGGTAGTCGAAACAGGCCTTAAACTAGAATTTTTCATCTTAAAAAAAAATAAAAACTGTCCTTGTTCGTAACTATACTTTATGTAGTTACGACTATTGCGTTTAGAACATTTAACGTTTAAAACTAATGAGAGAAATACCTTAAGTATGTAAAGTATGCAGGGACAAGGATGCCGGCACAATTTATCATGACCATGGAATTGTTTCAATCTAAAATGCAAACTGCTTCAGAATTATATCTCAACAGAAAAAATACAAAAGTTCTATAAGAAAAACTCTAAACTTACTCTTTCCCAACAAATTGCGTCATTCCATCTCCTTTTCTTGAGGACTGTTCTCGGTCGAAATTTTCTTCACCATTTCCGATAATGAGTCTAAGAGATCGTTTGAGATGCTTATTCAACCCACAAGACATTCTACAAGAATCCAAATTTTAAAAAATTAAAAAGGTAACTAACAAATAACAAGGGCGGAAGCGAAAGTGCAACTCTATCACAAACAAGAAAATAAAATTTAAACCAATCTTCACTAAACAAGTTATTTAATATAATATTACAATAGCTGTAAAAAATAATAATCGGTTAAAGTCCGGGTTATACGACAATTCACAACCGTAAATTTGAATAAACAGGACTGCAAACCAAAATTTGAAAGACCGACGTTTTTCTAGATCTAAAATTTACGGAACTTGAAAAATACAAATTTTAAAACTGAACTTGAACTAAAATTAAAAGTGAAAAAAAAATCAATTCAGTTCGAGTGTTTTGATTTAATAATTTTGACAAAAATAAATAATATTTTAAATCGCTTGCAATATATTTATCAAGCAATGCAATGCGTATTATGACGGAAATTAAATTTAAAAAAAAACATTTTATGTTTTTCAAACATTTCGTAATACGTGTTATACCGGCTTTGCGTTTCAATAACCAATGATTATGGTTGTTTGTTTTTGTTTTTTTCTAGAAAGGTTTTACTTACAAGTGTAGTTTCCTTAGCTTTTGTTACGTCATTAAAAAAGATTGATTATATCTACATGTACATAATATTCGGACTTACAAGTCAACGCTTGTGGCGTGAAGACACCAAACTTTCAAGCAACCACCTTAATTGCTTTTGGGGGTGCCAGGATATTGCTGTTCAGTAGCAGTTTTTATTGCAGTTGCAGTAATATGTGATCGAAGCAAGACTATTCGGCGGAGCAAATTCGTCAGCAAACCAATTTGTTGGCGGGTTAATTCGGTGGGAAATTAAATAATTTCGGTTTAATTTCACTAGCATTGAAGCGACAGCAAAAAAGTTTTGTTACGGCATTAAGGCAATATTATACTACAAATTATATTTAATATGCAAAATTTATAATCGCCATTGTTGTATATTTAAAGTAATGAACTGTGATACCAAAACTAGTTTTTTACCTATCCGTTGTTTAGCTGATAAGAGTGAAAATTCTTTAAAAATTTTTAAATGCAGTAAGTAAATCTAAGGGTGTTTTTTAGAATATTAATTTATTGGAATTTACAATGCTTAATTTCGAATATTTAAATTTTAAAAAAATATTACTTAAATAGCTAAATTTTTGAGCCAAGGTCATTAAACATAGTTTTTATTTTTACAAAGTTTTTTTATATTTTTACGAAAAAGTACAACAATGTACTACAAAGATGACAGGTTTGAAGTTTTGCGAGCGTACAAAACTTATGACATCATAATAAGCATTATACAGTATACAAACATTTTTTTGCGAATCTATTCTAGTCGGCACCTATGGCGCATCGGAAAAACAGTCAATGACATTTAAGGCAGAGCAGTTATTACAATTAAACTATCAATCCATGAAAATTATTTAAACTATTTTTTATTAGCTCTATCAATTTGTTTCGTTTATTAGACTTGTCAGAAGGCAATCAAGAATCTAAAAAACAAATACAAAAAGAAAAACCTAACAAAGCAAAAGTCGGCAAAACAACAAGAAAAATGAAGCAGGGATTAAGTTAAAACGGTGACACATAGTGGCGTACCGAAGACTTTTTAAAAGGAGGGGGCCATACAACCACAACCAAATGTGGAAATTGTTTTTCAAGTGGTAGCTAAAAAAAAGGCCTTCACTTTTAATCAGTCTCGGATTTTGTAATTTTCGTCTCTGAAAACAAGTTAGTCTGCACATGGAATTTGTCTTCGATTCCTAGCGAGATTTGTGCGTGGCACAATGCCCCCTAAATACGCTACTGGTTACAGATTTTATGAAGTTTTTTTCCGTTGCTTACGCTAATGTTTCCAAATAACAAATAAATTTATTGGAACAAAGCGCTTTCAAAATGCTATTAAAAATTCAAAGATTTTTAACGGATTCTATTAATTCAATAAATTTATGCATTATTTTGAAACAATAGCGCAAGCACCAAAACTTTTTTTAACATTTAGATGTACTTTTTCGTAAAAAATCAAAAAACTTACCTTGTTTCGTCTAAACATCATTAAATCATCTTAAACGACCTTGGTTCAAAAATTTAACTATTTAAGTAATACCTTTTTTTAATTTAAACATTCGAAATTTAGTCATTGTAAATTCCAATAAATTAATATTCGGCTAGGAACATACCTAAGTTTAACGCATATAACAATTTTTAAATGCGAATTTTCACTCTTATCAGCTAAACAACGTATGGTAAAATCAAGTTTTGGTATCACAGTTTAACTACTTTAAATATGCAATAATGGCAATTATAAGTTTTGCATATTAAATATAATTTGTAGTATAATATTGCCTTAGTGACATAACAAAAACTTTATGCTGTCGCTTCAATGCCAGTGAAATTAAATCGAAATTATTTAATTTCCCACTGACGAATTTGTCTCGTCGAATTGTCTTCGATCAAATTGGTCCCGCCAAATAGTTACGCATCTATATGTGCAATAATGGCTTTAATAGGGTGCGAACGGAGCGGCCGCACCATCCCTCCCCCTAAAATATATCAAAATGTGGCCCCCTACACAAAAAATTGCTCTATTTCCACATAGTCGCACTAGGAAGTCGATGGCATGTCAAAAAGAAAATAAAAATTTTGAAGATCAGCTGCATGCTCGGCTTCTGCTCCTTACGTTGCTTTCACTTGTACTTGTTAAAGTAAAGACTCTTTTTTTTAGAGATCACAATGTCTTGAGACAGTAAAAAGTGCCTCTGGATCACCCAATAGTGACCCCCCCCCTAAATTGAAGACCTTATTATTTTTTTTTAGTGATCACTACGTACTCTGCATGCTTTAGATAACTCAATGATGGCCCCCCTAAATTAAAGACCTTTTTTTTATACACAAAAAATAGCTTCAGCTACCTTTTTTTTTAGTGCACTAAAGAGTGCCCCCCTTACTTTTCTTGCACCAGGCCCCCTTTTTGTAAGGCCATCACTGTATATATGATAGCTTTTTAGAGAGCCAAGCAGATAAAATTGTTGTAATATGCCTTTTCGATAAACACAAGATAAGGCGAAAGTAGAGTTAAACCCAAACTATGTTTATAAGGGTCGCCAATGTAACGGCACTCTCAAACACTCGGAAAAGTTGCTAGCAAATTTAATCTTTCCAATTTAAAACCTTTTTTTAGTTTAAAAATCTCGGCCGTATTGTTTGACTTTTAAGAACTATTATTGTGATTGAAAGTGAATAAATTTATTGTTTTAAAATTAAATCATTGATTAAACAAGAGTTTTTAATTTGTTTATTTTAACAAACTTATATTTAAATAATAATTCAGCGAAACGAGTACTAGTATTTGATGTGGATTTGATCTGGTAATCTTTCGATGGTATCGAATGTATAGCTTAAAAGTAGTGAAATTAAAGTTTAAAACATAAAATTTTTTAAAACATGCGCTAACATCTTGACACTTGCCAAAAATTTTTTAAATTCAAAAAACCAAAACTCAAGGTTTATAGAAATACTAAAATTTGTATGGAGTAATTGTTCTCAAAAAGTTAAAGGAAATTACGTAAGTAAGATCTTGGGCGAGCAGAAAGTAATTATATCATTAAAAAAGCAATCCTACAAAATCTTTGCACCATAGAAAAAGTATGTTTAATCTCAATCCTTAAAGAAAAATTTGGAAAAAACTACTACGCTGTTGGTTAAGAGAGCGCCGTAAATCTCCCAATTGTAAAAAATTTATAGGGTTTTTCGATCTAATTCGTTGTTTTTGCAATCAAATTCGTTTTTTTTGCAATCAATTTCGTTTTGCCAAAACTTTTATATATATATCTTTGTATAGAGTCTCCCGATAGGGTCTTACACATACATAAATAATATGGGGTCTTTGTATTAGGTCTCCATAATCTATAGTCTCCATAATCAGGTTTCTATAATATAGTCTCCATAATGTATATATAGATAGGTATATAGACCTATATGAAGCCCAATAGTATGGGAACTATATTATGGAGACCATGTTATGGAGATCTAACATCTATTATTGAGACTACATTATAGAGACCTAATATTTTGGAAACTATAGAAACCTAATTAAGGAGACTATATATATATATATATATATATCATGGAGACCTAATTATGGAGACCTAATACAGAGATCCTATATTATATATTTATATATACATATTATATATTATATTTGATAATATATATAGACTATATTATATATGTATATTTGATAATATAGAGTCTATATATTTGATATATAAGGTATTAGGTCTCCATAATTAGGTTTCTATAATATAGTTTCCAAAATATTAGGTCTCCATAACATGGTCGTAACAACTTCACTTTGCGGCAAGCGGCAAACTTCAGCGTTGTTCACCATTACAGTGATGTAAGACAGAGTCCAAAGTATAATGAAAATGTGGTGCGCAGTACAACACATTCAAGACCGGTTGTATGTAAAAGTATCATAAGAATACTTAAAGCAAAATTTAGCGAAATTTGGTAGTAAAATGGAATCAAGCAAATACCAAAGTATTATCCAGTTCTTTCAAAAAAGAAACTAGATCGGAAGGAATAAAAATTGGGAAAGGCGTGTTAACTATTGAAATCAATCAGAAAAATAGTGCACTAAAGTTGACTTAGCTTTTATTAACGGCACATGCTTTCGTGAGCAACTGCTCACTTAATAATGCAATCAAAACAAAATTTTACACGAACGGCATTAAACGTAATAAAGAGACGTGTGTGAAGACTAAGGTTGGGAGAATATGGCAGTACGGTAAATTACAGTAATTCAAACAAGAAACAAATGTGAAAAAATATGTGCTAAATAGAGAAAATAAAAATCATAAATGAACCTTACGTTTATGGAAATAAATATTACATGTAACGAGACATGAACGAATAATCTCTATTTAAACCTTTATTTACGCAATCGAATTTGAAAGCAAGTTTTTGTTGTTTTACTTCCGGTTGTTGTTTGGTTTTACCTTTGATTTTTTTGATCACCGCTAATCTGAGATTTTCCAAAGTGTGATCCGGTTTACCGAAATGTTCAGCTACAGGTTTGTTTCTGTTGTGTATAATGTCGCTCCTGTGTCCATCCATCCGTTGTCTAATTGAATTGCTGGATAAATCAACGTTTAGAGATTTGTCGTGATTCGTGTATGCCAAATGCGTGGTTGCAGCGTGCTTGCCTTATGTTCGAGTCTATGCTTTTATTTTATCAATCGTGTTCGCTTTCCATAATGATTAATTATCGTGTGAAATTTTGCAACAGTGTTCCTGTGTCCCACGGTAAATGATTAGGATTTCGGTGATGCTTGCTATATATACGGACGTGGCTATATACCATTTGAGACAGACAACAAACTATAAGGAACGTTACGCTGCTGTTCTGGGACGGAGATGTGTAATTAATTAATAAATTCTGTTAAAATAAGTTTTGCATGTGATATTGTGTTAGGGTTAGTTCAAAACCAAACTCCTAATCCTAACAGATTATTTGTTCATGTTTCATTATATGTAACGTTTATTTCTATAAACATGAGAGTCATTTTTGATTTTGATTTTCTCTATTTCGCACCGTTTTATGTTTGCATGCCATTTTTTCACATTTGTTTCTTGTTTAAATTACTGTAATTTACCGTACTGCCATATTCTCCTAACTTCAGTCTTTTCCAACATATTTTTGTATTTCATTACGTCACAAATGTCTCTTTATTACATTTATTTAATAAAACCTTTAATAAAACGTTAGAAAATTTAATAAAACTTTGCATGCTTGCAGCTGCTACAGAGGTTTTGGGTCTGGAAGCAGCTAACAAACTGGAAGCCCTACCAATTTCACTAACACAGTTAAAAGGAGAATAATGGATGTTGCATTTAATGTCGAAGTGCAAGTTATTAAACAAGCAAAGAAATCGAAATATTTTGCTATAGAACCTGATGATTCAACAGATTTGAGCAACTGTATTATTCTTGTTTTCTTTGTTTGGTATGAGAATGAAGGAAGCATCATGGAAAAATTTCTTGGTAGTTTTAAATTACACAGAGACCAGTTCAGAAATTATTTAGGTCTCTTGATAACATGTGCAAGAGCAAAGTATAGATTGGAATACATGTGTTGGGTTTTGTACTGACAGCATTGCAACATAATTGGATATCATTCAGCTATAACTGAGAAAATTAGAGAAGTAGCAAACAAGATCTTTTGATAACACAATGCATTCTTCACTGGAAAAATTTATCTGCCAAAAATATATCTCTTGAATTAAACAACATTATGAATGTTGCAGTGAAGATCATAAATGATATACAAAGCCAAGCATTGCACTCAAGGCTCTTAGAGATTTGTGTGATATCATAGGTATGCAACATTACCATCTCTTATTTCATGCAGAAGTAAAAAGGCTTTCAAGAGGACGTGTTCTCACTTGTCTCTTTAAGTTGAGAGAAGCTAAAAAGTTTTTTTGTGTGATGAGATGTGGACAGCTGAACTAGCATACTTAGTGGATATATTCTTAAATGTTTGGAATTTTCCAGCCAAAATAAAACAGGTAAATTAACACAAAAGATTCACCCAATTCTACATAAACAAAAATCAAGTTGAACATGCTGTAATTCACATTACTGTGCTAAAAAAGACAACATTTTAAGCCTTTCGAAGTCACACAATGTCCAAAGGAGTATATGATGCTGTAATCTGAATACATTTTCTGATTGTATTATAGTGCTGCAAAACATCTAAATATATTCTCACTATCATGCAAAATAGGCAATATATATGTAAACAATTTTTTGATTTATATTCACCAATAAAAAAAAGTAATTCTAAAAACAATGCTATTCTTACGCTTGTTTTTTTTCCATAAAATATTGACTAACCAAAACTCAAAAACACCAAATACAAACATCTACCTGAACAAAGACATGAAAGCAGCACTTGTAACAATAAATATTAAAACCTGCAACATTTCAGAAAATTGCAACAATAAAAAATCAAGATCAAACATAAAAACTAAAGTCACTCACTTCACCATTTGGAACAGCAGTGATCAAACTTCGAGATACTGCCATATTGAAGAGTGTTTCACATGCCTAAACACAGCAATTTAATTCAATTTAAAATTATTTTCAGCAAACTCACAACTCTTACCAAATTCAATGAATAGAGCATTATCAATCTTCTTCTAAACAAAAAAATAACTGTAGTAATACACATTTAACAAATATCATATTTTTCTACCTTGATTTGCTTTCTATTTTTAATGCAATCGATCCAGCCAAAGTACCTACAACCAGTGCATGCCATCCATAAAACTTGCCAAGAATATATCTATAATTATTATATTTAATTATGCTTAGTAATTAAAATACAAGTAGACTAAAAGACTATTTCAAAAACTCCGAAAATGCAATTACAAAAACTTTACCATCAGCATTTCTAATAAATGCTGATTATAAAATTAAGATTCATTTATCAATTTATGAAGTGTGATTTCCCATTAATTGATACATGAGTTTGATTCCCCAATAAAACATCTCAGTTTCAACCCAATAAAATACAACAGAATGGCACAAGTAGGTTTTGAACCAAGACAATGTTGATCACAATCATAGTGCTCTAACCACTTTACCATGCTGATGAACCTTTTTTGGTCTTTATCTCCCATAATGGTGTTGCAAAGCAAAATAAAGACTCTTTTTTGGTCTTTGATTGAAGTTTGAGGCATGAATTTACATTATAAGTACTAGTGTGTCTCTTGAACAAAATGAACATCTAAATCTGTCCTCAATCTAAAAAGTTTGCCCACCTTTGTATTCAACTAATATGAGATAAATAGCTATCGATTACCTACTAATACAGAAGAAACTCGTGAAGAGAGTTGAATTAAGAGATAAAAAAAGACTAGATTGCATAATGTCCCTGGGCAGTTTCTTGAAGGTCTTCAAATTAAAGTTGTTTTTTTTTCGTAACTTCATCAATAATGAAAGCTGCAAAGATTTTTATAAATACCTAACTGCTTAATTATATACTACACAACTTAAAAGCAAAAAACTTACCACGTAAAATGTAGAATAAAGTTTAAGTGAATACTTTATTGCATCACAGAAAACATTGAAAGAAAAAAAATAGCAGTTAGGCTCAACACAATGTATTAATTCATAACATGAATAAGGAATTGAATCAAAGTATTTTATTGTTTTTTTATTTAAAAAGAGTTTACTTGCAGCCGTCATACTTCAGAAGTACGTAAAAATAAAATCAATTTTACTGCAGTGCAGTAAGTTTAAAAAACTTCACTTTATGAACTGCGCCAGAAAAAAGCAGATTGCAAGTTTAAAAATTCCGCAAACTTTTCCCGGAAAAGGGCAAAATTCGGATAAGAAACAAAAAATAGGATCAAAATTTCGAACGAAAAAGGTCGAGTCCAATTTGAAGAAAAACCGATTGGAGTGAGAGTTAGTTTTAGGAAGAAACAGAGTTAGTTGCTTAACGGAGTGAGTTAGTTGATTAAAAAGAAACTAAGTTCTTCTTGAGCATTTTAACAAATTTCTAAAAATTTAAAAAATTTTGGGCCCGCGAGAACAATTTGCGCGACGTTTTTTTCTCTTTTTATCTCTTAAAGCAACTACTTTTGTTTCTTTTTTACTCTCACTCCAATCAGTTTTTCTTCGAATTAGACTTGACCAACGAAAAATTTAGGTTTGTTTTGCCAATAAAATAAGCGAGGTGACTAAAAATTTGTGTTTGGTAAAGTGTTTTAAATAATATGATTTTAATTAATATTTTTTAATTGAAAAGCTTGGAAAAAAATTCCAACAAGAGAAGTTTCTATAAACATAACTTTTACACTTATAATATGTGTTTTATAGCCCCGTATAGTACTTGACCGAAAATCAAAAAAATTTTGGACAATCTAGGCTATAGATTGGGGTTGCCATACCGTCCGGTATTTTGATATTCAGTAAATAATTTTTTAGAACTTGGACATGGAATTCGTATGCTTGATTTTGGGACGAAAATTGTTTTTTTTAAATAGAACACAATGATTTTGGGAAAAAATAACAAAATCCAAGACCGATTCTAAGTGATCTTTTTTTTGGTCTTCATCCTAGAATCTTAGATAATTTTATTTTGTCCGCCCCTTTAAAAATTATTTTAGCTGCTACGCCTATGTCTGTCCGGAATTTCACCTATTCAGATATGGCAATCCTACTATAGATATCGACTAGTGATATCAACCCATAGATATAGGATATCTATGTGTCAACCGCGCAGCTTACGCCGCCGCGTGCGGCTGCGCGTGGTTGCGCAGTGCAGCGTAGTAACCTCTTTTGGAGGACCTTGCCGCGTATCGCGCAGCTTGCAAATTATGAAAAGTTTACATTCAAATTTTAAGCAAATGTATTTTGCGTAATGCTGTTGCTTGGGTAGCCGGCTTAGTTGCTTCCCCTTCATTAATCCAATCACAAAAAGCAAAGTGCCAGGCGCATTATCAATTAAATAGCCTCTTTCTATAGTCATTAATAAATAATCAAAATAACTCGTAAAGCAGCCAAAAAGAAACATGGGAGAAATTGAAATTAATAAAGAGAAAGGTGAACTGTTCTTAAACCTACAGAAAGCAAAGAAATTTAATTTTATCGCGGAGAAAGGCTTGTAAAAAGTATTATTAAGTGTGTAGTGTTTGCTGGCTATCTTAACAGATTAAACCTTACATAGTCCAACAGACCTGTGCACGCATTCTCTTACAAACGTGTATTCTTCTAAACTAAAAACAATTACATAACAATATGTACAGTGTTGCCAATTATGTTTCAATTTACATTTATAATTATCGACAAACACTACATCCCCTCCTTTATTGCTTTAAAACATTACTCAATTATCAAAACGTTTCGGTTGTTTAAGAATTTCTCGAGGGTGCAAACATTTCGCATCAACATTGTTTTCTACTTTATTTTCACAATCGCTAATGATCAGGTATGGAATCAGAATCATGCGTCTCCCCACCGTCATTTCGAGAATAATCACATACATTTGTACAAGGATTAAATCTTTTTACATGCGTTACGTTTCGCTTAAGAAACACATCATCATTTTAAACTGTTAAACAATTTCCTTTTCGTTCAGTTATAATAAACGGATCTTTACGATACACAGTCGACATTTTGTTACTTTCATTTTGTTTCAACAGAACTTTATCTCCTACTTTCAAATCATTATTAACAGCATCACGTTTTACATCAATATACATTTTCCCTTTTTCCTTCATTTCAGCATCGTTATCTCTACATTTTTGCACATCAAAGTCGTAATCACAATACATTTCTAAATGAGCCAATTTCGTACGCAACTTACGATTAAACAGTTTTGGCCCAATCGATTTGCTTACTAGTTGACAACCATAACATTCTTTACAAAATCGTTCGCTATCTTTATTAATACCAGGTCACCATACTTTACTTCGCAATCTCTTTTTCATCATTACGATTCCGAGATGACCTTCGTAAGCTAATTTAAGCACATGTTTGCGTAATTCGCTAGGGATTGCTATTCTCGTTCCCCGTAATACAATAAAACCATTCGTCGTCAACTCACTACCAACAGGTAAATACGATTTACAATCAAGTTTTAGCCTATCATTCGACAATATACAATTTCTTAAGTTTCTTAACTCTTTATCTGCATTATTCGCTTTTTCAATTTCACGTGTGGTTAAAGCAATAGGCGTAGCATATTTCACAATCAAATTTACGTATTCATCAATACTATCGTCATTTTCAGCATTTTTGATCACATTTTTATTAAACAATAGTGACAAAGAATCAGCAATGTTTTTACTTCCCGCAATATGAATTACTTTATATCGATAAGGTTGCAATCTTAACATTTATCGTTCTATTCGCGCACTAGGTTTCGACCTTGGAGAAAATATAAATTCTAACGCTTTATGATCAGTTAATAAATCAAAATCAGCACCGTATAAATATAAATGAAAACGTTCACATGACCACACTAACGCAAGAGCTTCTTTTTCGGTTTGAGAGTATTTTCTCTCTATTTGCGATAATGTTCGACTCTCGTACGCTATAATACGATTTTGATCATTTTGCTTTTGCACTAGCACCGCTGCTAGACCGTACGGACTCGCGTCTGCAATTACTTGGGTATGACATGTTTTGTCAAAATAATTTAAAACAGGTGCGTCACACAATTTTTGTTTCAATGTTTGAAATGATTCTTCTTCGGATTCACCCCTTGTAAACATAGTACTTTTTCGTGTTAATTTTCGTAATGGTTCTGAGATAGTTGCCAAATCAGGAATAAATCGTCCGCAATAATTTACCAGTCTCAAAAAACTACGAACTTCACTGGCATTCTTTGGTTCTCTTGCAGATGCTACTAATTTTATTTTCGATTCTTCTGGTGCAACACCATCTTTGGAAAGTACATGGCCCATGAATTCTAATTTTATCATATTAAAACAACATTTTTCTTTATTGAGTTTCAGGCCTTTTTCTTTCAACTTTTTTAATACTTCTTCTAATCTTTCATTGTGCTCTTTCTCTGAAGATGCAAATACAATGATGTCATCAAGGATGTTACGCACTCCTTTACATCCTGCCAAGGTTTGTTGCATTGTTCTCTTGTACATCTCTGGAGCACAGCTTACTCCAAACATTAATCTCTTGTATCTGAATCCTTCATGAGTTGCAAAAGTTGTTATATCTCTCGACTCTGGGTCTAATTCAATTTGATGATGAGCCCATTTCACATCTAGCTTACTAAATATTTTACTTTGGTTCATCTCTTGGAGTAGCTCTTCAATGGTTGGAATAGGGTGTCTTTCCCTTTTTACAGCTAAATTTGCTCTTCTTATGTCAAAACATAAACGAATATCTCCATCAGACTTTGGCACAACAATTACAGGTGATACCCAATGTGTCGGACCAGTTGTCTTTTCAATGATATCAAGTTTTTTTAATTCTTTCAGTTTTTGTGACAATTTATCACGTAGATGATATGGCACCCGACGTGCAGTTTGACATACAGGTTCTATAGATGAATCAATTGGGATTTTTAATTGAAAATCTTTCAGTTTACCTATCCCTTTAAATAAACTTTTGTACCGATCCACTATTTCAGCCGTAGAATCATCTTTAACTAAATTGTTAATTTCAGGTTCAATTTTCAAAATTCCTAATTTTGTTAGCGTGTCTGTACCTAATATTGGTTCTCCTTCTCCTTCCAAAACAAGAAAATTGACAATGTCAATCACTTTATTATTAAAGGACACTTTTGCTTTAAAACCTCCCGCAAGCTTTAGCGGTTCTTTACTTCCATAAGCATAAATTTTCTCGGTAAAGTAACATTTACATTTAATCGAATTCTTTTTAAAAATTCCTACAATTGTCGGTCTAAAATATTGCATGTTGCTCCCGAATCAATAAGCATTTCTACTTCCACATCACCAATAAATATTTTTTGTCTTTCAATTTGATTTCTCGCATTTAAAGCAAAAAGAAAACGTGAGTCATCCGCTAGGGACTTTCCCCGATCGCAAAGTTGTTTTACGCTTTGACATTTCGAATTAAATTCTTTATTTTTATTCAACGCTAATTTCGTTTTACAGCATCGCGCATAATGTCCCGTTTTATTGCATTTAAAACATTCACGGTTTCTTGCCGGATAATTAAGATTTTTCGCTCGATGATCTGTTTTTCCGCAACGAAAACATTTTTCTTGATTATACGATTTAGGTTTATTAAAATTAGCAAACCTACCAGCACTTGACTTTTTCAACAAACAGTTTACATTTTCTCTTTCTCCTTGCTTGACCTCTTCGGGCTTAGCAAAATTTTGTATTTGAGCTACTGCGGTTTCGTACGACCTTGCTAACTCTCTTAGCATTTTCAAATTTAACTCTTCCTTTTTCTAAAAATTTTTGACGCAATACATTGGAGCTACATTTTTTAATTATTTGGTCTCTTATATGCTCTTCAACTTTGGTAAATTCGCATGTTTCTACTTTTTGTCTTAAACGCGTAATGAATTGCTCGATTGTTTCGTCATCTCTTTGAGTCGCATTCCTAAACACGTGGCGCTCAAATGGTACATTTATGCTAGGTTGAAAATATTGTGTTAAAGCTTTTTCAGCATCATCATACTTATACAGATCTCCTTTTAGTGTAAAATAAATATCCTGAAGCTGCATACCACCCCAATGAAGAAGCATACTACATTTTTATTTTTGGTCACTTATTTTTCTTGCATTTGCATAAATTTTGAATGCTCTTTTCCACTTAATCCATCTGGTTCCTACACTATTACTAACGCAGTCAAACGTACTCAGATCAAACTTATATAGCTCCATCTTTTTTTCTAAATCTTTTCCTTGTCGCCAATGTAGTGTCTGTTGGCTATCTTAACAGATTAAACCTTACATAGTCCAACAGATTTGTGCACGCATTCTTTTACAAACGTGTATTCTTCTAAACTAAAAACAATTACATAACAATATGTACAGTGTTGCCAATTATGTTTCAATTTACATTTATAATTATCCACAAACACTACAAAGAGAGAACAAGCAATGTAAATTTTTCAGGTTATAAAACAGATGGCACTAAAGAGTACCATCTATGGCATTTCCTAGCATCTGGTCTTTAGCGTGCGCGAGGCATATTGCCGTTTCTACCAGTGCAATCTTTCATTTGGTAGAAGCCACAAATTTTATTGTAAATTTTAAAGATAAACTTGAATTACAATATGTGAAGCTCCTCACATAACTTGGCATTTGCATTATTTTATGCCTTTTAGCCGATTATTCAATACCAAAACAAAGTCTCATTTTTTTTCTTATTATTTATTAGGGTTTTGTTCAATGTTTTCCGTTAGCAACCTCGCGGGTAGTGATGTCGCGGATACAAAATTTTGTGTCCGCAGCCAGCAAGAATTTTTTATTTGTGACACCGCACTGCACTGCACTGCACTGCACTGCACCGCAAAATTGTTACCAAAAATTTACATCGCACCGCGCTGCACCGCAATCATATATTTAAATAAAAAATTTTAGACATCTTTCCTTTTTTAAAGATGTTTGTTCAAGCAATACTCACTGTTGTTGTCATCAAAGTAAGCCCTTTATACAGTATTTCAGATTTAGCAATTTAATAGCTACTGGCATAATCTTGTTATATCATTGGAAGACACTTTAAGCACATTACTCTGCTTGGCATTCCAGCAAGCAGCCCTAATTCAGTAATATCTCTACAGCTAAAAAAAAACAAATAAAAAATTTTAACCCAACAGCAATATCTTGGCATCTTCAAAAGCTGATAAAGATAGTTGCTCTTAGTATAATGCCCCTCAATGTTTTCCTGAAAGTTAAAAAGATAAATAGAGAAAATATATTATCTCGTTTTTGGCAAACATAAATTTTGCTCACTATCAAGTATTTTTTTTATATTTTTTGCTTGGAATTTGAAAAAGTAACCACTTGAGCATGTTGCATAAATTACTTAGTTGTTTTAATCATAAAATCTTACCAAAACCCTTGATATACATTTGTGGTCAAAGCAATAGTTGTTGTCATGCTAAGCTATTTTTCACTGCTATAACAATATATCAAACCCTCACAATTAACCTTTATTAAACTATATTTAATAAGTGCATTCAATTTGAGGCATAGTCAACTATCATTAAAAATTACATTCTGAAAGAAATCAAGAAAAATCAGATACAAGTAAATTAAACCATTAATAAGTTCAGTTAAGATCAATTTTTATTCAATTCATTTGATTTTAAATAATGCTGCCAAACTAACCATTGCAGCTAAATAGACTTTTCAAAGTTAAATCTGGTAATGTTCTATTAAAGTATGTTACATAACAGTTTAATATGTAATTGCAATATGAAAAGAAAACAATGTAATTTTAATGCAATTATACAAATCTTTTTTTTGCAAAAGGACTTTATTTTTCACTTTCTTACACAAAAATAGGTCTTAAACTGTCATACAAAATTAGAAACTGAATTACAAACTCTTTTTTTTGCAATTTGTAAACATCTACTTAATGGTGCTTAAGGTTTTACATTTTTTTTTCAAGGTACTTTTCCAAATGCAACATGATAATACTGTGGTGTATGTATTTTAAACTATTTTAACAATTTCTAACATGGTACAAAAAGAATTTTTTTATCTCCATTAACACTTTTTGTATGACCCCAAATTCAAATTAGCTTTTGTTAAATTAATTGAACTAAGTTTACCAATTTTTAATTTTTTTGTAATATATAAAGACTGCTTTAAGTTGCTTTTGTTAAATCAATCGAACTAAGTTTACCAATTTTTAACTTTTTTTGTAATATATAAAGACTGCTTTAAGCCTTTACGCTTTGTCATAACTACGCTTATAGTATTTTTAATGCTTTACTGAAATCATAATTTATGTAGTATCATAAATGTAGCATTTAAAAATACTCAGATATAGCATTTAAAAATAATATTTTTATCTCTGCGACTTCCATCTGTTTCACTTGTTCACTTGTTTCTTTGTGACCGCCACCGTCTCAAGTCTATACATCACTGCTGGTCTTACCACTGAGCTGTACACTTTTCCTTTTACTCTAGCTGGTAACCTTCTGTCGCAGATTACTGATCCAGATACTCAATTCTCCATCCGTTCCATCCTTCCTGCAGTCTCACCGTTGATCGCAATTAAATACTTAAATTCCTTTACTCTTGGCACTTTTGTATCCTCCATCTTTACTGTTTCGTCGTCATTTCCTCCATTTATGCACAGATATTCGGTCTTTGACCTACTTACTTTCATCCCTCTTCTTTCCAATTCATGTCTCCAGCATTCTAGTCTTCGCTCCACTTCTTCCCTGGTCTCTTCGCAAATCACAATATCATCAGCAAACAACATCTTCAATGGTGGTTCTTCCCTTACTTCATCCGTTAGCCTGTCCATTATCACTGCTAACAAGAACGGACTTAACGCTGATTTCTGGTGCAGTCCAACCTTGACCTTGAAACTTTCTGTAGTTCCTACTTTTTGCTTCCCACTTCATCACTGTTTTGCTTCCCTTATACATATCCTGTACAAGTCGCACATACTTTTCTACTATTCCTGATTTTCTCATACTGTACCACAGCTCTTCTCGCGGAATCCTGTTGTGAGCTTTCTTTAGGTCTGCGAATACACAATAGAGCTCTCTTTGACCTTCCCTGCACTTTTCCATCAACATTATTAAAGGAAACATGACATCGGTGGTTTCCTTTCCTGACATAAATTCATATTGCTGTTTGCTGATCTCTACACTATCCCTTAGCCTGGCTTCAATAATTCTTTCCCATACCTTTATTGTATGACTCATTAGCTTTTTTCCTCTGTAGTTTCCACAGCACTGTGCGTCCCTTTTTTTTTATAGATTGGGATAAGCACAATCCTTCTCCATTCTTCTGTCATTTGTTTACTCATTAATATTCTGTTAAACAGTCTGGTCAAAAACTTTATTTCCATCTTTTCCATGCACTTCCAAAGTTCTACTGGTAACTCATCTGGCCCAACCGCTTTACCTTTTTTCATCCTTCTCAGTGCATTCTTCACTTCTTCTCTACTGACGCAATTTATCTCTTCGTTAACCACTTTTACTTCCTCTGTCCTAGGGTCTCTGTTGTTTTCCTCCTCTGTTGTTCATCAGTTTCTCAAAGTACTCCTTCCATCTCTTTAACACTGCCTCCAAATTTACCATAACATTACCGTTTTTATCCTTTATAACCCTCACGTGGTGTACATCTTTCCCTGCTCTGTCTCTCTGCCTAGCCTATCTGTACAACTCCTTTTCACCTTCTTTTGTTTCTAATCTTTTATATAAATTGTCATAGGCACGTGTATCAAAAGAGGAAAGGATATAGTTCTTGATGCAGACCTAAATGGACATGTGGGCGAAGGAAATATAAGGGATGAGGAAATAATGGGGAGGTACAGTGCTGAAACAAGAAATGAAGAAGGATTAATGGTTGTGGATTTTGGGAAAAGGATGGATTTTGGCTATTGTCAATACTTATTTCAAGAAGAAAGATGAACACAGGGTGATGTATAAAAGTGGAGGAAAAAGTACCCAAGTAGATTATGTGATGTGCAGAAGGAGGAACTCGAAGGAAATGTGCAAGTGTAAGGTAATAGTAAATGAGTGTGTTGCAAAACAGTACCGTATGGTGGTATGCAAAATGGCTCTTATGGTGAAAAAGAAAAAAGCAGAGAAAGTAAACCCAAAGATACGATGGTAGAAACTGAAGGAGACAAGCTCTCAAGAAGCGTTTAGACAAGAGGTGACCAGAATTTTGGGAGGCCAGGACTAGTTACCTGATGAATGAAACAAAACAGCTGAAACTGTACTGGGAGTGACATTTGGGAAACGAAAAGGAGACAAGGAGACATGGTGGTGGAAAAGAAAGCATTGGACAAAATAAGAGATCAAAATACTAAAAAGATCTATAAAAAAAAGAAAAGTAAGTCAAAGAAGGCAGTTGCGATGGCGAAGAGACGTGCGTATGACAATTTATATGAAAGATTAGAAACAAAAGAAGGTGAAAAGAAGTTGTACGGATTGGCTAGGCAGAGAGACAGAGCAGGGAAAGATGTACACCACGGGAGGGTTATAAAGGATAAAAACGGTAATGTTATGGTAAATTTGGAGGCAGTGTTAAAGAGATGGAAGGAGTACTTTGAGAAACTGATGAACAACAGAGGAGAAAAATAACAGAGACCCTAGGACAGACATTCATTCATTCACGCATACAGACATACATACAGACGCATACAGACATACAGACATTCACGCACTCGCTACATTCTCGCTCTCGCAACATTCATGCGTCTCACGAAACTGGTATATTTCTGGAATGATACCGGTTTCGCGTCGCTGATCAATTATCGTTGACTCCGGTATTTTAAGGGTTAAGCTAGTGCAAATTTACTTGTATACTTGGGTGATATTTGCCAATGTTAAGTTTAAGCTGCTAAGTTCAATCTAAGATAAAATATTATTACATTTAGTTAAAATAGATTTGATATATCTAGGGTACTTATTTTGAGCAGCTTTGATTACTTTTAACAAAAACATGAATTTTTCTTCTAATGAAGTTTGCAAACTTCTTGAAGATAACAAATTGCTGGAAATACCTAACACTTCTGGAAAGAGCACAGTTTGGCAAAAAATTTTATAATTAAATCATATTGAAAGTAAAGATTGTATTGGATACGTAATTTGTAAAACTTGTAAGCAAGCATTAAAACATAATAAGTCGACTAGTGGAACAACACATTTAAACGATCACTTAAACCAGTGTTTCTCAAACCATGGGTCGCGACCCAAAAGTGGGTCGCCAAGACTATGCGGATGGGTCGCGAAGGCTTGTAAATTACCGCACGTAAAAGAAAAAGGTCTGCGCGCACAAGATTTGAGAAGTGTAGAACCTCCTTGAAATATCATTACGAATTTAAGAGGAAAATGAAGGAATCAGAATCAGATTCAAGGTGAAGACTTTTTTTTCGGAAAAACTAGCTTTTTGAGCTGAAAATCAAGAATTCAAAAGTAGATTCAAGGTGAGGACCTTTTTTTTTAGAGCAGTGTTCTTCAAACTTTTTTCATCGAGACCCACTTTTCACAGGCAAATTTTTTCGCGACCCCGAAAAAAGGATCTTCACGTAGAATCGATCTCTGATTCCGCTATTTTTCCCCAAAAATCAAGGTGTTCTCTAAAAAAAAAAAAAAGGTTTTCACTTCGATTTCATCTCTGATTTCCCTGTTTTTCTCCCAAAAATCAAGGTGTTCTCTAAAAAAAAAAAAAAGGTTTTCATTTCGATTTCATCTCTGATTTCCCTGTTTTTCTCCCAAAAATCAAGGTGTTCTCTAAAAAAAAAAAAAAGGTCTTCACTTCGATTTCATCTCTGATTTCCCTGTTTTTCTCCCAAAAATCAAGGTGTTCTCTAAAAAAAAAAAAAAAAGGTCTTCACTTCAATTTGCTGTTGCATTGCGCTATTTTTCTCCCAATCCCGCGACCCCCAGTTTGAAGGGCCCTGTTTTAGAGAACACTACGTATTTCACTACGCTCACTCAAATTTATTTGGGTCGCAGTCACCTTTGCAAATCGTTGTTTTTAGCGATTTTGGGTCGCAGAATAAAAGGCTTGAGAAACACTGACTTAAACGATACAAATATAATGCAAAAATATCTTCTAAAGTAACAGCATATTTTATAAGTCTAACATGAGCTTGTCAAAAGTTATAAAAGACACAGTATTAAGTAGTTCAGTTGCATTTGTTGTATCAGATGTAAGACCATCAAGTGCAGTGGAAGGTGATGAATTAATACAGTTTGTAAATGCAATGATAAAAGTTGGAGCTACACATGGCATTGTTGATGCAAAAGCAATACTTCCTTCCAGATTCACTTTAAAAAGAAGCATAGAAAAAAGTGCATCATTTTCAAGTAAAAAGCTGATAGAGGAAGCAAATAAAGCTATTAAAAAATATAGTTTTGTTGGTAGCCTATTACCGGAGATTTATAAACAGATCTAAGATCACGTAACTTTTATTCTATCATCATACATTTTATCAGCAGCAATCTTCTTCAATTAAGAGTAATATGTGTGAAAGAATTTAATGAGGCAAAAACAGCAGAAAACCATGAAAAAATACTTTTTAAAAATTTATCAGACTTTGGAATGCCTTTTGAAACATTGGTGGATTATTGTTTTTTGTTTGATCATTGTTTGGCTGATTAATTAGTAATTTACACCAACTTACTTATTATGCTATTTTTCTTGCTACCAGGTGTATTATTCATTATATTCTGCTGTTCTTCTGGTAAAAACAAAAAACTTTTGTTAAAAACCTTTTCAGTTTATTAAAAACTAAAAGTTAAAACAAACAGTCTACGTGTCAGGTGCGGTTACAAGCACGCTTCATCAGGACAAAAGCTAAAATGACTGCAAAGTTAAAAACTATAACTTAAATTGTTTTCAAAAAACAGATGCCAAACACAGCGGGAAATTACTCAAGCGTAGTGCCTTTGAAGCATCTAAAAAAGCACAATACACTGGGCTACCTTGTTTATGATACGATGATATTAATTGCTTTAAAGTGAATACACACATATCACTTGAAACTTTAGCTTTAAAACCAAATTGATTATCACATGTTTTAAAAACCTTAGAGCAGATATCAAATATAATATGTTCAAACAATTTAGATAAGATGGTAGCTATAGCAATAGGACGAAAGTTGTTAGCATCATTAATATTTCCATTAATATTCTGAAGAGTTGGAATTATAACAGTATCAAGACAATTAGAGGGAATGTATCCATGCTTTAAACACATATTATAGGGGGAGAGCCTCCAACAGTGCGCCGGTGCAAACAGTGCGCCTTTGCGTTTTATTTTTTTATTGTTGCGTAAAATAACATCGTAATTGCATTATCAAAATTTGTATTAAAATATCAATTTCTCTTTGTATTTTCAAAAATGCTAAAAAAACAGAAAATTTTTTAAAAAGGCTTTTCAATTTTTATGGAAGTAAAGTTAGTTTTTGCTGATAAAAAAAAATTGTTTTTTTCATTGCATAAAAGCACTAGGAATTAAGTCAAAATGACATCAATTTCTCCATAGCGTAAAGTAAAGCCTGGTAAAAGATAATAATCGATTATTGTAGCTTTTCTCTGAAATCAAGAGTTAAAGTCAAAATGGCAGGTGTTCCTACAGTGCGCCACTCAGTAGCATCTAACAGTGCGCCCCCTGGCGCACTGTTGGAACAAACATTTTACATATTATTCTATTGCTAAAGAAACATACACAACAGAATCTTCATATATTCGGCTTTACAAATGAGCTTTTTCTTTTACGCTTGTATTGCTATTCACAGCAAAAGAACTTTTTCTTTCAAAGAAAATTTTATTAAAACGATATGTGTGAGAGCGATTGTGACCTTAGTTCAAAAGAAGATGATCTAAACGAAAAATAGTTACCGAATATTGGTGATTTATCCTATAATCATGTTGTTCTCCAAAAAACAAAAAATCATCACTTGAAATAAATCCCATTTTTCTTACTTTTCGTCCAAAATTCATGGTGTTCTCTACAAAAAAAAGGTCTTCACCGAAAATCTTTCCCTGATTTTCTACTTTTTGTCCCAAACCAGCTCACCTTTTCTAATTTTGTGCCAAAGCAGCGCTGTTCTTTATTTCGTTCAGAAATAAAGGTCATCGTACAAGAATTCGCTGGTCATGCAACGCATAACTTGCATGCCCTGACCGCACGCCACTGGTGTAGGATACCCACAAGTTAAAATGTATGTTATTTTTTTAATTTCAAAAAAGTAAAAGTTGTTTATTTATTTATTTGCTAATTAAAATGGTTTTATTTTTTATGTTTTTGTGTTTTATTTATAAGTTACGTGTTATATGTTGACTTATTAATGGCAAACTTTGCATTTGCTTGTTTAAATTGGTTTTAAAGTTGTTTTGTCTTTCTATATAAGAATAAAAAAATATTTTTTGACGTAAGAGTTCCACGTATTTTGCTGTTACAACAAAGAAAAACTTATGAACAAAAAGAACATAAAAATTTTATTAATCAGGTAATATAAAGCTATGTTGGTTAAAAAAAACTAGGTGGCGCAGTGTTGGAACCGTAATGGCGCACTGTTGGACCTATGCTCCAACAGTGCGCCATTTTTTTACTTCATTTTAAAATCAATTTTTTTGGAAGATAAAGACTTTCAAGAAAAAGCATAATTATGCACCTTAAATATCAATTGAATGAGATTAAAATGTCATAAAAATTTTTCATTCATAGCTTTTCAGTTTCCGAAATTTTGAAAAACTCCGAAAAGTGGCGCACTGTTGGAGGCTCTCACACCAAACTCAAATAAAATTTATGATTGGGTCACAAAAAAGGAAGATGTTCAGCTGACAATTTATTAATACCAACAGATTTGTTTAGCGGTAATTTTACAAGAAGTGAGCATACTGGCTTTATGCTACAGTAAAATTTGTTTGTTTTTGTATTGTGCACCATCACAAAGATGATCAAGAACAGCTGTTTTGTGGCATTGTGATTGTGAAGAATTTATTAGCTGGCTATATTGACTTTTCCACATTTCAGTTATGGATATGGGAGTGGAATTACTCTCTATTTCAGTAGGAAGAAGCTTTTTACTAATTGATTTAACTTTTGACCAAAATTGCTTTTTTGATCTGTCATTCTGTAAAGCTGTGGCTAGGTAATCAGCTTTACATTGCTCATTTCTCTTTTTGCATTCTTTCAGAGCTTTTTTGAAAATCGTACGCTTTTCTTTCATATTACTATAACTTTGACTATCTATGCATCTACTATCAGCTATCCATTCTTGAAATGCAGTTCTTGCACAATCATGTAAGTGTTTCACATCTTCATTCCACGCAGAAATTTAACTTTTATGAGGTCTACTACATTTGAATTTTTTAAAACAAATTTCAGATGCTGATAGAATAGCAGAAACTATGTCAGCATAGAATATGTCAATAACTTATGGTGGTTTAAATTGTCACACAGTGGATTGTTGCAATGTATAACATCAAAAGGCACTTCAATTTTGTTTAAAAAATGTTTACTCCACTGCTCATAGGCTTTTTTTTTGACCAATTTTCAACTTGTTCCATTTTACAGATTAAGGTACACTATTGGAGCTCACTTTATTATGTGGGTAAAGAATTAATTTTTAAATATGGAGTCATTGGTTTGTGATCTGAGGAAACAAAATCATACAGTATAGATACCTTGCATATTGATTTATTTACATTTGTTGAGGTAAGACAGTGATCTAGCCAACTAACACTTCCATGAGCTTCAATTATATAGGTAAATGTTGAACTTGGTAGCCATTGTTTATCTGATAAAATAAATCCATTTTCTTTACAAAATCTGTTTAAATAAGTACAAAAGCCATTTGAGTCACTGGCATTAAAATCACCCATCACACATATATTTGAGCAGCTCACTTCATTGCAAAATGATCTTAAGTCACTCAAGTATTGTAAATAGCCATCTACATTAGCAGAGCAATAATATGGTAAATAAGCATTAATCAGACACAAAGTCTTATTACCACAATCTATAGATAACCCACAAATAGTATCATCCTTACTTTTTAGAGAGGTAATTTTTAACCACTTTTTATAAAGTATAGCAGTACCACCATGTGGACGGCCTTTTAATAATCCATCTTGATAGTCAAAAGAAAAGGTACCAACAATAATAAAAACTATCATTAATGTTTGACAATTGATACATTAGTTGTTTTGCCAACCAAGTTTGTTGTAAGCAGATAACATCATATTGACAGGTTAGATCATAAATTTCAGGCAAAGAATTAGAAAAACCTCTGCAGTTAAAAGAGACAATTTTTAACTGATTGTTTTCTTCCATTTTATTCAGTGGACTTACGATTCTCAACAGAATAAAATCGCTTGACTAAAATTCTTTCAGGCCAATTGTCAGTATTCAATGAATCTTTAAAACTAACTCCATAAAGAGAGACTTTAAATGAGTTATTTGTGTCATATTTTGTAATCAGTTTTTCACATATTACTTTTGGCAATCCATTAAACTGGTCTTCAGCAAACTTTTCAATGTCTTTTTCTTTTGTGTTAGGATCTAGCCTGGAGATAAAACAATAGCTAGTTTTAAAACTGGTTTCACAGATTTAATATCAGTCATTTTTATTTTTCCAATATGTGACTTCTTAAGCCTTTTCTTAACACTCTTCCAATTATTTTCTTGTTTATTTTTTCCAAATCTACATTCAATTCTGAAGATATTTCAGATTTTTTGTACTGGGAACTGTTTTGTAAATTATTAGTTACTGCCTTGGAGTAACTCTGCTTATTATTGCTTATGATGCTGTTGGAACCTTGACAGTTGACAGCAACATCAATTTCAGTTACATAGGCAGTTTTGCTATGTTTATATCTCTTTTAGGAATAAGTTGTTGTACAGCTTCTTTGAGTTCTTTCAGCTGAATAGACTCATTTTCTGTAATTTCTTTATATTTATAAAATTCATTTTTTATTATGACAATATCATGTTGAAGTGCAGTAATATCTACTTTAGCTACATTTAGTGGAGGAAAATCAGTGTTTGCTGTAACAAATACTGGTTGTTTAAAGCCTTCAGTCACAGCCATTTTATGAAAAACTTTAATTATAACTTTTATATTATTTTCAGATTTATGTGGACCTTGTCATGTAATTTTTCGAAGTTTTTTTTGGTCTAAATTCTTGAGAAAAGTGGTCAAATAGAGTATTTTTTGCTTCTTCTATAGCTTCACTAGAATAGCACTTTGAAAGAACACTTACTAGTGTTTTTAAAGGAACACATTTCATTTGTTCATGAACATACCACAGTAGTGGATTAACCACTATGGGCACCATAATTAAATTTTATTAACTACAAACTTATTTAAATAGAATTATCAACTGGTTATTAACTAATCCTTATTCAAATAGAATCATTGTATGTAATGTACGGTACATAAAAAAGAATTTATGAGGTATTTTATGTTGTTTTTTGCAGATCGGAAACAATTGGTTAAGTACACTCAATCAACAAAAACGGCTTGACTTTAAATAGTAAAAAAGCAAGCACTGCATGTAGGCTTATAACCAGTAATGGCCTTATAAAAAGGAGGGACCCGGTGCAAGAAAAATAGCGGGGGGCACTTTTTAGTGTTCCAAAAGAATGTCATGCTTAAAAAAAGGTCATCATTTCAATAGGACCACTATTTAGTGTTTTAAAGCAAAGTAATCTCTCTTAAAAAAGGTCATTGCTTTAAGAGAAACCTCTTTTTAGTGTTCAAAACAAAGTGATCTCTAAATAAAAGATCATCACTTTAGGGGCGCCACTATGAAGAAATAGATAATATTTTCTTTAAGGGGGACCACTTTATGAAGTTTTTTAGGGAGGCCTGGTGTGGCTGCGGCCCCACCACTTGCACCGTACCAAAGCCATCACCGATTGTGTCAGCTTTAGCCAGCCCATGAAGCGAGATTGGGTCTTGTCCAGAATTATCACGTTTTTAATGTTATCGGATTAGCTTTGAACTATTAGGTTCAAAATCGTTTTACGATTTGCAACTAAAGTTTTTTCAACTCGATTCAACGAGCACAGAGGTTTTCAACCGGCGGGTCACAAGGAATGTTTTTTGTGGTAAAGAAACGATTTGGTGAAATTGGGCACGGAATGAAAGTGAAGACATTTTTTTGTCTTCACCTATGATTCGAAAACGATTTGGTAAAATTGGGTGCGGAATGAAAGCGACGGCTAGACACATTGGGCCACAACAATTGTGTTTCAAGGTTTTTCGGTGACGAAAAAGGTTGAGAACCCCTGAATTAGCACGTTAAAATAATTACTAAGCGAATTTCGAGATGAAACATAAGTTTATTTGAAAGTTTACTAAATTTAAAACGCAAACATATTGCCAATAGATAGACTGATACACGATTAAAAGGCTGACAGTATGCGTTTAAAATACCATCAAAAAAAGAATAAAATGTCATGTTGAAGCAAATGATAATAACGCGACCGCACAAAACAATAAAAATGGTAATTTATTTTTTGCTTGGGGTAAACTTATATACCGAGTATTTAGCTGGGACAAGAAGCGAATCCAGACCTGTCACGCAGATTCCAGAAAGAATAGTCACTAGAGGAATTGGTCCATGGGTTTACATCATTAGCATCAAAAAATATGAAGTGGTAACAAGATTGCATTTTGTGGTGACGTTGCGAATCACATAATTCTCGTTGCTTTGTTCTGGTGATCAAAACTTACGGTAAATGAACTTTTAAACATAAACGTACAGTTTAAGAATAAAGAAATCCCACAACACTGTATAGTTAAACGATAGAATTGCGATTTAATTTTAAAAATGCATGGGAGTGCAAAAGCTAAAAAAACAATAAAACACGTTTGCATTAAGCCGCTTGCAGAGAAAACGTAAACGTAAAAACAGACACATACTAAATTCAATCGACTACATTCAAGCGATACATAATAGCAACACTTCTACAATACTGTACTTTCTAGGGAACTAAATAACTCTGAAATATTTTAATCCGCCGAAAATGGCGACTCCCAAACAAACCACCAAACCAGAGCCGACAGCGATCGCTTCTCGTTTCACTCGAATCATTACTTCGTTCGACTTCAACAAATCGTCAAATATGGATCCGCTTTTGTTCTTGTGAGGAAATGGAATGTCGGGAACATCAACCTCGAGGAACTTACACAGAGGTTCCCAACCTTCCTTGCAGTTGTACACCAACAACTTGTCTTTCGGGGCATTCTGAAAAATTAAAATTATTACGCAGCCGCTATTTGGCATATTAAATTTATTAAAATCTTCGGGAATACGCATGCACAGTTTTTTTTTTTTTTAATAAGAGATTTTTCGTGATATTAAAATTAAAATCATATATACCGGCAGTTGGCAAACATTCAATCGGGGTTGGTTTTATGCAATGGCTGACTATAAAAATTCAAAACGATTAAACTTTTTATACCTTTAAATGATTAATAAAAATTAATGCTATGTTATTATTGCTCCTCCTTTAAAGCTATTCTTGGAAGAGCCATCCTTAACTATCTAAAAAAGCAGCCAAGACTTTCCCACTTAAATAACCCCCACTGCTTGCTAGGGCTTATTCACAGACTAATGAGGGGTGCAGTGTTGTTGTTATTGTTCCTTCTTCCAGAATATCTTGGACGAAACATCCTTTAACTCTTTAAAGAAGCCCATCTAGACTCCCACTCTTGAAAAACCTCTGCTGCTTTCAAACGCTTTATCCACAGACTGGAGGCGTGGTGCGTTGGTTCTTTGCTGAAGTTAAAGTGATTAATGTCATACATATATGTTAAACATAGTGGGCACATTTGTGATGTGTAAAAATATGGGTTTACTCTGTGTAGATAAGTTTTAAGTAGTGATTTGTTGGCTCTGAACTGTGTTAGTTGTGCACTCATGCGACGTGGTACGTTTGTTTTGATGAATATCATTCGGTGTAGTGTAAGTTACTTTATCATATTATTTTTTTTGGAACAAAGGTAAAGTGAGATAATGGTAGTACGAATGTTAACTGACATTATCTCTACATTCCTCAAGTGTTATTTCTGGATCTGATATGATGATGTTAGTGTGATTATTGTTATGATTGTGGTTTTCAAGTTTGGGTAGACAAGTGGTACAGTGTGGTATGAAGTACTTTTCTTTAATTAAAGGGGTGATTAGTGTAGTGGGTGTCAAGCACAGCAGGCATTGTTGCATGTGTAAATATCAAAATTTATTTGCATGTGGGTAACTTTGATTATTTGGCACCAAATATTTGATATAGATTTTATTACATTTGACGAAGTCAGCAGTAGCTTACCAAAACCAGTGTAATTTTATAAAAAATCAGTTAAATTTAGGGCAGTTTTTCTGTTTATTCTTGAACTTTTTTTAACATTGTGAAAGTTTATTTTTCTTCTTGCATTACATATACTTGAATACATCTTATCATGCTATATTAACTTGATGTTGCATCAATTCATGTCTAATGATGTTTGTAGTGAAGAGAAGCAATATTAATTTAGTTTCACTGGCTTATGCACTTGTGTGCATATCTATCTATGTCCCACTAATAATAGATTGCCACCCATGCTGTTGGGTAGGCCCTTTATTTTTACAGTGATTGCAACTTTCCGGATCACTCTATGTCAGTGGTATTTTGCCAAGCATAATTCTTGCTGCACTATGAGTGTGTCCAGACATTGGCACTTTGTTCAAAAATTTGAGAAAAGTGTTTGTGTCTCGATGTTCTAAGGATACATGAGGATCTTGCTTAGTGTTAATGTACCAAAAAAAGACTTTTTTGCATTCTTTTCAGGAATGCAAAAGGTGGTTTGTGCTAGGTAAACACAAACAAAAGTCTTTTGGAAAAGTCACTAACAATGTAAATCTTTGAATTTTGTTAATGAATTGTTTGGACTTGACCACTTGTACGATTTTTGAGAAATTGGTAATGATTTTTATTTTATGTCAAAATAACCTTAAATTAGATCAAAAACTTGGGTTAACTACTATATCTAAAAACAGTTTTATTGTTTTTATGATACCTTTACGATTTTAACGTTTCATTTTCTTCACACAAAAATAGTTTGGGGTAAAAGTGAAGACTATGACTTTATATTTTTCAAAGTTTACATTTTTCGGCATTTAACACTTTTACAAAGTATTTGTTTATGGCAGATTTCCGAAATGTGAATTAGAAAATTGTAAAAAAAATCAAACATTAATCAAGACAATTAATTAGAATTAAGTTGAAACTTCTGAAATGCTTAATCAATGACAAATGTTTGACCCACTAGCGTACAAAGGGGGGAGGCCACTGTGCCATAGCCTCCTTTTCAGACCCTAAAAATGAGAGAATATAAAGCAAAATCAAGCAGTTTTAGAAGCACTAGTGTGCCATGGCCTCCCCCTCAGACCATAAAAATAAAAAATTGTAAAGCAAACCCAAGCAGTTTTAGCAGTAGTGGATATTAGATGAGATGAATGAGGCAGTTGCCTCAGGCCCCTCGAAAATAGCACTTACAGTTTGAGTTTGCTGCATATGTTATTTTTAGAGATTATTATGTAGTTCAGATGAAAAGTGGTAAGTTGAAGATCGATTTAAGGTAAAGACCATTTTTTTTAGAGATCACTATGATTTTGGGAGAGAAATGGCGAAATCGCAGATGAAATCAAAGTGAAGACCTTATTCCATGACTTGGAAGCAAAAATTTTAAACCTGGTGCATTTTTCAGTAAACAGAACACTTCCTAAACTGGCCTTTGCACTTTAAAAAAACAGCTGAACTGCTACTTTAACACGCATGGTACATAGATACATAATATCCATAAAGTGTTTTAATACCATGAAAACAAATTTGTGTCAGCATTTTCAACATTATTTTTCAACATTTGTCATATCATTATTAAAATTTTGTTATACCATTATATGTTTTGTTCCAGAAAAAATAATAACAATGCTAGCAATTTAAATTGTAAATTTCATGCTATGCTTGTTGGTGTAAGATAGATAAAAAATAAGCATACGTCACAGCTTTAACAAAATATCTTTTCTATTTAACATTTTCTTTTTTATACCAATTTATCACTTTATAAATTAATAACCAACTATACATAATGATAATCAAGATCACAAATGTTACCAATATCAATTTTCCACACATGTGAATATTAAAATTGCTTGAGCAAAGCAAATAGAGATTAAACATATCATTTAAATTTAATTTAAAACAACAATAAGAATTATTTTTCAGCAAATATGTAACTAGTTCAAACATATTACCATTAAAACATGAGCATTATGTCTTCTGTAGCTCAGCCTGGCTAAAGTTTCATTCACAACTTTTGGAAAGATTTGATTTGGTGGAACACCATATGCAATACAACCTACACAAAAACAATAAGTAAAAAAAACTATGCAAAATAATTTGTATCTGTATAAAAACAACACAATTTTAGCATTATGTACTGTATATATACTAAAGTGTTTTCTTTTTTTTTGTATGCTTAGGGGGTAGTGGCTGGTAAGTTTTTGGCCCTTGATATGATGTGCAAATTTTTGCCCAATATATATCATTTTAAGACTGCAATGGGTACCGGTACTTAAAATTTTGCTAGGTGAATTAAATTTTTACTTTTACTACGTGAATTAAATTTTTTACTTTTATTTTTTATTGTACACTAGGAGTCACAGACTTTTTACCATTGCAAACCAAATTTTTTTCATTAAATCTATTGCAAGCCAAAGTTTGTGCAGTATGCAAAGTGATGGATTCTTTTGGTTTCTATGAGGGGTGTTCAGATAGTAATGCAACCAGGTTTCTTTTCATGACATTGAGTTTTAAAGGTACACAAATCATGCATCACAAGGAAGTATATAGCATGAGCATTTCATAGTTACTTCTTGATGTAATCTCCTGTTTTCCAAACTGCCTTTTTCTAACTTTTAATGAGTGCACATATTTCTTCATTGTAAAATTCTACAGGCTGCGTTTTTAACCACTTTCTAACAGCAGTTTTGACCTCTTCATCACTGGAGAAATGTCACTCCCTCAAACTTTCTTTGAAGGGCTCAAACAAATAGAAATCAGACAGTGCCAGGTCTGGCAAATATGGGGGATGTGAAATTATTGTCCAGCCAAAGGAGCTGATGACCTCACAGGTTTTGAGGCTGGTGTGAGACCTATGTTGAAATAAAACCTTAGACATTTCCAAAGCAGATCAAACTCTTCCTATTTTTGCTTTCAACTTTTTTAATGTACCAATGTAAACATCTGAATTGATTGTTGCTCCTTTGGACATGAAGTCTACTAGTACCACACCAATACTATCCCAGAACACAGTGACCATCACTTTTCCTGCAGACTGCTGAGATTTGAACTTCTTCGAGTGTGGTGAGGTGGGATGGTGCCACTCCATTGATGCTCTCTTTGACTCTGGTTTGATGTGGTGAACCCAAGTCTCATCACTGGTCACTATTCGCTGCAAAAAGCTTTTGTCACTATGGTAATACTCCAGGCTTCTAGGCAGGATTGTTTATGAGCCTCTGTGAGCTGCCCTGGGAAACACCTTGCAGACACTTTTGAATACCCCAGGGTATCCATGATCTTTACACCACTCCCTGCACTTACTCCTAATGACTCAGCAAGCTCATTAATAGTGATGCGTCTGTTTTCCTTAATCAATGCATCTGCCTGATCAATGTTAGCAGAACTGTGAGCAGAAGATGGCCTACCATTTCTTGGCCCATCGCAAAGATCGCTTTCAGCAGGTTCTTCCTGTACATCATTGATTCTCTTCACCCACCTCGTCACTGTGCTGAAGACTATTGCACAATCACCATACACTTGCTTTAGCCTTCTGCTTATGTTCTGAGTTGTTTCTCCCTCTGACAGTAGAAATTCAATAACAACTCTTTGCTTCTGCCAAGATTGCTTTGGGGCAATCATGTCAGTTTTACCTTCTAACAAAGAAGACATAAAGGAATTGGTTAAAATTTGAATTGCAGATTGCAGTAATTCAAACCCATATTTTTTTTACAAAATTTGTAAACCTTAGTTACCAATCTATAATCTGTAAAAGAATCAGATGTTAGTTAAATGAATGCTGCAAGGAATCAGTTGCATTACTTTCTAAATGTCCCTTTAACTGGCAATTACTTCATAAGGCATGATTGATCACGTGATATTAGGTGATATTAGGTGGTGTTGGCCCAGATGGTAGGTGCTTTCACGCAGCCTGGGCCGTGAGTAAGTCTGCTCATTGATTTTAAAATGACAGACCGAAACCGAACCTACCAAAACGGAAGGGTATCCACCCATTCCGATGTTCAGTGTGGGTCTGTTAATCGGCAAACGTCCTTTTCAGGACGGGGCAATGTCAGGATAAAACTGCCCTTTTCAGGGCACATTGCCAACAAGTTCCGAAGACCCACTATTCTTCAGCTGAACATCGAAGGCCTCACTGCAAGCAAGATGAATGTTCTTCATCACCTCGCTATGCAGTCTGAGGCACTCGTCATCCTACTGCAGGAGACCCACTGCACTGATGCAGAGAAGTTGGTGCTACCACACTACCAACTAGCTGGGTCTTCTTTAAGCAGGAAGCATGGCCTTGCCACGTTTGTTCACGAGCGACTGAGATACACGCTTTTGGACCAATCTCCATCGACATCGGAGATCGAGTGGCTGTGTGTGGACGTTGATGGCTATAAAATAGTCAACGTCTACAAACCACCGCCAACGCGATTGCGAACCCTGGATCTCCCAGTGTTTCCTCACCCCTGTCTGTACGCTGGCGATTTTAACTGTCGTCATGCTGACTGGGGTTATGATGACAACAGTCCAGATGGTGAGTGCTTGGCTGGATGGGCAAGTATTAATTGTCTTGCCCTCCTATATAATGCCAAGGACGCTGCCAGTTTTTATTCCGGCCGCTGGAACACTGGCACCAATCCAGACCTAGCTTTCGCTAGCGTAGGTCCAAACAGTCGCTTACCGGATAGACGTGTCCTTGAGAAGTTTCCCAGGTCACAACATCGACCCTCGCTTATTACACCACCAAGGTTTGCTATGGCAGTGCCAAGCATGCCTGTTAAGCGATGGAACTTCCGCAAGGCCAATTGGAGTTACTACATTGCTTTGACGAATAAATTCGCAAAGACTTTGTTGCTGCCTGATTCACTTGATGTGGATGCGGCTTACCAGGACTTCTGTAACATCATTAAGAAAGCAGCCAAGAAGACTATCCCACGCGGGTATCGAAACAACTATATTCCGTGTTGGGATGCAGAGTGTGAATCCCTCTATAAAACCTTTCTGCAGTCTCCTCAGGGAGACGACTCAAGTTTGGCTGCTACAACTCTGCTTGCCAAGCTTGACAGAAAACGGAGGGATCGATGGTCCGAAGCAGTTCGGAGCATTGACTTCTCACACTCTAGTCGAAAAGCGTGGAGTATTTTGAACAACCTTACTGGTAGGTCACGACACTCTCCTCATCATTGTCCCGTTTCAGCCGATGCTATTGCATCTCAGCTGGTTAGAAATGGGAAATACGAGGCTGTTGATCGCAAGTCATCTCGACTTGTCTTTCAAGAAGTGTCTGACCTTTGGAGGGCCACAACACCAGACGCAGTAAATATCTCTGGCAATTTTTCACAGAGAGAATTTGCTGCTGCCCTTCAACATTTAAAACCAGGTAAAGCTCCGGGTCCTGATTCCATCTGCCCCGAGCTTATACTCCATGCTGGAGCTGCTTTGAAGTCCTGGCTACGTGACTTCCTTTCTTCCTGTTTGCGCCGACTCAAAATTTCCAAGATCTGGAGAAGAGCGCTTGTGGTCGCGATCCCAAAACCAGCAAATCCTGTGGGGGACCCAAAGAGTTATCGACCGATATCTCTGCTCTGTGTCCCCTACAAGATCCTCGAGAGGCTTATCTACGCCCGCGTTGAACCATTAATCAATCCACTGCTCCCTAAAGAGCAGGCTGGGTTCCGACGCGGGAAGTCAACCGTAGATCAAGTTGTTCTGCTAACCCAGAACATCGAGGATTCTTTCGAGGCTAAAAAGAAGGCCGGTGCCGTATTTATCGATCTGACAGCTGCTTATGACACTGTCTGGCACCGTGGCCTTACCTGCAAGCTGCTGAGACTACTTCCGGATAAGCACATGGTCAAAATGATCATGGAGCTTGTCCGAAATCGAAGTTTCACCCTTACCACCGGTGACAGCAAGCAAAGCAGGCTACGCCGTCTTAAAAACGGCGTTCCTCAGGGATCGGTCTTGGCTCCCCTCCTATTTAACATCTATACGTACGATCTTCCTTCCATGATTTCCAGAAAGTTTGCTTATGCTGATGATTTAGCATTGTTGCACTCTTCTGGAAACTGGAAGGACTTGGAGGGGACATTAAGCCAAGACATGTCCACACTGTCAGCATATCTCCAGACTTGGAGGTTGAAGCTCAGTCACACTAAGACGGTGACGACAGCCTTTCACTTAAACAACCGAGAGGCCAAACGTGAGCTAAAGGTCTACAACAATAGTAGACTTTTACCATTCTGTCCAACCCCTACATACCTTGGGGTAAAACTGGACAGATCGCTCACGTTTCGTTACCATTTAGTGGCATTGTGCAAAAAACTATCATCGCGCGTCACACTGTTGAGGCGACTCGTGGGCTCGGGATGGGGTGCTGGTGCTAAAACACTACGCATAGCCACCTTGTCTCTAGTCTACTCAACAGCTGAGTACTGTGCGCCAGTCTGGTGTCGCAGTGCTCACACTCGCCTCATTGACAGTGTCTTGAATGACGCCTTGCGCATATTTACTGGATGCCTGCGTCCCACTCCAACGGACCACCTACCTGTACTTTCAGGCATCCAGCCAGCTGAGCTTCGCCGACTGGGAGCGACACTCTCCTTGGCTTACTGTGGATCTCTGGACCCCGATCATATTTTGCATGGTCTGTTAAATGGGTCCTCAGATACTGGCCAAGTGAGACTAAGATCCAGACGCCCGTTTGTGCCAGGTGCGCGGAATCTCTTGGACAATCTTGCCAGACTTGGCATCTGCGCCTCTGAATGGACAAATCACAAATGGAACGCGGAGTACTGTGAAAGTGCTTCCAGCTTCCGTGCTTTTGTGCCCGGGACCAGTGTCAGGCCTGTTGGGATGGGCTTACCCCGAGCAGCTTGGGTTAAGCTCAACCGCCTGCGGACTGGTGTTGGGCGATTCCATTCGTCCATGCACAAATGGGGTCTCGCTCCTTCACCGAATTGCGAGTGTCGCGCCTCAGAGCAAACCGCAGACCATGTACTAACAATGTGCCCCATACATCGGGCACCACATGGAGCACGCAGTCTGACGGTTTTGGATGACGAAACTCGATGCTGGCTTAATAACATCACTGCCAGCATCTGATCCAGGCAGTGCAGCAGTCTGGGGTAGTAAAAGGATAAACCCTCGGCCCCAGTCCTGTTTGTGTCTGGCCTGGAGTGGATGCCCTTCAAACGATGACGACGACGACGAGGTGATGGTATTTGCAGTAGAAAAACCAACTTGACTTAATTTTCTTAATTAAAACTTCAAAAAACCTTTGTTTTCAATTATTTTTATAACAATCAAGGTTGTGGAGTCAGAAAAATTTTTTAAAACTCCAAATCTTAATTCACCTATTCAAATTTTTCCAACTCCAAAATGTCTAAAAAAATGACTCCATCTCAATCCTAAAGGTGCAACTCCAGCATACTTAAAAAAATGACAAAAAATGACCCTGACTCCCCCAAGTTTTAAAAAGCAATTCTGACTCTGCCAAATTTGAAAAACAACCCTGACTCCTCCCTAAAACATACAATTCTGGCAACTCTGACTCCACAACCCTGGTAACAATGCCCAATATACAAATACAGTTGAAATCAAACCAAATATTCTTATAAATGTCAAAAAATATTTTTTGTCATATATATTTAAAAAGATTGTTCTGAACAGGGGCGCACCCAGCCTCAAAAAAAGGGGGCTGACACAATTACATCTTTTCAAACGTGAGGGGGCAAAGCCCCCCCACACATCTTTTTTTCTGTAAACGGCCTAGATTATTACTGAATTTTGCATGCGAGCGCAATGCTTAGCACCATTGCGTCTTTTGACATTGCACAATGGCGTCATTTGTCCCGTTGGCGGCAATTCTTCCCTGCAGGTTTAAGCTTAATATTTAATAGCCAAGCAGTGCTGCAAATCATTTAAGCATTTTTTAAAAAAAGGTAAGTAAAACAGGCAAGTCGTGTTTTTTTCATTAGCTTTATTTTTTATTTCATTTCCTACAACGAGTTTTAGGTAGGAGCAACAACAAACAACTACATGTATAAGCTTAGGAGAATATACGTCCTCTTTCCTCTATAAAAATCAATCAGTCTTCCGACGACATTCAAAAATGCCCAAAAATGTCCTTCTTTTTAATAAAACTATGTGATCGTGAAGAATAATCATACAGATTTACAACATGCATGTAATATTTTCTGGTGTCTTGCTTCTATCCGCTGTCCGGTTAATGCTTTCATTTTCCTTTTTTTTTTAAACTCCTGTTACAGTAGGGTGGAGTGAAAAAAAAATTTGAAAAAAGTGTAGTTCTTAAATCCTGCCGAATAGGCTAAAACTTCAAAAAAAATTGGTTTTGGCGAGTTGCTACTTTTGGGGGGCTAGCAACCCCCAAAATGTGTTTTTGGGGGGTAAAATTGACAAAAAATGTCGTAACTTGGTAACCGCTTGTCGTAGAGGCATGATTTATGGCTCAAAATTTGTAGAATCATCATGTTTCTATATGTGCTAAGAGAAAGTTATTGTCTATTTCCACAAGAAAAAAAGTTATAATCGATAAACCGTTTTTTATACTCAATACTCGAAAATTGCGCTGTATGGAAATAACTTTGATCTAACATTTGAAATGATATATGTCTAACTGATAAGGACTAATTATGACAATCACAATATAAGGGCTAATTATGACAATCACAATATTAACAAGATGATTTGGGATAACTTTGGTCACCAGACAAAGTACCTAAATAGGCCTACTCATAAGATACAGAATGTGCTAGCTTTACTTCCCATAAAATGTTTAGTATTTCAGTAATTTAAAGAAAATCTGTTACATGTCATTACTTTCGAACTGTTGATGCTGATATTGGGTTGTTTTGCCTAAGGAGTGAGAGAAAAATAAGAAAGCAATTTAGAGTACACCAAATACCCTACGCAAAATGAAGCGCATCAGAATTGCACTTTAGTGTCAAATTTTTTCAAAAGTTTTCGAGATTTAATCTTCTGGCAAATGAACCCATCTCTTCACTCAAATCCTTCAACTTGTGCTGCAGCCTCTGTTACCATTTTGACATGGCGCTCTACACATTGGTTGTGACATGGGTGGTCGAGCTGCAGTGGTCTTATCCGGCATTGTTCAATATCTAAATCAGTTAAATGTTCAATTACCGGAGGCTGCTGATGGCAAGATGTTAAATTTACCATCTTGTAGTACGAGTTCACTGTTAGATCCAGTGTGGGCGGTTCAAACAGCCGTACAGTTGAGGCGGTATCATAATATTTTGCTCCTTCCAAAGAATATTCTTCACTGCGACAGTCAACCAAGTCATGATTATCAAATGAAACCGTTGATGACAAGTTTCCACGAATCGAAAGCACTTTGTTCACTCCTCGCATTCGTATCTCCTCATTGTTGTCACCCAACATGGTGTGCGACATTTTCCTGGTGTGCGAAAAATGCATTTCGTTGCACAACTTTCAGAGCAGTTTTCCGAACAGCTTCGTCAGGCACCTGAAGAATTCGTTGGACCAAGTTGAAAAAATTTCTAGATCTGCAAGTTAGTTGACTATTTAACTTAATTTCAAACCAACTTGGAAAGTAAACTTGAAGACAAAACTTTGTCAGAGTTTCCAAGTTTGAGGAGGGTTCATCCACCGAAACATAATATCTGAGGATTCGACAGCCCAGAGTTAGCCAGCGTGAATGCACAATGGGACCTACTTTTAAATATTGCAAGTCGCTGTCGACAACTCCCATGATTATTGCTGAACATATCTTGTAAGCATAGTGTTGATCAGTACTCAGATCATTAACAACTGATTCTGGCAAGTGTACAGACTGAGGGTTTGAAATTGACTTAAAATTAGCAGCAACCGGCCAACTTGAAACATCTCCAGTTAAACACTTCCCAATTGGTCCTGCAAATGTGTCAGGACTATTGGTGGTTCCATCAAGCATAGTAAAGACATGGCGCAAGGGTAGTTCATTAGTATGTAGTAGGAAAATTACCCATTGTAGTGGCTTGTTCAATAGTTCTTCCAACTTATGAATGCAACCATTGAACTTGCCTGTCATTGCTGCAGTTCCATCAGTGCCAACTACTGTAAGCTTGTCATATAATTCGGTGTTGGCAATGGTGTTGAAGATCTTTTGTGCTATGGTTCTTCCTTTGCCATCCTCTGTGGAAAAATGAGAAAGATAGTATTCACCAGGCTGCCCAACCATTGTATAGTGATCTTCAAGTTGCACAGACCTGTAAAACTTGTCATTTGGCCCTTGCATGGTGACCTGTGTTGCATCTTTGCGCCCGTCAAAGTATATGGCATTCACTAACTTGAAATTTTCTTGCTCCTTTTTCCTAATTTCAGCACGGCATCGTTCTCGCTCTCTTTGAAGCTTGCTATGATCAATAACGTATGTTTTGTCATCATCAATAATTAGACCCAAATCTTGCATCACACTATTAGCAATCGCAGCAGCAGCTCTGTCGGATATCTGAAAACGCTCACTCATCCTTGCAAGGTTTGACCAAATCATTCGATTCTGATTTTCATATGGCATTGATTGAGAAACAAATTCAGAAGCAGCAGAAGATTGCGTTTGGTCTGTGTTGGTTGAACTAGAATCTGACAGATAATCCAAAGCTGACTCAGGCACTGATGTAACTGATGTAACGGAAGAACATGTTGGTTGTTCTGGATGAGGTTGTAAGGGTCGAGAGCGCCTCAAAAACTGTATGTCAGCTGACGTTGAAGGAACCACAGCATCCACACATATTCCAACTCGCTTACTAGTTTGATCTTTATAAAAAGCATAATCATCATCTGTCATTTTCAAACCATGTTGTTTCTCCAAAATTCTGCGCTGCTTATCGTCAGCATAAAAAACATCAAATATTTTATCAATAGTTGACATAAACTCTTTTTCCTTTTGTAAAAATGCTTCTCCTCGTTTTTTCTTTGACCAGCGATCAAGTGCACTGAAACAATACACAAAACTTTGAACTTTTTTCGAAATGGTGTACAGATGAATGGGATATACGTTGCACCATACCCATCTGTCATAAATTTCTCTGGCAATGTCATTTGCAGCATTGAAGGTTCGAAGTTTTTCAAATGAAGAATGCGTTCTATTACATGTCGCTTGGTAGGCAATATTCCTGGTGGAAAACTATCACGGGTAGAGAAAGTGTGTCCACTACGTAAATTCTTCTTTACAGAAGTTAAACTCCGACTTTTCATGTTTTACTACTTCGCAGTTTGGCCAAAGCTTTGATTTACACAATTACTTAACAATATACCTGCAAAAAATAATAATAACTTTTCAGATAACTATTAGTTAAGTACAGGGTGTTTCATAATTAAGGCAACCGATTTTTTTTAATATAATGGGAATTTGAAAAGTGCAAAATCAATTTTGAATGTAGTAATACAAAGGTAAATAACATACAAATCGAACATTATCCCATTTATTCGATGTAACCACCCTTGTTACGAACTACAGCCTTAAGTCTACCCACAAATGCATCACAGGCGGCACGGATCTGCTCTTGAGGGATTGCGTCCCATTCCTTCTTCAGTTTTGCCTTCAGAGCATCAAGAGAAGAGTGAGGACACCTTCAGAGCATCAAGAGAAGAGTGAGGACAAGCTGAAACCTTTGCCTCCAAAATGGACCAAATAGAGAAGTCCAAAGGATTAAGGTCCGGGCTCCTAGCAGGCCACAATTCTTTGCTAATGAAGGATGAAATTTTCCTTTGAATCCATGTCTGTGTCATTTTGGAGCCATGTGATGGTGCTGAATCTTGTTGGAGACTCCATGGCAAACCTTGGAAGTGTTTATCAGCCCAGGGTAGCAAGTGGGATTCCAAAATGTCGGAAACGTATCGTTCCGAGTTCAATTTCACCCCCGAAGGCACAAAAACCAGCGGAGATCTTCCAGACGGAGTTACCGCTGCCCAAATCATTACCGATTGCGTATTCTGACGTCTTGTTACGATCCTACCTTCAACTGAAGTAGAAGAACCCCAAACCCGGTCGTTCTGCTGGTTAACAACCTGCTGTATGTCAAATTTTTTCTCATCTGTGAACACCAAGTTGGGGAGCGTGCCTTGATCGATCTCATCCAGAATTTGACGACTTCTTTCCATTCTCATCCTCTTATGGTGTTCTGTAAGTTCATGACGATGAAGCATTTTGTAGGGTTTCTTACCAAGATCATCTTTCATCACTCGATACATCGTCGAATTGCTGACATTTGCTTCAGCAGCCAGTTTTCGATGAGATCGATGCGGATTACGACATAGCTTCTCTCGGGTGTTTTTAACCAGTTTCGGGGTACGAACAGTTCGTTTACGACCACGTCCTGGTTTATCCAATGTTGTCCCAGTCTCATTAAATTTTTTAACAATTTTCCAAACAGTTGTTCGGTTCATTTTTAACCTTTTTGCGATCGATGAATTACTTTCGCCTTGCTTGTGGAACTTGATAACAATGTTTCTATCTACTGTCATTATCTAAATTCTAATGTTTAGCTTTTAAGACCTGAATTGCAAAGACAAGGTTATAAGCTTCAAAATTATATCAAATTTGATGGCTATACATGTTTTTACAGGGTTTTAAATAATGGTCAAAATACCGTTGCCTTAATTATGAAACACCCTGTACAAACAAACAAACTTATTAAACATTTTTTCTATCATAACTTTTTTTCTAGTGGAAATAGACAAAAACTTTCTCTTAGCACATATAGAAACATGATGATTCTGCAAATTTTGAGCCATAAATCATGCCTCTACGATAAGCGGTTACTGAGTTACGACATTTTTAGGAAATTTTACCCCTCAAAACACATTTTGGGGGGTTGCTAGCCCCCCAAAGGTAGCAACTCGCCAAAACCAATTTTTTTCGTAGATTTTACCTGTTTGGCAGGTTTTTAGAACTACACTTTTTTCAATTTCAAACAAAAAAATTATTTTCACTCCACCCTACTGTTACAGCATGAATGTTGTGCCTTCAAAGCATTCCGCAGCAAGGTGCACTGTAAAAAAATCTGCTGCAAAATCAAAGTAATTTTGGTATATTCCGAAACACATTAGAAGTGCCAAATGAAATGATCAAAGAAACTGCTGCCTTTTTTATCTGTGCGATCGTTTTTTCCAAAATGAAGCGAAGAACCCTATTGGGCGACAACAGTTATTTTCTAACTTTTTTTATCCGCGTTGTTTAATGGTTAAGAACCGGGTTAAAGTCAATAGATAAATGGCTTGATTGTTCACTTAGAATAAATACCTTCATTTCAACAAATAATTGGTGGTACAAAACTTTAAAATCACAAGGAAATTAGACAATATTTTTATTAAATTTATGATTAAACCTAAGTACGTGTGTTTTGCGAAGCACTTTCATCAAGTTTAAATTGGAGCAATTGCTACAATGAGTAGACCATGGGTGCTTAACCGCAGCTGTCGATTAGGATCTCAAGTAAAATGTTACAAAAATCATCAATAAAGTACGTCGAGGATCTTGGCATTTTTATCTAAACTTAGACATTAGTGATTGTGTAGCAGCAAACGAGTCTGCAAGCGGGAAAAATTTAGTATTGTAACGTGACAAAAATATGTAGATAGATATTCGAAATAGATAGTACGGGACAATTCAAAAAAACAAGTTTTTTTTGCATTTAACGCAGCATACGTGTGACGTGTCTATAAAAACACTGAAGGAGTATAGCGAAAACACGCTCGTATCTATCCTTCGAGTTCTATTAAAAAAAACGAAAACCAGTTATTATAGTTAAGTTAGCACGAAACATCACTTATCTGCGCGAAAGTTTTATCTCGTTGCGTATTAGCGCGCAAAGGGGACTGACATCAGGCGAAAAGGGGGCTGACAAAAATATTTAAAAGGGAGCTGACATGACCTCCAAATCACATCCCTGGGTGCGCCTCTGGTTCTGAAATATTTCAATCCAATTTGAAATAGATTTTTCTTAATTTAAAATGGACTATTCGAATTTGGAATGGTTAAGTCCAATTTAAAATGGATTAGTTCAATTTGAATTGGAATATTCTCAATTTGAATTTGAAAAGGTATATTGCCTTGGCAAACTTATTAAAATTCAGATCAAGATCACCTCAACACTAAATTTATGTCATGAAATGATTTATTTTTATTTTGCTTTTTTTATTTGTTAACCCCTTGCCTACTTTAAACAAGATAACTCATGAAAAAAAAAGCCATGCAAAATGGATTTATGCAAGTATACTCAAGCAATTTTATTCTTTTCCCAATCAGGACCAACACATACAGTATTATTCATGATACAAATATTCTGCTGTTTGCTATGAATTTTAATACCATTTTTTCTCAGTAGATGGCAGAGTTTCCAATATAAACAATAAATCAGCTGATTGAATGTTGTCTTAGAAGTCAGTAGCTCATATTTTTCCTTTTTTTCCGTAATTTTTTATATGTACAGTGGATCTATACATCTATATGAATACATGTATAGGAGCTGCAGAGTTGCAGCACCCCCAAATATCTGGGCAGCAGTTGTAAATATTATCAGCAAGGCTAAAAAAATTTTGTTAATATTATAAACAAGGCTATAAAGAGTAAACATGCCAAAAACGCCAATTGTTAAAAAATTTTTACTTTCTGCATTTCAGAACTTGTTAGTTTAAGACATGAAAATTAGCTTTCTGTCTGTTTAAAAAGTGGCATTTCTACTTTTACAGACAAAACTTTAAGCAAAATTTTTATGTCTTTTAAAATTTTTTGATCTTTTATAGCAATGTCTACATGAAGCAAAAGGTTTGTTTGCACATGTAACATTATGTATTGGAATATTTATTACAATCTAATGACCTATTTAAAGTTAAATCTTTGAATTGTCACTAAGTTTTATATTTACACTGCAAACTGCCTATGTTTTCATATGGTAATATAAAAATATCTTGAAAGCAGTTCATATAAAAACTTTAGTATTTTTTCTATATTTTTCAGTAAATAGCAAAAAATAAATAAATTAGATCATATTTTGATAAGATAAAGGCTGAAGCTGTTTCTTCAAATGCAAAAATAATAAGAACCTTAAAATAAAAGATGCAAAAAAATAACTGAAAACAAGGACATGAGTTGTAGAGAGAAAAAAAACTCATCTTTAAGCTTTTCTTCCAACATTCATCAAAAGATAAATGTCAGAATGGCAAAAAAATACAATTGACTGTCTAAAACGGAATGAAAATATTTGAAGTTGAAAAAGGCATCAAAACACATAATCAGCACAAGATTTTCAAGTTGTAAAAAACTCTTTATTTTTTTGTTGGATGAAAAGCTTAGAAATGAGTTTTTTGATGGCTTTATTTTGATTCTGTACCATAAACACTTGTTTAAAGACATAAGCTGTGATTAAATAAATAATAAAAAAAAATAACAATACTGCAAAATGAAATATTTAATGATTCCATCTTGAAAAATATTGTATTGAAGTATGAAAAAATTTAAATAAAATTTTACAGCATTTCATGAAATAAACATGCAGATACATAGTCACCTGCACGCCCCCCACCAAAAGCAAATTTGGATATTGCAGATGGTGAAAGTAAACATGCCAAACGTAAAAAGAAATTACTATTATTAGAAAGTATCTGATTTTTAAGACTTTCAAACCATAAGTCTTCATTATCTCTCATTGATAATATAATCTGAAATTAATAACAAACTTCAAGAAAATGATTGAAGTAATTAGTTTTTTCTGTATTTTATTAAAAATAAAATTATTTTTACTATATCTATCTATTTTTAAAAATTTGTGCTTATCCATATAACAATATTAATGTAAATACATCTTTAAAAATAAACTAAAAATCTATTTTTAAAAGTTTTGATGATGAAGGTTTACAATTTATCAAGTCTTCAAAAAATTACACAGTATGACTTGAATTTAAAATGCAAGATGCTCCAAGCATAACACATCATTGTAAAATGTAACAATTTAGCTGATTGGTAAGTACAAAATTTTAAATTTTAAATTCAAGTTGATAATGAACATATTTAAAAGTAAAGGTTTTGTCCTTTAAAGTGAAATAGAGTACTATTTAAAACTATTATACAGAAATTTAAAACTTTTAAGTTAATAGAGAACAAAAATAAAATTTGGAGCTTTAAATTCTTAATTAAAGTAATGAAAACCCAAATAAAATTTTATTTAAGCTCTGTATTTTTTGATCCATTTCTAAATAAAATATAGACAACTATTTCTTCACCAAATTTCAAAGATTTTACTTTTATTATATTAATTATACTGTAGTACACGACTTTTTACAAAAAATCAACTTAATACAAGAGAATTGTAATTGAATTGTAGATTATTTAAATTATGAATTACAATATTGATAATGTGTTTATATCTGTTTGTTTATAACCAATAGCACTATAACATAAATTTACTAAACCAATATCAAGGTGTGAAAACTGAAAATTATTAGCTTTTCAGTGAACTTTTAATGATACATACTTAAAGATTAAATTTATAATGCTCATTGCTCTGCAAATCAAACAGAACTACAATTATTTTTATTATTGACTAATCATAAATGAATATTTTAAAAATAATGCACACAACCAGATAAGCTTAAAAAAATAAAAACACTACCAAAAGATCATAAACTTCATTTTCTACCTTGGCATCTGGAAATGCTTTATGAATTTCCTCCCAAAAAATAAAACAAGGCAAATCACAAACAGCATCTACATCTTTGTACATTTTCTGAAATAGTTCATCACTTGCACCTTCATTAAATATTTGCTTCCATTCATCAGCTAAGAAAAAGAAGTTTTCAATAAAATCATAGACATTGTATCCAAGTGCAGTTAAAGCTTCATTTAATGTTTTTGTTCCAGTTTTTTGATGACCAGCTACAATAATTTTCATTATGAATTACACTAAAACTACACAAAATACGCATAAAATTAAATCCTTGGATGTAAAATTTTAAGTTAACAAAATTATTTTAAAACCAAGGATACAACTTTTTTGGGCATGTTTCCATTGTAAAAGATTGTTGAATAAAGTATTTTTTGTTTATTTTAATGATTTTTTTGCTTTGCTTAGCACTTAAGCACAGAAAGAAGTAAAAAATCAATAAGAGACACTGAGTATTCTGATAAAACAACTGAGGCAACAACTGAGGATAAAACACTGAAACAATTATATCCTTTAAATCAGTGGTCTCAATCTTTTTACACTAGCAGACAGGTAAAATTTTAAAAAATGTTCACAGACCAGCAGCAAAAGATTGTTTAATAAATACAGTAGAACTAATATTTGAAATCTTTTGCAAACCAAAATTGCCATTGCAAAACATAATGCAAAATTTTGGCATAGACTATATATTTAAGACAAAATTTACAACAAAGTGGCAATCAAATCAACTCAAATAACAACATGTCAATCTATTTACATACAAAATCAATGTTGGTGTAAAATTTCATGCTGTTTTCCTACCAGTATGTGAGGCAAGCAAGGCATCAAAGAAATTTTTAAAACACATAGTTTTGTTTATTGTGCTTTGAATAAAAGTGATGGGAAATTTGAAAGATTTCATAGCATCAAATAAGAGTTTGGGGATACGCCAAACATAAGAGTTGTGGCAATTGTTTATTACATGGAGTTATATTAAGATCAAGTTGAAGTATTTTTTGTTGTAATGTCTGACAAAATATCCTTTTCATTTCTTATTTTCTTCTGGGACACCTAACTTACCAGAATATGTTCTTTGTGTAGTTAGCTCTACATTTGCAATAGATCCACTGACACTTGCTTCCTTTGCATTTTGACAATTACCTGTTTCAGAAGTCTTACGTTTTATTAAACAAATAACCTAAGTCTTGTATTTTTTTCTCTCTTTTTTCTAATTCTATTTTTTTTACACAACCTTAAAATGAGGTGGAGCATAGCAATCTCACAAATACAAAATTTTGTGTCTGCAACCCCCAAGTATTATTTATTTGTGCCACTGAACTGTGCTGCACTGCAAAATTGTTACCAAAGTTTACACCACTGCATCACAATATCATACATTTAAATAGAAAATTTTATGATTTTTTTCCTCCTTTTAAAAAGGTGTTCAATCAAGCAATACTCACTGTTGTACTCATCAAAGTAAACCTTTCATATTTCAAATTTACCAATTTAAAACCTACTTGCATAATTTTGTTATATTCATGGAAAAAACACTTCAAACACTTTACTCTACTTGGCATCCCAGCAAGCACCCTTAAATTTCAATAATAGCTCCAAAACTAAAAACTAATAAACAAGTTCAACCCATTCATTCATTTCATTCATTCATTTTTTATTCATGATCATTATGAACCAATGGTACTGACGGAATCATTAAAGGTTGGTTCACACTAAAAGCGGAAAGCGGAAAATCAAGCGGAAAGCGGAAAATTTAAAAGCGTAGCGGAAAATTCCGCTTTCCGCTTGCTTTTTCTGCTTCCGCTTTCAGTGAGAACCAGCTTAATTCAGTGTGAACCAAACTACAAAGCTAAAAAAGTGAAGATTAATTCAAAGAAGATTCGTAGGGTAAAAATTGACGTTTATTATTATGAATAAAGAGAAAAAGAAACAACTTTTGTTGCTATTGCAGCAGCAAAATCTAATTTTGGGCTCTTACCTTATTGATGCTTCTTTAGATAGAAGGTAGGTAAGTCTATAACTTGACTATTAATGTTGCAGTATTATAGTAAGAATATATTGAATAAAAAATAGGTGTTGATATACATTTTTGAAATTTTAAGTAGACCAATAATAGCTTTTTAAATGTCAGTTTTAGCACGAATAGTTTGGATAGTGGCCATGCAATGGTGACCAATTGGGTCATTTCAAGAAGCTGCCGTGAGCGATTTTTAATTACTAAAAAAAATGACTGCTTAAAGAGACCCAAAAATGTATAGGCCTACTGAAGGTTTAATTTGCTGCTTACATTTATCCACAATTTTAAACTATTTTTTTTTAAACATAGACCACGACACGATGATGATCAAAAAGTGAAACAGTGTGACATTTCACAATTTTTTATTTATTTATAGAAATGCTAATACGCTTACATGTTTTGATAGCGTTGCATTTAGTTTGTCATTATTGTATTAAAAATTTAAGACTGCAATTGCTCTTTCAACTAGTTAAAATATTTTCTTATGCTTCTAATTTATATTTACCGGTAACATTTGTTGTAATAGCCTCAGTGATAACCTTACAAGAAGGGAGCCCAGTGCAAGAAAAGTAGGGGGACCACTTTTTACTGTTCCGAGGCTAATCGTCCTCTAGAAAAAGGTGAATATTTAGGGGGAGCCATTTTTCGTGTATCAAAACAAAGTAATTTCAAAAAAAAGTTTTCATTTTAGGGAGGCCACTGTTTGGTGTTTCCAAACAGTGTGATTTCGTCATCGTTTTAAGAGCGGCCACTTTTTACTGTATCAAAAAAAGTAATCTTTAAAAAAAGTTTTAATTTAAGGAAAGGATATTGTTTAAATAGTGTGATCACCAAAAAGAATGTCATCGTTTTAGGAGGGGCCACTTTTTACGGTATTAAAACAAAGTAATCTCTAAAAAAAAGTCCTTACTTAGTCATACCACCGTCCTGATGCTAGTGGAAAAATAGAGCACTATCTTGTGTAGCAGAGGCACTTTTTGTTGTATTTTAGGGGGGGGGGGCGGTATGGCTGCTTCGTTCGCACCCTATTAAAGCCATCACTGTACGATAGTTTAGAAATATTTAAATTGTAAACTTGTTTTATTTATTAAAAAAAATTATGAATTAACTAATAAAGTTATGCTATGATTAGTGATTACACAAGCAATATTTTTTAAGATGGTGGGTAAGACCTATCTTTCAAAGAAGAGATTGTTTGGGGGAACACAAGTTGACTTTGGAAATTCGTGATGATGATGAAAGTTTTCATCGTTACTTTCGCATGAATCGATATTTATTTGATTACTTGCTTACATTGGTAAAACCCATGATTGAAAAGCAAACTACCAATTTTCGAAAGCCTCTTTCGCCAGCCCAAAGACTTGCTATCACACTGAGGCAAGTTTTTTTTATTAGCCTATAAAAAAACTAGCTATTGTTTAATTGCAAGCAAAAGGTCTATAAGCTATTTGTAGCAAACATTCTTATTTGTTTTTTTATAACTAGAAATCTATTATGAAAAATTAATTCAAATAAAAAGACCAAATAAGCTAAGCGCAGTACAATTATCAAATAAAATCTATTTTCAATTTTTTTTTTCGTCAAACTTTGTGTAATAAATACAAAACAACTGTCTTCGTAGATTTCTTGCAACCGGTGACAGTCAACAAACCATATCTTTTAATTATCGCGTTGAACGTTCAACTGTAAGTTCTGTGGTGACAAGCACTTGCCAAGCTATTTGTCAAGTATTGCGTTTTGAGCCTCCAAGAACAGTCAACGAATGGCTAAAAATATCACATTATTTTGAAGAACTTTGGAACTTTCCCCATTGTTTAGGGTCCATTGATGGGAAGCATGTAGCCATACAAGCTCCTCCAAAATGTGGCTCGGAATATTACAATTATAAAAAGTTTAATAGTATTGTACTTCTGGCTGTTTGTGACGCAAAATATAAATTTACAATAATCGACATTGGAGATTCTGGAAGCCATAGTGATGGTGGGGTTTTTGCAAATTCTTGTTTTGGAAGAGCACTAAACAAAAATCAGTTTCCTTTGCCTCCACCTTCTCCCATAATCAATGGGACCGAATCCCTTCCTTATTGCTTTGTTGCCGACAAATCGGCTATAAATTGCTGCGTCGTCTTCGGGAGAACTCGCGATGATATTGGCAATATTGGCCGAGTTTTCTTGCATAAGCTCACATAAGCGCTCCTAAAAATAAACAAATATAAGATGTGAAGTTTTTCTAAGCACTAAAATTTTGATCTCTAAAAAAAAGTCTTCACTTTGAATCTGCCTCTCATTTCTTGATTTTTGTCGGTAAAAAGTAGTGATTAAAATTTACACAAGTACAGTCGTCGGCGACCCAGTTTTTGGTCCAAAAACCAGGGGTTGAGAAGCACTGCACTAGACACACAATTAAAGAAAGAGGCCAAACTTGCTTGACTAATGATGTCGACAAACTATATAAAAGTTTAATTACGATACCTTGTAATTGCTCTTTTTAGGAGGCGTTACTTTTGCATTACTTCCCGATGTAGTAGCGCTTTCTTCGGGAAGTGGGAGTTCAGTTGTTTCATCTTCATCAGAATATAGATCTATTTTGAAATATTAGGTGCATATGCATTAATACATTGTTTAAAGCTAGGGTAAATAAACTATGAAATGCATACGATAACAGCATTAACGTTGACGCGAAGATTGAGGGCAGTGTTTCTCAAACTTTATGCCGTGAGAGATTTCTAAGTGTGCCGCAAACCTTTTTAAAATACATTATTAATCCATGCTCCGCAACAGCAAACTAAACACACTTTATAACAGAGGAAAAATATGTTTTTTATGGGCTTCAACCAAAAAGCTTAAAAATTTGAAATGCAATTTCCATTACTTAAAGTTTTGGTGATCAATTGTCTTCCAGGCATTTCAAACTCGCGGCTCGCGAAGTCTTTCAACGAATTTTTTCATCAGATGCTCAATATGAAATGAAATTAATCATAAAGTCAGAACTAAATTTAAATAATTAACATGACAAGGTTTATTAGCAAGAACTTGATTTTCTAACCGATATTAACCAACTAATTAAGTGAAGACCTTTTCTTTGGTCCTCATCTTAATTTAAAAGAATAACCTGGATCAGCCAAATAATTCTTTTGTAAGGACTTTTTTGATCAGTGAAGACTTTTTTTATTACCTTCAATTTCTTTTGTAACCAGATTGCAACCAGAGGCAAAATTTCAAGCTAAAATTTCATCGATTCAACGCACATATCCGCGCGAGTTTGACATGCCTGTCGTACATGATATGCGGAACCTAACACTTTGTATGAAAACAAACAGTACAAAATCTAATCAAGAATAATAAAAGAAAGTTTTCATTTTATTTATAAAAGTTGCATAAAAACTTGAGGCCTTTATGTTATACACTATAATGCATCAGGTAAAGGAAAACGTGGAAAACTCAGTGCAGACCAAAAAAGATCTACACTCTGGTCCAAATGCGCTCCAAAATTTGGAAAGGTAGCAAAGTGTGCCGCGAATGCAAAAAGTTTGAGAACCGCTGATTTAGGGGGTGCCCAAGGAGACGCACTAGTGAAGCAATTTTTTAGCTTTCATGAAACTTACAACAGCGTTTTTATCCTTTATTTTTTTTATTAGAAAACCTGAATTTTTCAACTAAGGCAGTGATACAGACACTGGTTAAAATTTTGTACATAAAAAAATGCATCGACTTTACTAACTTATTTTACATTAAAACGAAAAGCGATTGCATTTTGAACACATTTAACGATTGAGATCAAAAAATTAATTACCAAGTAAAATATTTCTTTCCGAATCGTGATCCAACGTGAGATCAAGAACCTTATTAGATGTTACTGTAAAGTTGCTGGTGGTCCTGTAAAATAATCAAACTTGTAGATTATTTACCAACAAAGTCATTATTTCCATTGGCGGTATGCTTTATAATCCAATGTTAATAAAATTAATAAAAATGTTTAACCTTTTTCACTGCTCTTTAATTAGACTTTTTGCAAAATTTTCTTTATGTTTAGAGAAAAGTGGGGAGCATAAGAGAAAAAAGGGGAAATAGCTTCTGTAAGTGCTAAGGGAGTCAAATAACACTATGCATTTATGGCCAAAACAAGACCAGACCTTGACATCTTAAATATGAAAGTTTATTTTTGTTATGTGTGAAAAAATATTTCTACAGTTTTTTTACTTGGGACAGAAATTATACCTAAAGCAATAAAATCAACATAGACAGCATTATGCTAAATCAAGGATGGCAAAGCACTGATTCACAGGTCACATTCGACCCACCCTTGAAAGTCAAGGACTTCAGTCCTTACAAAACTTCTGGCATTTTAATGACACATTTGTTGACCATCATTAGAAAAAAAGGTTTATTCTCTACAATATCTCACAGTTAATTTTCAGTTTACTTTTAAAAAACTTGAGTTGACCAAAAGTTATTTTTTTCACATAAGACCAAAAAAAGTTTATATACACTTTTAAAAATGTATATTCAGCCTATGACCAGTGATGGGATTCAAAGTTTTAAGAACAGATTCCCTTTTGTGTGGAACTTATTAACAACAGGTTTCCTCATTATACAGAGACTATTCTAGATTAAAAACGGTTATGCTGAACATCATGACATTCCAAGGGTTTGCACAAACTGGTGCAAACCCCCTTAATCCCATCACTGCCTATGACTCACTTAAGCTTACCTTTTAAATATATTGTTATTTAAGTCAATAAAAAGGTTTGCCATCAATGGTAATGTTGTATAGTGTCTGAGCCATGATTATTTGCAATGGTAATGAAATCTTATAAATACTCTACTGTATATTTTGCTATCTTGGCCTTAAAATTTGGTAATCCCTTTCTAGCACTCAGAACCTTAACTGTTTTTTTTTCTTTATATCTAAGTTGTTTTTTATCTTCATATTTATTCTCCTGACTCGCAGGAAAGTAAGGTAAGCACTAACACAGACCATGTCAATCAGAATCACAGTGCTGTAAACACTCGACTATGCTGCCGACAAGTTCTTGTACTTTCAGCTACCACTAGCTTATTTGAAAAACAACTTACGGTTTATGACGAAGGTGATCACCCAAAAAGTCCATGGCATGTGACAAATACCATGGCTTTCTGGACTCACCACCAGCTGCTCCACTTTTTACTTGTATATTTTTGTCTTTTGTGTATCGATTTCGCAGTGTTTTCCATCTTGTTTTGCACTCTTCCACTAATCATAATACTGTTTTATTAAAAAACATGACTACTCTAAATTGACTTCTAGTAACATTACATTCATTCATAAATAACTTGCTATATTTTAAAAAGCGAATAATTTTTACAAAATAAAATCTTTCAACTTATAACTACTTTCATCCAACTTGCCTTTGTATATAGCCCATGCAAAAAATGCTTAACCCATTCCCTCCTGAATTAAATTTTTTTTAATTTTTATGAAAACTTTAGAATAGCCTTATTTAATCATGATAAAATAAAAAATAGCCATATGTTTTGTTGGGTCAAAATTTTTTTGAGAAATAGGTCATTTCAATATGGTTATGCTAGGAAGATATGGGTGCTAAAACAATACATGAAATAAAGCATTTATTGGTGCTTAGAAATAGTGATTTTTTTTTATTGAACATATAAGTAAAATAAATTAAGCAAAGCAAAGTTATTTTCAAAATAACAAAAACTTTTGACATTTCCTGACATTAACTCTATAGCATTTAGCAATTAATTTTTGTGATAGGGCATAAAACACAGTATGCATAATCCTACATCACATTTACTGCACTCAGTTCAAACATGAGAAGTGCAAAATTTGTTCATACATCTATGATGCTTGTTGGTACCAAAACAATAACTGGAAAAATTATTGTAAATAAAAACATGTATTGACTCTTAAATAGTCAGAGACAAATTGAAATATTAAATCAGAATGACAGATTAGAGTGTAACAAACATCTTACAAACATGTGTAGTGCCATCTAATTTTTATCTCTTTTTAGAATTTATAATAATTTGGAACTTAATTTTTGCATTACCATATGGTGACACTAGGAGGGAATGGATTAAGCAATGTAATACAAAAATTTTAAATTATTGCAAAGAAAAAAAAAACTTTAACATTTTAGTTGCATAATAATGACTGCTTTTATATAGTTAACTGCACTTAAGCAAACCATTAAAACCACAAAAAGTTAGTTGAAATTAGTTGGGGGGTTGTAAGTGGAGATACAATTTCACATAAAATTTTAGCTTTTCTATTTGAATATAATGTAGAAACATGCTGTGAACAACAGTGCAAGAATACCAATTTTTGTTTATCTGTTAAAACCAATCCTTTCTTCTTAAGCCAAGCATTTTCCACAACACATGATTATAACAGTTTGATAAAATAAAAAAGCTAAAATATAATCTTAATGATAACTTAATAAAAATCTTTTAAGAAATGACTTAGATTTTAAAAAGCAGAACATTAACCATATAAAAACTAATTTTTTATCTCCATTGGATTGGTTTATTTATGGGCAGTTAAGCATAGAAAATTAGAAATAACATCAACATACATTGGCATAATTAAGCAAGTCAATTATAGTTACTTCTGGCCAAAAATCAAGTCACCATTTTAAGATATGCAAAAAAGAAATGTTTACCTGACACACCAAGTATATCAGCAATAAGCTTCCAAGCATTTTCTTTTCTTTGCTTGTCTTTGTAATGAGCGCACCCTTTATCATATAGAGAGGGTGCTTCTCTTACTAATTCTATTAATTTTTCATTAAAATTTACTTTATTACAACTCATAATGTTCTAAATCCCAACACATTATATATATATATGATACTTTGGGCCAACTGCATTAATGCCAGCTAAAATAAATTAAAATTTTAAAAACAATCAAAGGTCAACCAAAGCTGATAAATAGTTTTGAAAATGAAATGTATATAACTAATATAAAAAATAACAAGTAAACTCTTGTTTCAAATAAAAAAACTTATATTTTTCAAGATTTAATTTCAATCTCACAAGATATCATGAAATACTACCAAGTAGTGAGGCTCATCCATAGGAGCTGCAGAGCTGAACACCCCACAAACTTCTTCAGCTATAAGTTGCAACTGATTATAAACAACAACAACAACAACAAGAAAAAACAGATTTTTAAAACGCTTAAACATGTTAGTCCCAGAAGGTGACCAATATGTTGCCAAAGCGATGAAGAAATGTTTCCAAGGATAATAAATATGATAAATATAATATATATAAAAGTAGAAAATTTAAGCATTGATTCAATATAAACACAAAAATTAAAGTATACATACATATAGAACATATATATACATGCAGCATAACATACATATATAATAAAAATCTTGTGGATTTACTTTCATACATACAAAATAAAAATCTTGTGGATTTACTTTCGAAGTATTTTTTAGGTACTACCAATAGTTAATTATATTTATCAATTTGATGGCAATGAATTACTTTTTTGATTTCTAACAACTTTTTTGCTTTGAAAATGAATTAAACTATTGGCTGAAAGTTTATTAAGCTGAAGATAAAGAGAACTTTATGATATTTCAAGTTTGCTCATGCAAAAGAATATCCAAATGTCAGCTATTATATATTAAAAACTATGTTGCGTGTCAATTTGGTTCAGATTGCAAACATTGAAAGCTACAGTAGAATTTCTAAAAAATTTAAATATTTTGCTTTGCTTAAAAAATTTTTGATAAACTGTCTATGTATGCAAGTCTTATCTGCATGCCCTGTATAGTCACATTTCTTTTAAAGATGGTTAATCTTCTTGGCCAATCAAGAATATATATTGTTTGCACTTTTAATGTTGTAGGTTGCATTATTTTGTATAGATAGTTAGTATATTTTTGATTGAGTGTTATGTCTTATATATTTTACATGCTGGCATAGCATCAGGCTGACAATTAGTTGTAAGAAGATTGGAAAGTTGGAAAAAATAAAAGATATAAAAAACAGCTCTCATTATAATGAGCTACTCATTTTGGACATAGCAGTAATATGTAAATATGCTGGTGAATTATTATCATAATGCCAACCACACAGAAATGCCTGGTTTACAGTTAATAATTGGATTGCAACCCACTTGACATTTAGCATAGACATATAAAGTTTTAATTAAGTTGTTATTACATGAGTAGTTTTCAAGTGTCAATATTACAAAATAAAAACAATGCTAAAATTTATATAACATCAATTGACAATTTAATTTGCTATTGCAGTAATTTATTATTATTGTTTTAAGTTTTAACTCTTACAAGCTCAAGTTTGAAAATATTTAACTAAATTGGATGCTAAGAGGACCCAATTTTTTTTTTAATTATTAACTTTTTGATAAAGTAAAATAGAAAAGTAGCTTTTAGAGGGAATAGAAAGTGTTGTCAAGTGGTTAAAGAGCTGGGCTCATGACCAACAAGCTCTTGGTTCAAAACCTACTCATGCTATTCTGTTGTGTCCTTGGGAAAAACACTTTACAGCACATTTCCCTGCTTGGTGGTCTTGGAAAGCAGTTCTAAATTACAGTCATATCTCTATTAAATTACAAGCAGACAGCAATATCTTGGCATTTTTGGAAGCAGGTCAGGGTAATTGCCTATCCTATGTATTAGCACCTCCATTGCTTTCCTGCAAGTCAGGAGGATAAATATAGAGATAATAAAATAAAAAATAAAAAAATAAAACAATAATTTAGACTATAATCTTTATTGGAAACTAAAAATAAATTTTATCGCTTTATTAAAAATGACACTCTAATCTGGGGTCCTTCAAAGACCCCACTTGATATATTAAGAGTTAAATTTCTTGAGACAACACTATGTCTTTTTCAAAATCTTATTTTTATTGACTAAAACACTTGAATGTATATTCCCACCCAAGTGTTATTGTAGTTCAAACTACAATCTGCTGATTTTTGGGTCTCTTCAAGAAGTAACCACAAGCAATTTTTGTTTAGGAAAGTAACCTGGACCCCCTGTGATTACTATCACTTCTTGAAGAGATCCTTTTCTTCCTGGTTTTTTCTTATTTCCATCCTGGAGCTGTAGGGGGATTTTGGGTTAGTTTCACCCAAGGAAATCACTTGATTTCTTAATGAGATTCAAACTATTTTAATTCTTTTAACATAACTTGAAGTTACAATACAAAAAAGTTAAATGGTTAATGAAAATAACAAAATAAATTACATTAAAGGAATTTAAAAATAAAATTTGAAACTATGATAAAATAAGTTAAATAGTTTATCAAATAATGCAAACTTACCTAAAAATAAAGTAGGCTACTGGTAATAGATATTTTAAAAAATATTATTGTCTTTGGCTTTACTAAAATTGATTTTAAGAATTTAAATGAAAAAAAACATATACGGTAATAGAAATGTATCCTTTAACTTTAAAAACTTATACATTTATTATATTGCTACAAATTTATTTTAAGCTTTATAAAACAACTGAGCATATTTCAAAATAGATCTCGAGTTGATCACTAAGATTATGTCAAACAATGTCAACCCTTAATAAATAACTCTAAAAAATAATAGAACTTATTGGACTTTATTAGAGATCAGTTGCTAAATAAATGTGAATAAATATTTTGTCTAAATTGGTGATTCATTATCTTTTTTGTTTTTTCTTAATGAATTAAGTACCGTAAATCTATTAGGGTGTCTTCAAAAAGTCACCGTAAACAATTTTTTGGTGAAACTAACTTGAAACCCCCCCCTACACAACAAGAATGAAATAATTAAGAAACCAGGAGGTAAGAACCTCTTCGAAAAGCAATAGTAACTACAGGGAAGATACAGGTTAGTTTCAAGTAGTAGTCACTTACGGTGACTTTTTCAAAGGACCCATATACTCTTAGTATACTGATATAATGGCTGATTATACTAAACAGTTTACTATTGTATTACAGTAATGTATTTCAAATTAAATAAAATATTTTTAATTGACACCTATTTATTGGTTTGATAAATCAAGCTGAAAATTAATATTGATCTAGGTATTAAAATTATTTTCAAAAATTATAGTCTTTTTTATTGAAACAATAAAAAGGTTACACATAAAGTGCATAAATAGATTATATTTTGCAATTTTACAAATTTTTAAAATTTAGTTGATCCACAAAAAATTTTCTATGCCAAAATATGCTAGTTATTTGTGTTTGACATAATCCTAAACCTGCTAAATGCCTAATATTTTATGGAAATCAAATTTAAGTGAATAACATTAACTTATTGGCCATATCTAGTTTTTATAACATCAAAACCGCACTTATCTAACTTAATACAGGTATTCCAGTTGACCTGCCAGTCCTTTGTACCCTGAGCGGAAAGCGTAAAAAGTTGAAATATTTCAACTTTGAAATTTTTCCGCTAAGCACGAAAAATCTCAACAGGGGTTGTGACAAATTTGTGCCACATGACGGTGGCAGTGGCTCGACTGCCACATGGCAGTGGCTTGACTGCCACATGGCAGTGGCTCGACTGCCACATGGCAGTGGCTTGACTGCCACATGGCAGTGGCTCGACTGCCACATGGCAGTGGCTTGACTGCCACATGGCAGTGGCTTGACTGTCACATGACAGTGGCTTGACTGCCACATGACAGTGGCTTGACTGTCACATGACAGTGGCTTGACTGCCACATGACAGTGGCTTGACTGCCACATGACAGTGGCTTGACTGCCACATGACAGTGGCTTGAGTGCCATATGGCAGTGGCTTGACTGCTATATGGCAATGCCTCCATCGTAAATGGCAGCAACAGTTTCTAACTGTTAGATGTCAGTGGCTCCTCTGTTACTGGCAGTTTCTTACTGTTCTTGTAATTCTTACTGTGCAATTACTGCAATGTGCCAGTTAGACACATTTAAATTTTTGAAATTTGCTTTGAAATTGCTGTTGTTGTTCATCAACGTAAATTATCGGTTACTATTTTTATTACGTTGTCACCACAACGACAAACAACATGCTATTAACTTAGCCAAAAATTATTGCGCTTTCACTTTTTAGTCGAGTCAATCAGTAATGGCAGTGACTTTGCTGCCATATGGCAATGTTTTTATTGTCATTTGGCAGTTTCTTAATTGTCATATGGCAATGTCTTCATTGTCACTGGCAGCTCTTTATGGCAGTCGGTGCCTTTACTGCTACGTGCCAGTCAAGAACTGACAGATACCTGTGGAATTATTATCATTGTTGTTTAAATTTTGATTAGTCCACTATAGTTTCTTATAGGACAACAAATATTACGCTTTTTATTGAGTAATTATGGGCGATCAGCGGTTAACCTTATCTTTAAGTTGTTCTTCGAAACTGCTATTGAAAATCAACATACTGGATTTTGCTTTACTTCTCAAGAAAGGTAAACGACGACAATCTTAACAAATCTAACAACTTTAGGGGTTAACTTGTTTAGTTGGTATCGCTGAACATACGTTAAATGCTTGTCGCTGTCAAAAGAAATTTTTTGGAATTGTTAGTTTGGTTCTAAACTGGAAATTATGTTTACGCCTACACGGCGTAAAGTTTGACAGCACTATCATTACTACTTTGATTGTTTGGTTTACACCAAAAAAAATAAATGCGCTTACAAATCTTTGAATATACATTTATTTAGTAAAAAAAGTAGCAAAAATTTTCACACTGCTCATAACCCAGACACATTTTACATACAAATATTACATAAAAACTTTGCTTTCGACATAAATTCTTCGCAGCAATCGCGATGTGCCCACCTTTTGCAGCCTTCGCATTCGATCTAAAAATAACTGTTAGTAATACATGTACTATATATCGTTGTTAGTGGAGGATGTGAAGCCGCAAAGACTGCAGGAACAAGATTGAGATTAAAGAAATGTAGAGAATGTGGAGATACGTTTGGAAAAAGTTCTCTTTGTGGATGAAAGGAAACGTATATAAAAGCTATGTAAGATCAGCTATGTTATATGGAAGCGAAGCGTGATGTTTGAAACAAAATGAAGTATGTTGAGAAGAGCAGAAAGATCTATAGTGAGAGCGCGATGTGCGATGTAAAGTTGGTGGACAAGAGGAATACAAAGGAGCTCATGGACATATTGAGATGGAAGGAAGCAGCAGATAAGCTGGCAAGGGTGAATGATTTGATGTGGTGTGGTCATGTTTTAAGAAAACGTGAGGAAGATGTTTGGCTGAAGGCAATGGTACATGAAGTGGATGGAAAACTTAAACAGGGCCGACCGAGGATGAAATGAAAGGAACAAGTTGAAGGAAACCTGAGAAGGATTGGCTTAAAGCTGCGACAGATCGGTGTACGTGGAGAGATGCAGGAAGAGTTACGGATATAGTAAAATGGATCCAGCCACCTCCAATCAATGAGGAAATGTAAAGTGGATTAAAATTAAATTGATGATAATATATTGTTTAAGGGAAACCTTTGATAATTTCTTCTGCAATATGTTTGTCGCCAATCACATACAGTTTTTCAAACATATTTTCCGTTGCATGATAATGTTACGTAATTCTTTCCAAATCTTGCAAAATTTTTTGTCATTTTACCACATAAAAGCAGAATTTTTTTGGTACAAAAATTTTCCAATTACTTAATATTTCGATTTATCAACAAGCATCTGATTAAAAATATTATTCAGAAGACTTCGCCGGCCGCAAGTATGACGGATCTGCTTTAAATTATTTCGTATCGTTTTAAGTTTTACGCAAACACAATATAAAAATGAACAACTCTATTTCCATACCCAGTTAATTTTCTTTCCAGTACTCTTAGTTTTGTTGCATACAACACAGTACCATTCCAGTGCAGTGACATCTAAAATAAAACAAACAAATTAACATGAAACAATTTAGTAGCAAAAACTATGTATCTAGTGACGCTTTGGGGCCGATTGATATAAATCAAACAATAAAAAGCCAGATATTGCATTACAATATTACATAGAAGCTCGAAAAGTAAAACAACTAATTCTAAAAAGAATGGTAATGCTATGTTTTAAAAAACTGTCAATAACCAAAACAATTTAATATTGCTTAACAAATGGACAAAAGTTTGATTTCTGTCAAGAAACAAGTAACTTTAAGTTATATTATTAAAATCAACCTTGCATATTGCTTGAAAATGCAGTCCACAACGTTTTATTTTATTTGATAAGATTTTTTTTATCACATTGTACATAACATACCCAACTGCCCTCACTGCAGTCAATTCGTGCAAAGTAGCACTAAAATTGCAATAACCTAGCACGAATCCACAGCTAGGTGGCACGGCAAGAGACATAGGCCATAATGTCAGTCATGTGTTATGGTTTTGCATGCACCTTATTTACTAATTTAGTGCTCGTTTCCAATCGAAATGTTGGAAAGAATATTTTTTGTTTGTTTTACTGATTGTTGTACTTCTATCTGCGCTTAAGCGCCAAAAAAAGCCAAAAAAAAAGGAAATACTCCCACTAACATATCGTAGTGGAAACGAGTCCTTAACTCTATACGTGAGCTAATTTTAACACATATATGTTATGACCTGTTGCATGAAGCAAAATATTTCCAATTACAACTCTATGTTGACGACATGCTTCACGATCCGTTTTGGTATCGCCAAATCCAAAAAAAAAGTTCTGGGCTTCCTTCAAAACAATAAAAATTTTAAATACAATCAAGAACGCAGTAGGTAAATTAGATAAATTAATCAACATATTTTTTTGTGAATACATGTCGAACGTCGCATAAAAGAAACGCAGATGAATCTATATAGCAAACAATTCAAAAACTACTGTATGTTCGTCTATAGCAGCAACTATTTTTGCATACTTGACTCTAGCACAGAGGTTCTTAAACTTTTTGAGACCGCGCCCCCTTTTATGAGAGCAACAGAACCTTATAAAAACAAAAATTCTTAAGATGAAGACCAAAAAAGTCCTCAGTTTGACTCAGTCTTAGATTTCTCGACTACCGTCCCAAAATCATATTGTTCTCTAAAAAAAAGTATTCATCTAAAATTCCAGTTGGTCTGTCTCGCAGCCGAAAATTTGTAATTTTTCCCAAAATTTTTAATCTCGCAGTCTGAAATATTCTGGTTTTTCCCAAATATTTTCTTGTCACTGTCCGAAAAATAATAATTTTGCCCAAATTTTGAAAACTTGATCGCAGTAACAAAAACAATGTGTAAAACCTGGTCGCAGACATGTATTCTTCCAATTCCCATCACCAACAACAATTTTTGGAAAAATTCCACATCTGTTGCATGTGAAATCATAAGAATACTGTGTGAGAGCCAGACAATGATATAGCCCATTTCTAATCTCATGAACTGGCAGATTGTCATGGTCAAACAGTATTTTTAAAGTGCGCTCAACTGCCACATGGTTCTAAAAAAATTTGTAACCATTTAACTAGCAATGAGTAAACCGGTTGAAGCTGAATATAACTTTGAAATATATATTTGTAACACAACATTTCATACCTTGATTCCCTTAATCAAGTAATTACAAAGTTTCAAAGAAAGCAATGTGTTATTATTAAAATTATGAAATCCACTTTTATATTCTTGAAAACGAACAACAAGATTGCAGGAGGAACACACTTTGTTTGTTAAAGTAATACCTGCAAGAAAAATTTTAATCAATTTCTTTTTGCTTTATACCACAGAATTTGCAAAGGTTTTGTACTACTTTTACTACTGTGAATAATAAGTAAGATCATGGCACATTGTTTCACATTGACAAATAGCTATAACTAACATGCATTGCAATACAATCTTAAAAGTACTGGAACAAATGGTAAGAATTGAAAAATGAAATAAATTTTGTAAAAAATGATAAACAGACAGATTTCAATGCTGTATGATAACTGGAAAAAATAGTAAAAAGATGGTATGCATGCTCAGAAGCAAAATTTGATAGCTACAATAAACAAAATGCTGTACTTTCAAAGAACAAATATCGTACATGAATAAGCAGCTACTACAAGTCTTAAGAGAAATGGCAAAGGAGTAAGTACTCCAGTTAACCTACAAATATTTTGTGTGTTACACAGAGAAGCAACAAAAAGTATTTGCTCAACTGTGTAAAAAGTAAATAACTAAGGCAGTAAAAAGTAAATGCTAACCACGCCATACTATTCCGACTCCAAAAGCATTTGCTAATTTTTGTTCGTTTATTGTTAGCAGCTGTTCACATCGAGGGCATTTAATTTCCGAAGGAATAAGATTTACGGGTTGATTGTCAATCAACAGAGATTGTGGAATCTCAGATGGTATCTGCTTGTGCTGCAAGAAATACTCCATCATAAAATGATCATTTGTATTTACGCTTGTCTGATCTGCAAATCTAAAAAATAATAAATATTAGATAAATTGCCAAACAAGCTGTTTCGAAAAGATTGAGAAAAAGTGTGAACATATTGTACAGTTTTTAGTTGTACATAAATGGGCTGAACATGTTAAAAATTTCGGATCAAGTGCATAAATTTCCCCAAGACAAAAACAAGTGCAAAATTTTCCCCAGTTAGTTATCAAGTTTATTATATATTAAGAACAGCATTAGAACAGCAAGCAGAAGAACTTAACACACAGCTCTCTAAGATTATCTACTATCTTGATGATAGTTCTTGGACTCATGTCCACTTCTTTTGCCATCTGAACCTGGGTTTGGTCAGTATATATACCACTTCCAACAAATTTTTAAAATGCTTTCCAGAGATGCAGAATAACCATCCAATACTGACTCGGTACGCACTGAGTGGTATTTTAGATAATCATTGCAGTCTTTGGTATAACACCTAAATGCCAATTTGTCCTTGTTTCGAGTGTAAGGCTTAGTCTGCATATCAGCAAGACATACTAGGCACTTAACTACTCGTTTCAATACTCTTTTGCATCTTAAGAACTCCACAAGATCCTCAACTGGTCCGATCAGTAAAGGTTCCAGAACACTATTGTAATATATACTGCACCATAACTATATGGGGAAATATACCTAAAAAATAAATTGTATAAGGGTAAAATTTTAATCCTTCTCCTACTTGATCCAAAATTTCAATCAACAGCACTTAGAGTACACAAAACAGTCATATAGTTTTGCAAAGCTTGAAGAAAAGTTATATTAATGAATTTTATGTGAAGTTAAACTGATTGTATGAATAAAAATGGCTTTAACTCAAGTATAAATATGATGTAGACAGGAAAAGAAATGCATTACCTGTGACGATTATCATTGAAGCATTGCTGTTGATGCTCAAGCATATACCATTTGCACAGACTTTCATGAACACAATGCTTGTTCATTCCTGAAACAGGGCAAGTGCAACACCAAAATCCCGTATTACAGTCATATGTAACTCGTACACGGTTAAGCTTGCAATAATATTCCTTTTTATTGGCAAAGACTGAATAATATTTTTGCCGGCAACTATAACCTAATTGATCGAAATCTGCTGAAGCTACCAATAAGCAGCTTTTTTTTTTGCTTGCTTTCCATAATTCTTCACAAGCACTTTTAGTTGCAGAAGATATGCATTTTTGATTGAACAACTCTTCCAAACCATCAAGTGAAAGGTGTTTTGGTTGAGAGATATGAGCATTTTTTACACTTTGCAAATGAATGCATTCAATCGATGGATTTGTTTCCACTGCTGATGCCATTATATCTTGGCAGTCGTTATCCTCACAATATAGAATTTGCTTAGTAACATGTTTTTGAACATGTATGGGAGCAATCAAACCGTGAGTACTATAGGCAACCATAAAAATGCCACTTGAAACATCAATGCAGACACTGGGAAAGCTTCCATCAACTTTTAAATGCACTGATTGTGTATGCTTGCGTAGAATAGTCACGTTTGAAAACACTTTTGCACAATATCTGCAAGGATGTTTGATATTTTTTGGGTCTAAATAAGCAATAAATTTAATAAATTTAATACCAACTTAGAAATACACTTTAATACAGTGGTTCTTAACCAGGGAGGCATGCCTCCCCTGGGGGGCATACATAAATTTTCAAGGGGGCACGATTGTTAACATGTTTTGCAAGACATTCTTTATTAATTGTGATAATAAAAATGACAGGGAGGTTGACCTCTGCAAAAATCGAATTAAACAACAGAATCCAGCAAGCTTTTTTAAATTTTGTTCTCACAAACAGTAACTGTGAGTCCCAATTAAAGCACAAATAAAAAGTCATCTGATTTGAAAAAAAATTTAATCATATAAAATTCTCCTATAGATGAGAAACAAGAAATATAAACAATGTAAAACAGGCCACGTTTTTCATGATGCACAAGAACAGTTTCTTGAGTTCTCAGCAGCCAAGGACAAATGTAAAGTGCTGCGCCTTGAGGCGTTTTGGGCCAAATACCTTCCCGTTTACCATCTTATTTTAACCAAAGCCCTCATGTTCTAGTTATATATGTTTTGATTCAACTTATCATGATAAGGGCGCATTTTCTGCACTAGTTGCCATCAAGAATAAGCATAGAACAAGCTGGAAGTTGGAGACTTGCAATGTGCACTGTCTGGGATTAAACCACGCATTAAAGATCTATTTGCAAAGAAACAATGTCAAGTATCTCACTGATTTGTGTAAAATGCAATTGCAACACTTTGTATTTATTTATAAGAGTAGGGGGGCATGAAGCGGGAAACTATTGCTCAAGGGAGGTGCAGTACCAAAACGGTTGAGAGCCACTGCTTTAATACCAGCTTAGAAAAATTTTGGTAATTAGTATAAGAAATTACATAAATGGGAAAGCAAGTAGGAAATCATAACAACTTTAAATGTAAACTTAAATTTCGCATCCCACTCTATTGGATGGTGTGTTAATCTGTACTGTACAAGAGGCAAACAAAAGTGTACAATAACATCAAAACAGGTAGACATTTGCAACACAATTATCATATTTCACCAAAAGTATATAGAAAAACAAACTTGGATTCCAGTTTTCTTTGTCGTCGACAGAGGGCAGTTTGGAAGTTATATCTGCAAAGTAGAGTATGCATTATTGAGTTAGTACAAACAGCATTTTCACTCTATTGGATGGTGTGTTAATCTGTACTGTACAAGAGGCAAACAAAAGTGTACAATAACATCAAAACAGGTAGACATTTGCAACACAATTATCATATTTCACCAAAAGTATATAGAAAAACAAACTTGGATTCCAGTTTTCTTTGTCGTCAACAGAGGGCAGTTTGGAAGTTATATCTGCAAAGTAGAGTATGCATTATTGAGTTAGTACAAACAGCATTTTCATAACCTTACTTACCAATTTGTACAGATGGTAGAGATCCATTGCAAATTTCTACAAAACATGCAAATGTAGATGTTATATATAATTCTAAATTTATAAACAAATTTATTCACAAACACAAAATGGTAAATTTTAATTGCTTGAGCAGTTGAGAGGGCCATTTGCTGAACAAGTACAATTAATTTGCTGCTTAGTTGAGTAATAGCAAACAAGTGTAAACATAAGAAAATGTAAAAACTTTGGAAAAACACTTGAAAAAGTAAAGCCAAAATTCAGGTCTTTTTTGGCAAGCACCTTTTGTCACTGAAATTAACCCAGAATCCTTTCTGTGATTACCATTTGTTTCTCTAAAGATTTTTTTTTCTTTTACCTTTTTTTATTTTCTTGTTTTGCTGTAAAAGGGATTTCAGGTTAGTTTCACCAACAAAAAACAGTTACTGTTTCATTTTCAATAGACTTAAAAATGCTTTGGTACAAGAACTAAAACAAAATGAAAAATTTGAAATAAACTTACGAATATGTCTTTTAAAACCTTCTTTTCTACTTAAAATCTGCAGACATAATGGACAATGAAAATGTGCTCTTTTCTTTTGTGATATGCAGGTCTTCAAGCATGGCATGGATAAAACTGGAACAAAATTGTAGTGCAGTAAATAAAATTTTATTACATTCATGCAACTGTGAGCAGCATGGTTGAGTGGTTAAAGCCTGGACTGATGATCAACATGGTCTTGGTTCAAAACCCACTTGCGCCATTCTGTTGTGTCCTTGGAAAAAACACTTTACAGCACTTTCCCCTGCTCGGTAGCCTGGGCAAGCATTTCTAAATTACAGTCAACTCTACTAAATTACTAGCTGACAGCAATATCTTGACATCTCCAAAAGCAGGTCAGGGTAATTGCTTACCCTATGTATAGCGCACTATTGCTTTCCTGCAAGTCAGGAGGATAAATGTAAACATAAAAATAAAAAAAATAAATGGAACATACAAACCTGCTTTATCTCGAACTACACATTCAACACCAAATTGGAAATGCTTTTGTTCAATATGTTTTAACAGTTTGCCTTTAGGTATGAACAAATCACACAAAGGACAACCTCTATTTTCATTATAATTATCTTCAATGGTAGAAAAGTAACCATCTTTATCACTTAATTCACAAAATAAATGAGGACACACTGACATGTTTAAATCCTTTGGGACCTTTAAAAAAACATAAAACATTTATAAAATTCAATAGTTTAAACAAAAGAATACTTTACAAAAAGTAAAATTATGGGAATCTTAAACAATATTCAAACACTATAACCTGAAATAAAATTTTTTACTTTTATTGGTCATTTTTTATTATTTCTTATTAATGCCATATCTAAATATCATTTATATGTTTACTCAAACTAATCTAATCCAAATAATTTAAAAGATGACTGATTTTATGCATTTAAAATAAAGTTATATCTATTAAAATCTAGAAACTGAGACTATTTATCATACATTTTATAAAACAAAAAAAGGTTGGCTTTATTGTACCTTAACCCACTCCTGGAAATAAATGAGGGTTTTGTCACAATTAAAAAAAAATTACAAAATCTTCTAACCACAACATTATAAGATCAAATAAATGACTATTATGAATACAATTTTTTTTTAACCCTAAGCCAAATTTACTTTGCAATGTTTGATTAATTTTTTAAAACATTTTTGTATTTAAAAAAACTTTGGAAAAGACTTACAGAAGTGTTTCTCAGCCACTGTGCTACAGAATGATATTGTAACAATTTGCAAGTGGTCAGCAGTGTGATCAAGTGGTTAAAGAATCATGCTTATGATCAAACATGGTCTTGCTTCAAAACTCTCTTGTGCCATTTTGTTTTGTCCTTGGGAAAGACACTTTACACCATTTTCTCCTGCTTGCTGGTCTTGGCAAACAGTTCACCAATTACAGTCATACTTTGATTAAATTAAAAGCAAACAGCAGTATTTTGGCATCTCCGGAAGCAGGTCAGAGTAACTGCTTACTCTATGTATTAAAAACTTCATTGCTTTTCTGCAAGTCAAAAGGATACATATAGAGATAAAATAAATGTATTTAAGTTACTTGACATTTATACCTTAGTTTTGTGTATAGTATTTTTTATTTATATTTATATCAGATTTTTAGAAATGAACAAAAATATTTACAAATGTTTCTTTTGATTTCACATGATGTCCGTAGCTTAATGAAGCAAAAAATGAAAAATGGATCTTAAAAACAAACAAGCACAAAGATCTTGGTATAACATTTAGGTGTTTTTAATTTTATTATACCATATATGACACCAATATATTTTAGTATGGTGTTGTGCCATAATCTCAAAAAGGTTGGTAACTATTGATATAAGCTCTATAATGACTTATTATTTATCATACTGGCCAACTTGTGCATTTCTTGAAGAAAACAAACTTACATCTACTAAATACAAAAAATATACTCCTTTAAACTGATTAATTGCAAACCAAATAGTGGCTTACAATAAATATGTACATAATACCATTAAAACATAAACTTAGACAACCAAAAACATAAAGGTAAAAATGCTAAGTGGAAGTTTCTACCGAATATATAAACACTTTTCTACAAAACTTACCGATAAACCGATTTGAAAATTAATCTTTTTCAGTTTTAATAACACAAAAAATTTTCAATAAGTTTTTTAAATTAGTATTTTCCCTAAATTAATAGTTGCATAAGCAAAAGCTTTAAATAAGACAACATAATACATTTTTAATATTATTGCTTTCAATAAATCATCACCTATGAGAAATTACAATTCTTACTTGCCACATACAGCTTCAAAAATAGTGAAGACAATGACATTGCCATGTGCCATGTGCTGTTCTCACTGCCACATGACACTCCGGGTCTGCCAATTGCCATGTGGCACTGTCACATGCCACTGCCATGTGCTGCTCTCACTGCCACATGGCACTGAATGCACTGCCACCGCCATGTGGCAAAAAAAAGTTACAACCCCGCCTCAAAAATCTTGCACTTTGGCGTTTTTTTCCGCTTTCCGCTTTTAGTGTGAACTAACGTTCCGCTTTGTTTTTTTTTGCGCTTTCCGCCTTTCCGCTTCATTTTGCGCTTTCCGCTTTCAGTGTGAACCAACCCTTAGTCTTTCAATTTTGGTAGTCTTCAAAGACTATTTTTTTTCAGAATTCTTTTGGCAACTCTCGTAAAAAAAGCTATCGTTGTCAAGGGCGATCTGCAGTATACCATAGATATCTCTATGCAGTATACTCATCCGGTGAAACCATGTTTTCTTGCAGTTTGTCCTTGTTAACAATTTCTTCTGACGAGAGTTGGCCAAAAAAATTCTTAAAACAGTCTTTCTAAAAAGAGTACAAACCGCCAATACCATTGGTCATTATTGGGCTTTCAAACGATCTCATCGACTTCAATAAGACCAGTGCAATTTTATGACATCAGAAACTGTTGCTGATTAATTAAGGCTATTGACCTATATTTTATAATTATGCGAACTTTTATCTGATATCCAGCTCAATCAAGGGTACATTACAAGTCGATGGTGTCTGATTTTGCGCCTACTGTCTTTCATGCGTAAAAACTTTTCTTTTTTAAGGTACATTTGTGAGGTTACCGTTACACCCAAGCGTTATAAAATTGCGCTAACAAACTGTTACCCGTGTTGCATAAAGCTGTATAATTAACGACATACAAACCGGATTATTTTATTACAGCCGATGAACAACGTAATGGCTTTATCTAACTAATCAATACGCTAGAATAAAAAGTAAATTGAGGGACTTGATATTTGTATTTTATTTAATTTTAGTTTTTATGATATTTTATTATTTTGCCATAAAGTGTCTGTGGCGGTCAATTTCGAGTTTCTAAGAAAAAATTGAAAGTGAATCTTACTGGCAGACAAGTTGGCCACCCCTGGGTTACATTGTTTCGCGAAAAAGGGTTTCGAGGGTTTATTTATTTGGTTTTTTAAAGAAAAAATACTTTCTGGTCAATGATTTTAACCGAATGAATAAAACGTAAAATTGAAGCCAAAAAAGTGATAACCGAATTGTTAAACTTTCGGATCTCTTCCCACATCAAAGTATTATGGTATTTATACAAATAGAAATTATTTCCAACAACATCTGAGAATTGCGCCATTTGTAATTAAACCTTAAGTTTCATTCACTTGACTAATTAAATAGCTTTCATTTATAATTCATTCACAACAAATTTATAATTCATTCACTTGACTAACCCACACCGAAGTATTATAGTATTTACACCATAAAATATTCAATAGAAATTAATTTCCAACAACATCTGAGAATTGCGCCATTTGTAATTAAATCTTAATTTTCATTCACTTGACTAAATGGCTTTCATTTATAATTCATTCACTTGAATAACCCACACCGAAATATTATGGTATTTACACCATAAAATAGAAATTATTTCCAACATCTGAGAATTGCGCCATTTTTAATTAAACTTAAATTTTCATTCACTTGACAAAATAGCAACTTGCCGAAAAGTCTGCTTTAGCGCAGCGGTGGGCAAACTACGGCCCGTGGGTCAAGCATTCAATGTAAACGGTCTAAAAAACAAAATAAAGACTTCTTTTATTTTTTCTTCGCCTCCGCGAATAGTGTAACAAATCAAAGCAAGACCTTTTTTTGGTCTTCGAATAAGTTTGAGACACAAGTCCACGTTGTAAATACTAGTGCTTCCCTCGATTAAAAGTATCTTTAAAATCCGGCACTCGAGCTAAAACGCTTGGCCAACCCTAGTTTAGCCAAACTAGTTAATATAACAATACAATAATTAAAGAACTCATTAAAAATAATTACAAAATTGTGGCACCAAGAAAATTTAATCTTATGATTAGCAAGGGCGCCGGAGTTTTTTGCCGAAGGCACAAAATTAAAAAAGGGCACTACCAACAAAAGCAAATTTTGGCAACGTCACTGTTTTCAAGTCAAAAATCTAGTGATCAATTTTGGCACAGTCTAGATTTTTAATTTTTTTTCAAAAATCACAGTGAACTCTAAAAAAGTCATCACTTTTAATCAGAGCCCAAAAAATTAGATTTTCGTCCAAAATTTTTAGTACGGACAAGAACCAGAATAAAGGCGTTCGCCTTCACTCAATCTCGTGTTTTAAGAAGATTTTAGGAGCAAATCTAACGCAATGCCTCTGTATCAGCCCACCTGTACCCTTCCTTTTTAAACAGGGCAAATTTGCTCCTCTGCCCCAACTTTTAGCGCCCTGTGAGGACAAGGGAGCAGTTGCCCCCGCTTCCGGCGCCCCTGATGATTAGACATTGCAGTTCAATAAAACATCAGGGATTTGATCCGTAAGGAATGCAAGCAAAAAGACTACGTAGGCTTAGTGGTTGTTTTGCAACCAAAACTAAGTACAAACACATTTATCATAAAACGCTTAAATAATATTAAACGTCTTAGAAAACTTTTTACAATTATGAGTTCATTTTATAGAAATTAGGTAAATATATTTTTTAACTTGAAAATTTTATTTCGAGCGAACGTTATGCTGATAACAGTTGCGCCAAAAATGCTAAAACAAACTTATTCTTTAGTTTAACCTATGCATTGACTTTACAATTTCTTTATCTTTCTTAGCGAAGCAAGTTTTTCTTTTTTAAAATAAAAAAAAAAAGTTTTTACATCAAAAAAATTTTAATCATAAGTCATCGTATCGTGCAATATTTTGTCAATTTGGCAATAAAAACAATATAGGCTTACAATGGATCAAAAACAGTGATGATTTTCTGCCGGTTTGAACGAAACTGTTCTTAGCATATCGTCATCTCAGCCAACCGGTAAACTATTCGCTCAAATCGAAATTATTAGATGAGAAAGTGAAACTGAATGACAAAAATTCTCAATCTGACTCTGGAAAGAACCTGTTCATAACTTTTTCGAATCCCACCACCAATCAATAAGTTTTAATTTATAGCAACTAGTTAAATAGGATGCTGGTTCCAGTGAATAGTTACTCTAAAGACAAATTTATTCTGTCCATTTTATAATTCATATTTTTCTGCTTAGTATTAAAAGATGGTATACAATTATTCCAACGTTACTGAGATACGAAAAGTGAATTTTTACCCATTTCATGACAAAAACTTTTATAGTCAAAAAACATTTCAATCAAAACAATGTTGTGTTTATTCAATAACTGCATTTGCTATAAAATATAACAGTACAACATAAATATTTTCAGTACGTCTATTTTATGAAATAGTAGGCTCATACTGCACCTACGCAAAAAAATATTTACAAAGCGTAATGAAAAACTGTAGATACAAATGTCCTATGTAAGATGATGAATTATACAACAATCTAGTCAATTTATTACAATCTGGTCCACCATTAGATAATTATAAGAAATAAAGTAGGGCAGTTCCAAAGCTAAGTAGGCTGGGGTGGTTAGCTCAACAGCGCCTTCTAGCGGATAACGCTAACTTAGCCTAGCCCTAGCTCTAAACCTACCTGTAACCCTAGCTGTAACTGGAACCATGGGTTTGATTCCCAGGCAGAGCGACGCAGTCGCGTCTAACTACAGACTCATTTTTAAGCTGAGCAACAAAGTTGCGACATACTGTAAGTTCATTTCACACCCAGAGCAACGAAGTTGCGACCAAGCATAAGTATGATTTCCAGAGGGAAGCAGTTGCATCTTACCATGAGTTTGATTCTCACCCAGAGCAACCTAGTGGCGTCTAGTCACATCCCTACACTGAGCAATGAAGTTGCGTTTGTCTGCGAGTTTAAAATCTGGCCAAAGATTTTATCAATTCAATTGAGTTTCTATTACAAAGATCAGTAATCTGGACAAAAGTTTTAACAATTCAGATATCTTTCTAATACAAAGCACACACATTCTGTCCAGAATTTTACCGATTTGAATGTTTTTCTAACACAAGGACACGCCGGTAATCTTCCCAAAGATAAAGGATATGCAGTCTGCCCAGAGATTTTATAATTCAGTGTCTTATATTACAAAGATCAGTGATCTGGCTAGAGATTTTACTGGTTTAGATATCTTTCTAATAGAAAAAAACATGATGCCAATCCATGACGTAATGTAAAAAACAAAATTTTTTACATAATTTAAAAAGCTGTCTAGAGACCATGAAGTTACAGGAAGTGATGCAATTTATGATGTCATACGAAGAGGTGTATCTAAACCAGTGTTTTGGTTTCGTCATTGAAATATGTTGGAAGATTCTGTTAATTCTACCCCTCAAGAGTTAGAAGCTGAAAAGTTTTGCTGCTTTTCCAAAATCTTGATTTGATCAAGAAAGTTCAACCTCACATGAACTGGTTCACGCAGGTTTTCATTGTATGGGTTCTGGTGACCGTGTCAGTTGTTTTTATTGTGGAGAACAACGATTTCACCAGAAACTGCATGACAATCCATGGCACAAGCATGAAAAGGTTTTTTTTTTCTGGTGCAAATTTGTTTTAGAGAAAGAAGATGTGAAATATGTGGAAAAAGTATGTCAGAAACACTCTGGTTTACTTCGACCAGATATAAAAAATCCAACTCAATCCGCTGCAACAAATCCGTGACATATTATGTTGACCGATCAAATGCAAAGCATGGTTGCAGTAGAGCAAAGAAATTAAAGATTAGAAGCAATGATGCTGCTTGAACCTTACGAGAAATATGCAAAAAAGCATAGGAATTCAAGACACCAAGATCCGTTATGCTCTTTTGCAACAACAAAACATAATTGCAATTTCTTCAATTGTCAAGAGCTACTCAACTCCGTTTTCGAGACAAAGAAAGAAGGCAAATGCATGAAATGTAAGAACAAGGAAATCAAAACCACAGATCCACCACAGGAACTGTCACAATTGACGTCAAAACGAATATTATAAACTAGTAGAGTTATTTTTTTAATTAAAAAATATTTTTTGGCAACACAATCAATCACTTGTTTTCAAAGCCGCATATCTTCAAGCGCGGCAGTTAAAAATCTTTTTAGTTTTCAAACTCAGAAAGACATTTCAAAGGCAAAGCTTAGACAAACATTTTAAAATGCTTGTAGTTTTTAAAAGAAACTAAATGTCACACTCTATATTTTGTCTACTTTCAGCTTTCACTATCAACTTTATGTGCTCGTTATTGCGTTTTGTGAGTTACTAAATTAGCAATTATAGTTGTAAGAACTGAATATAGAGCATACAGTCGCTACTGCCAGTCGGGACAAACAATTATTACGTTAATATTTATTTGTTTTGAAAAAATAATATTTGTATAACTTGTGTTTGCTTTGTAAATGCTGTGTTTTGCATTTTGATTTACATCATGTTTCAATCTTAAATAGAAAACATTGCAAACCAACTGCATGTTGTTCAACATGGAGAACTTAAGCAGGAAAATGTAGGCCTACACTTAAAACCTACTGCAAAGCCAGGACTCTTCAATAAAACGTTGGAGGAATCCCAACAGACACCCTGACGGAACTATTTGATTCTGTGGTAAGTGTCAGAAAGTCTTAATCATATATAATTCAAAATTAGGCCTTAACCCTAACCCTATTCAAGTAAATTTTAAAATAAAATTATGCATTGCACGATTCACATCAAAAAATGATTCCAAAAAAAAATTAAACAAACAATACTCTTTAATAATTTAAAAAACTAAAATTTACATAAATTGAAAGTATTTTAAACCTGCAAAAACAGCCAAACTGAAACCTATTACTAAACTGGAACTGACTACTATAGCTTCTCGTTTCATTCGAATCAGTATTTTATTCGACTTCAACAAATCGTCAAATATGGATCCGCCTTTGTTCTTGTGAGGAAATGGAATGTCAGGAACGTCAACCTCGAGAAACTTACACAGAGGTTCCCAACCTTCCTTGCAGTTGTACACCAGCAACTTGTCTTTCGGGGCATTCTGAAAAATTAAATTTCTACAGAGATTTTTGTTGAAAATTCATAACATGAGTACTTCCAAAATGCTCCCGTTTTTCATCTTAGTTTTACTATTCTATTCTAATCTAATTTTTATCACATAACAAAAAATATTAAAGATGAGTGTAAGAAAGAAAACAAAAACAGCAGCATGGCCAGTGTCTACAGGCTAATTGGATGGCAAATGTGATAAACAAAGTCTTGAATAAACTCTCAATCTTGTCATTCAGTTGTGACATTTGAGATGACACTTAACAACTTTTTTTGCATAGCAGTCTTTGCAAACAGTTCAAATTTTAGTCGTATTACTGTGAAATAACAAAAACACCAAATAATAGTTTTTTAGTGGACTGCAATATCTGTGAGTCTCCAGAAACAGGTCAAGGTAATTGCTTGATCATTATCTTAACATTGATGTCTTCTAAGTTGTTCTGTAAAGTCAGAAGAATAAATAGTGACAATGATGACAAAACAAAAAGTTTTACCTGTAAAACATGAGCATTATGCCGTCGGTAGCTCAATTTTGCCAGAGTTTCATTCATTTTACCAGCAAAAAGTTTATTGGAAGGAATGCCATATGCAACACTAGCTAAAACAGAAATATGGCACTTTTTAAAAAGAAGCACATACTATTTTATATAATTTTACTACAGCATAAGCCTCCTAAAAAAGACAGAAAAAGCTTGCAACCAATATATGAAAAAAAAACATTTTTCTTAAGTTAGTACAATTATTTCACTTAAAATGAACTTTATCAATAATTTTAATTGAATGTAAACTACATTTTTATAGTGTCACCTCTAGTCATTTTTTTATTATGATTTTTCTAATTTGTACAAAATAGGTGTAAAAGTATTTGGGACATTATATAAAACTTTGCTTTAATGAAAAAATCCAACTATACCAGTTACATAAACAAAAAATATATACAACATTTGCAGCATTCAGAACTTTTGCACTTAACTGTCATGCGTAACTAAGAACATGCATACATATATAATGTAGACCAGGGTTGTCCAAAGTCTGGCCCGCAGGCCACATGCGGCCCTCAGCCTCTTCTAGAAAACTTTTAAAAATTAGTATTATTTAGACATCTATTGAGTTATTTCGAAAAAAGTTGTTTTTTACTAAACTTTATTTAAGTTTGAATTGGAATATTATTTATTCTTTATAATTTCAGTTTTACTTAATCCTCCATTACATTCTGTTCTATTTTTTCTTTTCAGACTTAGTGCCACATTTTTTACGATGGCTCAGAAAAGAAAAATCTCTGATGAAAAGCGTCAATTCAAGGATAGTTGGGAATTGAGATTCCTGGTGAAAGAACAAAGTGGTCGAGTTTTATGTTTAATTTGTAATGAAATGATATCTGTTATGAAAGAGTACAATGTACAACGACACTACAGCACTCTTCATGTCACTGGCTATGATAAATACACTGGTGAGGCGCGGCAAGCCCTACTCAATGATCTCAAATCAAACCTGCGTAAGCGTCAAGAAAAGATGTTTCAATTAGTGAAGCCTTCGTCTTCTACAACCATTGCCTCTTATGATGTATCACTTTTGATGGCTAAATCCAATAAGGCATTCTCTGACGGTGATCTCATTAAGCGATGTGCAATAGCTATGGGAAAGGCCATGGGCTTTAACGATGCAGCTCGTGGGTTTGAAAAAATTCCACTCTCGCATCAAACTGTTGCTAGACGTGTTGAAGAGCTTAGCAATTTCGTTCAGGAGAAGGTCATGAATCAAATTCAGCAGTGTGTTTATTTTTTTCTCGCTCTTGATGAAAGCACAGATACTGTATAAGGGATGTCAGCCAGTTGCTTGTCTTTGTTAGAAGTATTGACTCACAGTTTAATGTCAGTGAGGAGTTACTCGGCTTACTCCCACTTTTTACCACTACGAAAGGATCTGATATTTTATGAAGTGCTGAATTCTTTAGTGAGCAAGTATGGTGGATTTCAGAAATGCTCTTGCATCGTTACAGATGGTGCCAAATCAATGACTGGAGCTAAAAGAGGGGTTATAGCGTACTTGAGAGATGCTGGAGTCGACTGCCCAATGTTTCATTGCATTATTCATCAAGAATCGTTATCTAGTCGCTGTATACGTTTATCTGATGTGATGCAGCATGTAATGAAAATTATTAATTTCATTAGAGGCGGTAATAAAGCGCTGAGACATCGTCTATTTGTTAATTTCTTGAAAGATTTGGATACAGAATTTTCTGACGTTTCACTCCATTCTACTGTTCGTTGGCTTAGTGCTGGGAAATGTCTGCAGCAGTTCTTCAGTCTGCGTAATGAGATTCTAAACTTTTTAGAAGAACTGAATGCAGACACTGATGGGTTTAAAGGTTTATTGCAAGACGTCAACTTTCTGAAAGGTCTAGCATTCCTCACGGATATTACTCAGCATCTGAATAAGCTCAATTTAAGTTTACAGGGTAGGAATCAAACAATTGCTTCTCTGTATGGTTTCATAGATGGCTTCCGCAAAAAATTATGTCTCTTCAAAAGTAATCTGCAAAGTAACATTCTGATTCACTTTCCAAGTTGTGATGTTATTTCTAAAGAAATAGAGGACAATAACTTCTGCTGCTTTGTTGAAACTCTTGATACCCTAATTGAAGACTTCAACAAGCGATTTCAAGATTTCCAGCACCTTGAGAAAAACTTCAATGTATTCAATGCACCGCTGACTATAACTATATCAGAAGCCGATGAAGATTTGCAGCTTGAATTGTGTGACTTGCAAAGTGACCAGTTTTTATTAAGCAAAGCTACACTGCCAATCACTCAATTTTGGCCTCTTCTTTCTGAAGAGCATTATCCTAATTTACGCCGTTTTGGATTGCACTTGCTGTCAATGTTTGGCAGTACCTACCTTTGTGAAGCAGCATTTTCCGCAATGAAGTTGATTAAATCCAAAGAGAGGAATCTACTTAATCAAACATCTCTCGAAGCCTGCCTTCGTTTAGCCTTAACCTCAGTTGACATTGACACAAAGGAGCTGGCTTCCAAAATGCAGGCACACCCATCTCACTGAATTTTAAGTAAACTGTACCGTTTTACGTACTTCCTTAAATATCTTTTACGAATAAATTTATGGTTTATTCTTATTCATACTTGTCAGTTATTTTTAAGGTTTCCTGGTCTACTGACGTTGCTCAAAATTTCCAAAACTCTCTTATTCGTAGTATTCACATCTTAGCTTCTTTAATCTATTCCCCGGGAATATGTTTTTATGATAAATATAAAGATTCATTTACATGTACGTGTTTTACTTTACATCTGGTACGGTGAGACAGTGCATAAGAGGAAAAATGTCAACCGCGGCCCGCGATCTAATTTCCTTGCCGAATGCGGCCCGCATCCCATAAAGTTTGGACAACCCTGATGTAGACTAATAATAAAAGTGGCAAGACTGTCAGTAAAGAGCTCAATGAAAACTCAAAGCATTAAATTAAATTACAAAAGCCACAAAAGAGATTTTATTAAAACCTCAACAGTCTGTTTCGCCTTTTCGGCTCATCAGGAGGTGATTCTAAACGCAGACGAAAAGTTAAGAAAAAATGCACGAAAAAGCTAATTATTATAGTTAAGAGCCAAAAGTAATAATATTACGGATAAAGTAAATATAAGTTAATTAAAATAAAATAAAATTGAAAATTTAAAGTTTAAAAATTTTTAAATATTTGAGTAAGCAAGCTAGTTGTAAGGCTCAAAATTTAGAATTTAGAATTTTGTAATCAAACTAAACATTTACGTATCTGACGCTGCAAAAAAACTGACTGGCGATCAAATTACAAATGCGCGGTAGATAGTGGGAGAGAAAGAACATCGTAAAGGAAGAAAGTAGAGAGGCGTGAACGGACAGCGAGGAAATGGCTATAGAGGAGATCAGGGGGTGCAGGAATAGATATAGTGGGAACACGACAACAATGAGTAAACACGGCGTAAACGGGGGGGTAAAGGATTGCAAAATTAAAAGTTTAAACATCGGAAAATCGAATTAAAATTAAAATTAAAATTAAATAAAATTTGAAAAAATTTGAAAAATATTAAATCAGGCTAGGCTTTCTTTAATTTAAATTTGTTCCGGTGTCGGCATTTGGAGACAAACTCGGATCGCTTGTTCAAGAGCGTGCACTGGTCGGCTTGCAAGATGGCGAGTTTTTCTGCTAGGCAGAGATTGCAGCGTTTGGCCCTGGTGTATGCAAATGATTTGCAAACAATTGACCAAGTTATTCGTGGTTTGATTCCTTTATCTTTATATTTCCATAATGTTTTGGAGAGTTCAGTGGCGTTTGCTTTGTCTCGGTGATTGAAGGATTGTCGGTGATTATAAAAACGGGTCTTGAATTCAGTTTTGCAGCAGCCAAAATAGTGTTGGGTCGGTGAGTTGGGAGCACTGATGGATGCTTTGTAAATGATAGATTTTGTTCGGCATTTTCCATTGAGTGGGCAGTCGTGAAGGTTTTTGCAGTTGCATGGTAAATCTTTGTCGTTGGTGTAGGGGTGCAGAAGTTTCTTATTGTGATTGTTGATGATGCTCATCATGTTTGGCAAGCAACTGTAGCTTAATTTCACGTTAAATTTGTTACATATTTTGTGGAGTTTGTGGTGTGTGGGAAAATGTTTGTTTATGAGGTTGAAAAATGCTTTTTCTATGTTGGTCTGTACAGTCTGTAAAGGCAAAACAGACTGTTGAGGTTTTAATAAAATCTCTTTTGTAGTTTTTGTAATTTAATGTAGACTATGTAGATCATGATGGCTGAAGATAATAGTCACACCACTAAAAATTTAAATCAGATCCATTATTGAGCATGAACTAACATTGCAATTTTAATATAATTTGGAATTCAGACAGATCAATTTATGGCATTACAGATTGTTTATGCCAACTAAATTACTGTATAATGAACAATCACTTTAAAATAGAGCTTTTACAATAGATTTTATCCTTGTAAATTAGCAACTTGCAACAATTCGTTGATGATGCAATTTTAATTTCCACTATTAAGTGCATAGTTGAAATAATTGCACGTCATATTAAAAAAAACTAAACCACAAATCATTACTAACAATTAGATAAACAAACAAATATATGAACACAAAACAAACACCTGAAAAAAACATCGTGACAAAATTGATCACTAACACAATCCACACTCCCAGTGGGGTACCATAGTAAACTATTGAACAAAAAATCACCTACACAACAGAAAAAAAGCATTCACTTCAGATCTAAATCAGCCATCACTGACAAAGACAAAGCAAAAGCTTTTAATAAACAATTCACAAACGTCACTCCATATAACAATAACAAAATCAACAAACACATAGACCATACAATCAAGAATCTTCTCAACAAGGAAATATGACTTACCACTGCACTAGTGCAATTAGCCATCTCAAACAGCACAAACAACAATTTCACAGAACCTGATGACATAAACATCAGACACCCCTTTTTGGATTAACATAAACCATTTTGGACAACCTTGCCAGACTTGGCATCCGCACCTCTGAATGGACAAATCATCACCACTGCCAGCATCTCATTCAGGCACTGCAGCAGCCTGGGGTAGTAAAAGGATAAACCCTCGGCCACAGTCCTGTTTGTGTCTGACCTGGAGTGGATGCCCTCAAACGATGACGACAATTAACACAATACTCCACCTTTGAAAACATTCCACAATCATCCTCATTTCAAAACCACACACAAAGACCATACCATTGGTCTTTGGTCAATTATTTCTGTCAAAAAATCAAACAGGATAATTCTTCAGCACTTGAAGATCATTTTGATATTAATTGAAAAGTTTAAGACAACTTCAAACTATTTAGTTAAACAGCTTTTTTAAAAAACTAGTTTTTAGTCATTCTATCTGAATAAGACGACATATACATCGATAAGCGTCTTCTATTTGAAGAAATTAGTTTAAGAAAAGTTTAGTTAAAGTAATATTAAATTAATTTGAATAGAGATCAGTGAAAAATTAACCTAAAATTAGCTAGAAAGAGCATAATTTTTAAAGTAGAATATCAACTAAAGAAAAACTTCTATTGAAAAGATTTACTTATCTATTGTGACGTATCAAGATGGCGAGAAATGCTAAATCTAACAAGAATTCCAGTACCAGCAATGACAGCAATGCCAATAATGCAAATTTTAATGAAAATGATAGAAAGCGGTTGTATGAAATAAATAACATTGTAAAATTACTGGTTGAAGAGGTTAAATCTCTAAAAAATGAAATAGAAAGAACTAATCGTAAAGCAAAGTGTTTAGAAATTGAAAATGAAAGGCTGAAAAAGTCAGTTAATTTATCTCTGTTCAAAATCGATGCATTAGAGCAATACGGCAGGCGCGAAAACTTGAGGATTCATGGAATCCCTGAAAGCAAGAACAATCAAGATGACGGAGAAGAAATCGTATTGAAAATTGCAAAATCACTAAACGTTGATGTACAACCTTGTGAAATTCAAAGAGCTCACCGACTGGGCAAAAAAACCACCAATAACATTTCAAAACCAAGACCAATTATTGTACAATTCGTCTCTCACAAAAAGCGAAATAAGATTTTATTCGCAAAATCAAACCTTAAAAAAACACAAGAATTTTCACAAGTATTCATTACGGAGGATCTAACCCCTCTGCGCTCAAAGCTGTTGCAATACATAAAAAAAGAATGTCAAAATGATTTTGTTCTTGGTCACATTTTTAATGGTAACATCAGGATGAAGAGATCGGCCAAAAAGCAAGGTTTAATTGAGGAAGGCAAAAAAGATCAAGGCACTGGCGTGTGGTTGACTGTGAGGTCTCCGGACGACCTGTTTAATTACGAGGTTGACATCAACTTTAAAACACTTAACTACAAGCCATTATTATTTAATTGTGATTTCCTTAAATGAAGATTGTTCTATTAATAATGCTGAATAATTACAATTTGAGGTACTTGTTTCTACATTTACTTTTTTCTTCTAAATTAAACAGTTTCTAAGTAGCATAATTGCTTGCTACATGTATATACTGAGTTGAATTTTTTTATTATTATTATAATGGCATCCAAAACTAGAATTCATAAATTAGATGATGGAAATAACAAGGAGTTAAATGAATTCCTTGAGCCGAATAATGCAGCCACCCTGCGAATAAGTGATCATTCTCCTGAAAAAGCGTACGACTACTTTTTAAACTTTTTCAATATAAAAGCATGTGATTATTTTGATTTAAACTCAAAACGACCTACTTTTGATCCTAATCGTTTCCTGGTGCTTTTACGAGGTGCATTCAAGACTTTTTTGGTATGGACACTTTTATTAACCGTACACACAAAAAACTCTAGTCCCCTTCAAGGTATTCTCCTCCGACATCAATGCACTTGTTGTACCGTTCCAACAACTTCTGGAAAGCCCCCTGGAAGTCTTCTTGTGTGAGTGTGTTTAGGACCCTCGTCACAGCCTCTTTCATGTCCTCAATTGTGGAATAACGATTGCCTCTGAGGTTTTCCTTGAGCTTTGGGAATAGCCAAAAGTCGCAGGGAGCAAGGTCCGAGCTGTAGGGAGGATGGGGAACCGTCTTGATTCCCATCTGGGTCAAATAGTCTGTGATGAGGATGGATTTGTGGACTGGGGCATTGTCCTGATGGAAATGCCACTGACCTGATTTGAAGAGTTCTGGCCTCTTCCGACGGAATCTCTTCCTGAACTCCCTTAAAACTTCAATATACGAGGTCTGTTCAAAAAGTATCCGACCTTTTTCCCTCTCGCCAATAAGGTATGAGCAAACTGCCCGTGCAAAGCGTGGCTGCACACACACACATTCACGCGTAATCATGAAGCGTTTCAGGCCGATTCGTCATTCGTATCTCTCTGTGTAAAGCATTTAGTGCAGGCGTGTAGTACGTGTTCATCGGTTCTTTGATTTTCAGAAAATTTCATTTCAATGACAGAACGCATCGAACAGAGGTATTGCATCAAGTTTTGTCAAAAACTTGGTGATACTCAAGTTGAAACAATTCGAAAGATTCAGTGGAAAGTGATCCTCGCTCAGGAAGGCCATCCACAAGCCGAAACGAGGAGGCGATGGATCAGGTTCGTGAAAAAGTGTTGGAGGATCGTCGTTTAACAGTACGAGAGATTGCTGGAGAAATGGGAATAAGCACAGGCTCAGTTCATTCAATCCTAACTGAGGATTTGAACCTGCGGAGAGTGTCGGCTAAATTTGTCCCCAAGCTGCTGACGGAGCAACAGAAGGAACTCCGGAAGGAAATTTCGGAGGACATGCTGGATGTTGCAAATCATGACCCAGAATTTATCAAGACAATCATCACTGGTGATGAGACCTGGGTTTATGGTTATGACCCAGAAACCAAGTTTCAATCATCACAATGGAAGCATCCGGAATCACCACGCCCAAAAAAAGCTCAGCAAGTCCGCAGCAACGTGAAAGTTATGCTGACCTGTTTTTTTGATTCCCGTGGCATCGTGCATCATGAATACGCACCAGAAGGTCAAACAATCAACAAAGAGTACTACCTGGAGATTCTACGTCGCCTTCGTGATGCTGTGCGAAGAAAGCGGCCAAACATGTGGGCAGCAAAGAATTTTCAGCTTCACCACGACAATGCTCCCGCTCATTCTGCACATGTGGTCCAAGCTTTTCTAGCCAAAAACAGCATGCCACTTATTAGACAGGCTCCTTACTCTCCCGACTTAGCACCGTGTGATTTCTGGCTGTTCCCTAAGCTAAAAACAACTCTGAAAGGGAGGCGATTTCAGTCAAGAGAAGACATTATGAAAAAAGCGACGGAGGAGCTTCAAAGCATTCCGGGGGAGGAGTTTATGAAGTGTTTTGAGAAGTGGCAGAAGCGCTGGGATAAGTGTGTGAACCACCAAGGGGAATATTTTGAAGGAGATTGAATAAAACTTGCAAAATTTATTGTGTTGTGTGCTTTATACAAAAAAGTCGGATACTTTTTGAACAGACCTCGTAGTACTCCTTGTTGACTGTGATTCCAGTGGGAACCCAGTGAATGTAGATTATGCCCATGCTGTCAAAAAAAGGGATCATCATGAGTTTCTGGGTGGACTTGCTCTGTCTGGCCTTCTTGGGTCTGGGAGATCCAGCATGCTTCCACTGAGAACTCTGTCTCTTGGTCTCTGGGTCATAACAATAGGTCCATAAGCAGTCTGAAGCATACCATACGTTTCCGTGGCAGTTTTTCCAAGTTTAAAACAGAACTTGATCGCATATCGTTCTTCTAATGTGTCCTCACGTCCAGATTGCATTTTTGAAATTCACCAGCTGTGACAATCAGGATTTAGTAAGGTGTACTCTAATTCCTACTGTAGCTATAAATTTGCACCTAAACAAGAAAAAATTGGTCAATCATCTCATAAGGAGTATAGTAACAACATACTGAAATATCTCGAGTTTACGGCAATTATAAATGCCTGTACAAAAAAAGTCTGGAAACTTATTAAATGCACCTCGTACATATAAATATTTGCTCATTGCATAAAAATTTTGATAATCTTTATGATTTTTTACTTGAATTAAATTTTTTACCTGATGTAATATGTTTAACTGAAACACGAATTAAACTACACTCCCTATTAAACATTTCACTTCCTAATTATACTTTTTTTCATATTGATTCTACATATAACACTGGCGGTGTGGGAATTTACGTTTTAAATGAGTTTCAAGTAAAGAAATCTATTACTCAATATAACTTTTCAAAATCTGAATGTTTATGGTTAGATATTTCTGAAAACAACTTCAAAACTGAGCTTACTGTGGGTGCAGTATATCGTCATCCAGGCCAAACTAAGATAATTGAATTTATTGATGAATTTACAAATTCCTTATCAGACCTCTCTCAAAACAAAAAAGTTTATTATATCCTAGGAGATTTCAATATTAATTTAAATAGAGATAACCATACGAATAGAGCTAACTTATATATTAATTCAATTTTAAGTCATGGTGCTATACCCCTCATCACTAAGCCAACAAGAATATTTAATAATTCATCAACCATAATCGATCATATTATAACTAATGATTCAAAGCATGAATTGCAATCTTTTATAGTTAAATCTGACTTGACTGACCACTACCCAATTTTTTGTGTTATTAATAAAAATTCCACTAACAATAAAAAAAATATAGAGAAATTGTTTCATCGTGATAAAACAAAGTTTTGTACAGAATCGTTTTGTAAAGACCTTCAAACTGATTTAGACAATTATTTTAGTCATCGACCAACCCTGTCTAATGAAAATTTTAATGAACTATTTAATAGTTTTGTCCACATTATATCACATTCTATTGACGCCCATGCACCTTTGAGGCCAATATCAAGAAGAATGAAAAAACTCTTACAAAAACCCTGGATTACCAAAGGCTTACTAACTTCAATTAAGAAAAAGAGACAGATGTTTAAATCTCATTTTTTAAGTGGTGAAGAAAACAAAAAATCGTTTTATAAAGTTTACTCTAATAAATTAACTAAACTAAAAACTTTGTCTAAAAAATTATATTATACTTCTAAATTTGATGAATGCCAGAAGGATGCTCGTAAAGTATGGAATGTAATTCGTTCTACGCTTCCGAACTCTAAACCAATTAATGATACTCCTGACTCATTAGTAACTGACCATGGCACAACCTCAGATTATCAAAATATAGCTGATGAATTTAATAAATTCTTTTGCTCAATTGGCTCAAATTTAGCAAATAATTTTTCAAATACGTCCTTTAAGTCTTTTTCTACCTATATAACCAAACGAGTTTCTTCTTCTATCTATCTGAACATACCCAACCACACAGAAATCTTTAATGCTATTTATTCTCTAAAAAATAATAAAGCAGTTGGCCATGATGACATTCCAGCTTTTTTTCTTCGAATCGCTTCTTCAGTTATTATTCCGTATCTTCAAGTTTTTATTGAGTTTTGTTTCACAGAAGGCGCTTTTCTCGAAAATTGTACAATTGCAAGGATAGTTCCAATTTTTAAAAAAGGAGAACGTGATAAACCTACAAATTATCGCCCTATTTCTATTCTTACTTGTTTCTCAAAAATCTTTGAAAGACTTTTATACAAACGTATAAATAATTTTTTAAACAAACATAATGTAATTATAAATTCTCAATATGGTTTTCAAAATAAAGTCTCAACCAATCATGCTTTTGTTGATGTTATCACACACTCCTATGACAATATAAATTCTAATCAATACACTGGTTTAGTTTTTCTTGACCTTACAAAAGCTTTTGATTCAGTAAACCATGACATTCTCCTTCTCAAACTTGATCATTATGGCATACGTGGCTCAACAAATCAACTAATTAAATCATTTTTATCTCGCAAACAATTCGTTTCCATTAAGGGTGCTAAATCTAAGCTGTTACAAAATAATTATGGTGTTCCTCAGGGTTCGATTCTTGGCCCTCTTTTATTTCTCTTGTATGTTAATGATATGCCCCAAGCGGTAAACTGTACGCCAATACTCTTTGCTGATGGTACATGCTTAATTTTTACGGCCCCTAACCTTGCTTCCCTTACTACAATTATGAATAAAGAACTTCAAAATTTATCAATTTGGTTTGATTCTAATAAACTTATAGTTAATCCCTCTAAATCCAACTTCCTAATCATACCTCCCAAACTAAACAAACCTTTCCCACAAACTAATGTTTTTTTAAATAATATTTCTATTCCACAATGCATGAATATTAAATACTTAGGTTTAACTATTGATATGAATTTAAATTTTGATTTCCACATTTCAAATATAGCATATAAAATATCAAGAACGGTTGGAATTATCTCTAAAATTAGACACTATCTACCAGAAACAGCACTATTAAAAATCTATTACGCTCTGATACATTCCCATTTATTATATGGCCTTATTATCTGGGGATCTACCTTCCCGACGTATCTTCAAAAATTGATAACTCTTCAAAATAAAGCCGTTAAATTTATATGTGCAGCTAAATTTTGTGATAATTCCTCACCTTATTACAAACACCTTAAGGTTCTAAAACTTAAAGATCTTTATAAACTAGAAGTTGGTAAATTTATTCATTCCAATTTTAAAAAAATGCTTCCCAAAAATTTGTGTAATTATTTTATTTTAACCAGCCAAATCTCGGAAAAAAACACTAGATTAAATGAAAAATCAAAAAAACTTTGCATATTCCCTTTTGTAAAACTTCACGATTACAAAGATGTATAAAATATCAAGGAGTTAAGATATGGAACGAAATTCCCATTCTAATTCAAAATGCTTCTTACCGTGTTTTCAAATATGAATTTAAAAAATACTTATTGAAACCTTATATTTAAAATAAAAAAAACCTTATTTAAAACGAAAAACCTTCTTCTCTGCAACAGTTAAATTTTACAAGTTGTTGTATCTGTAGTTTTGCTCTCAAGGGTGGCTGCTGACTAGAAGACCGAAAGGTCAAATCGCAGTCTCCCTGCGGCTAAAAAAAATTTATTGTTTTATTTTTTTATTTATTTATTTTTTTATTTGATTTTAGTGTTTAAATTCGTTATGTGTTTTTTTTTTTTTTTTTCCGCAAATAAAAGTATGTTGATTGATTGATTGGCACAAACAAACGACCCATATCACTTCTATCAATCATTGCCAAAACACTATAGCAGTGGCTCTTAACCTTTTTCAGCCATGACCCAAAATCCTGTCCAAATCCAAGCATAATGACCCATATCATTATAAACGTTATGTTTTATTTAAATCTGAAAATTGTTGCATTTCTAACAACAAGTGACAGGTACAAACGTCAAATACAGGGATTTCTATTAATGGAGGTAATATTTCACCATTGTAAAAAAACAAACTTATTCATACAAGGCTACTTAGCATGCAACACCATTATACTCAGAGAGATCCTTGGCACTAGATTGTTGTGATTAACTATTGAAATCTCGGTAATTTTGATGATAGACTGCATCTCAGGTTGTCCTATGGTTGTAAATGGCCTCTATACTTTGTCTTTATGACTGTAAAGGCTGAAAATCCTGCCTCACACAGAAAAGTTGTAGCAAAAGGAAGGAGTGCTTTCAGGGCTTCTCCACCAAGAATGGGCTTTTCTTTGTAAATTTTGATCCAAAATGAGCTCAACAATTTATTTTGCTTTTTGAAGTCATGACAGTATTTCATCATTCTTCTGATAAGTTGCTCTTGTAGCTTGCTGCTGTTTATCATTTTGTAGAGTAGGTCTTCAGTTTCAATGTTGAATGGGTTTCTTATCCAACTGTATTTACGTGCATTTTCTGGAATATAATTATTAAACTCTACAATATGTTTGGATATATGTTCCTCAATGCCTTGGACTTTGGTGAGAGAAAAATTTTCATCCTCCAGAAGGGCATTCAGAGATGGAAATAATGTAGTCTTTCCAGCTTTAATTTCATTCATCCACAGCTTCAATTTTTCTTTGAATGCTTTTAGTTTCTCAGAAAGTCCAACTAATGTCTGATCACAGCCTTGTAATTGAAATGTTTAAGAAATTAATCTCAGTAAACATCTGCAAGATAGGCTACTTGCATCAACCACTTTGAATTTGCAAATTTGTGTGCCAATAGATGACTCTTTTCAGCCTCTGTCTTGATCTTCAATTCTAACAATCGGTTTAACACTTTTCTTTGTAACAACCACCTAATCTCTGAGTGATACAACAGAAGTATATGTTCAGACTCAAAATCAGAGCTCATTTTAGCAAATAACCATGAGTTGAGAGCTTTAGCTTTAATGAAATTAACAACTTGAATAACTTCCTGCATCACTTTCTTCAACTCATGTGATAACTTCCTAGAAGCAAAATTTTTATGGTGGACTAGAGAGTGAACCATCATCACACTGGAATTTTCTTGCTTAACTTGCACAGTAAAGCCATGGCACACTCCTAACATTGCTGGTGCACTGTACAACAAAAACCATAACACTGCTTCCAGAGAAGTCCTTTTTAAAAAAATAAATCCACCATCATGAAAATGTCTTCAGTAGTTGTGGTTTGTAATGGCCAAGAAAATAGAAACTCTTCTTTCATATGGTCTGGACCTTGATACCATACATACGTCAACAGTTGGGCATTATAGTGATAATCATCAGTTGCCTTGTCCAGTTGAAGTCTGAACTGCTCGCTTTTTTTTTATGACTCCAATCAGGTCAAATAAGGCTCAGCCCAACATCAACTTGCAAAATGGCTCACTTCTCTCTTTGATCCTGTACTCCAACTTTTTTCTACAAACTACATACCTGACTCTTTCACCTTCATTGAAATTCTCAGAAATTTTCAATTTCCTACTTCATCACTGTTTCTCTGTTCCTTTAATATTTCCAGCCTTTTTACCAACATTCCCCTGCAAAAAACTATCGAAATCTGTGCCTATGCTCTCTATGATGACAACCTAGTACCACCTCCATTTCTCAGGAAAATTATTGAACTAATGCAAAAAGCCACCTTGTCAGTTGAAATCAGTTTCAATGACACTATGTACCAGCAAACTGATGGTGTTGCTATGGGGTCCCCATTGGGTCCAGCCCTTGCTAATATCTTTGTTGGTTACCAAGAAACCAAACTATTTCTCAACATAAAGAAACCTCTTATTTACTACTGCTACATTGATGACACCTTTGCGGTTTTTGAAAATGAAGGTGATTGTGAAAAATTTCTTTCTTCATTCAACTCTCTTCATTCTTCATCAAGTTTGACGTTTGAAAAAGAACTTAACCTTTCCCTTCCGTTTCTTGATGTCCTAGTTGAGAAGCACAAAACTGGATTTATTACATCTGTGTATAGAAAACCCACCTTTACCAGCCAATACATACACTGGGATTCTTTTAGCCCTATAAAGTGAAAAATCAATCTTGTGGCTACACTGGTTCACCGAGCTCTGTCTATCTGCTCTAGCAGCAGGCTTCAGGCTGAGCTTGACAAAATTCGATCTATCTTGGTTGCTAATGGGTACCCTAACCATATTATTACATTCACATTTTCCAAGAAGATCTGGCAATTCAACCAGTCATTTCAACATGGACCCAAGAAATGCCTGGTTTATCTTCATTTTCCATGGCTGGGAAATGTTTCAACCAAAATTGAAAAGCAAATTACTACAGTCATTCAACATTGCTACTTTGCTGTTAAAACATGTGTTATTTTTACAACCAGGCTTCTTCATCCCGCAACCAAGAAGGATGTATTACCTGCCCATTACCACAATAATGTTATCTATCAATTTGTGTGCCACTGCGATAGTCAGTGCATAGGACATACATCCCAAAGGTTGCAAAAACACATTAAGCAACATGTTCTTAGTTCAATCAAAAATCAACATTCTTCTCAAGATTGCTCTATCTTTCCTGTGCCTGCAAGAAAAACAGCACTTCTCAAGTCACCACTCATGACTCTGCTATTGGACAGCATCTTTTGGAAAGCTCTCCCTGTGCTAGCCAATACAGTGACACCAAATTCTCTATCCTTGCCTGAGGATGTACTTCTTTCCACCTCTCCACTCTTGAAGTTACGTTTATCAAATCTTTTCAACCCAATCTCTGTCAACACAAGGAATTTTTTTATAGTTTAAAACTCATTGATTAACACTCTTTTACTTTCACTTCTGATTAGTTGTCTCTCTAGACCATTCAGACACACTCTCGTTTTCTTTCCTTTTCTTTTCTATTCTTGATTGGCTGCCTTTTTTATTCTCCTTGCACATATAAGCACAATCGGATTGCTCTCGGTTCATTCTAATGATTCCTCCTGATGAGTGTCAGATGAAAAGTCTACAGGAAATGAATGCTTTTCAAAGCTATCTAAAAGTTTTGTACTGCTAATTGACTCTTCAAGTATAATTCATTTGCCTAAGAAGTACTGAAGCTTTCTTTGTTAATGTAGCAGAGTATGAAAGCAAGCTGAATGATTAATTACTTTGATAGGCATGAAATCCCAACAAACAAAAAAGTCAACATCAGATTAATTTTATTTTTTAAATCTAGGTCTTTTACATTTACTTTGTTCAGATTTCAACTAACTAAATCTTAATGCAAAAAACTTGCTGCAGCAGTACATAGTAGAGATATCTCTGTCACTATTTTTTTTTATGTCAAGTTTTCAGACTTAGGTTTTGATATGTTCATCGGGTATGAAATCTCAAAGCAAACAGAAAGTTATTACAAAATCTTGACAACAACACAAAAAATAAAGTTTGAAGTATATTTTTATTGCACAAAAAGAGACAATATTTCCACTATTAATTTTTAAAAATTAAAAAAATTTCTGTTACTATGACATTAAATTAAACTTTGTCTTTCTGATGTCTTATTTCAGTTTTAACTTGAAGAGCAAAATAAAAAAGTTTTAATCTATTTGCATAGTTGCTCAATTAGCTTATATAGCCACTTTTTTTCTTTTTAAGATGACCAATTAAACAAATTTAACTTTAATTGAAATCTTCATATTGTATTGAAATTAAAAAATACATCAAAAGCAATCAAATTTAATATAAAGGGTCAAAAATATTCTGCTATTAATTTTTTATACAGAAGTTGATTGATTGATTTCATTAACTGATTAACCTACTCCAGTAATCAACAATAGTTGTAAAATTTTTATTAAGTTAGTGCTAGCCTGACACAAACTAGGAAAACATGTTCCATGACATTAACAATGCACTTTATAAAAACAAAGCAATTTGCCATTTTGTAATCAGTGGTGCATAAATTTGAAACAAATATAGATTATTTTGAGAGATTAATGTTTTGGTGTTGCAAAAGTTGTTGAAAAAAAGCTGTTTAGTGTTAGTTTAACACATTTGACATGTTTATATGGTTAAGCTATTATTTTAGTTTAATTTTATACTATTCATGTTAAAATGAATCTAACATTTTAATGTTTAATTGCTTCTAACTACCAAACCTACCTATTGCACCACCTAATCCAACAAAACGAGAAAGAGCAGAAGGGGAAAAAAGAAAAATAAGTCTCAAAAAAAAGTTTCCATGATTTGAACTCATTTGTTTCATAAGGCTGTTAAACCAAACATCTTCATTTTCTCGCATTGATAAAATAATCTGCAATTAACACAAAAATTTTCATTTAAAGCACAACGATACAATACTGATGATATTAACAATTTAATGTTTTTTATTATATTCATTTTTCCTTAATGACAAAAGGATTTTACTTCTTCGACTAAAAACCTGATTTTTTTAACTCTAAAAAAATAAAATTTTGGCTAGAAATAAATTCTTTTCAATTATAATGCTGCAATACAAAAAATGTGCAAATAAATGGCAGTGTCATTTACAACTAATTGTTTTCTGCTTCATCCAATAATTAATATCAATTTAGTTTAATAACAATAAGTTATTAATTTGCATTACCAAATATAACAAAATATTTTAATTAAAATTTTGACAATTAATACTATTTGCACAAATTTAAATCACATGATGATTTTACATTGCATATACAATCAGACTTCATTAATTTAGACCACCTTGTTTTGTCATAAAATGTTGGTTTAGCAAGGTATCCAGATTATCTGAAAGCGGAAAATTAATCAATTTTGCAAATGCTGCACTAAAATCTTGTACTTGGTGTTCTAAATACAATATGCTATATTTTTATATGATTCATATTGGCTTTGAACCCCTAGAATTACCATATTAAAAACTAATGCTCTAATCACTACCTAGGTTATCTCTGCGATCTTAATTCATCTTTATTTATCAAAATGCATTAACACTGCAAGATGACAAGAACAGAAACTTATGTCCAATCACAACAATTTATTACTTAAAAAGTCTGTTATCTCATGTTACATGAGTGACTATTTACTAAAAGATTTTATGTCTCTTTTAATAGCCCACATAGTGTCAAGATAATTTGTGGCTTTCAGCAAAGAAGAATAATGCTCTAAGCAATCAATCAAAATTGAAATTGCATATGTGTCCCACTTGTTGTCACTGCACAAAGTGAATTTTCTGTCTCATCATCGTCACTTTCGAAATCACTGTTGCATTGAGTAGACAGATTAAAAATTTCTATAATGGCATCATTGGATAAAATTTGACCAGTACAAATCCCATTATCAATGTCTAGCCAATCGCTAGCAGACATGAGATGTTCACTAGAGATTGTATGGAAGCCATGTATGTCTCTTCGAATTTCTTCAACCATTTCTGTCTCTATTCCACATGCTGCCAATGTAATCTTAGCAGAAGAGGCTCTGAAAATGATGCCTGTATGCTCCCAACAGTTTTGAATTGTTTGTATCTTAACATTATTCTATGCCTCCCTGACGAAGCATATTGCTTCTCTAAAATTAATGGTCATTGGCTGATCATTTTCTATGGCCTAAAAGAAATGCTTGGTCAATCCTTTTTTAAAGTAAAGCTTGAAATTTCTAATTCAGCATCAATCCTTTTTTAAAGTAAAGCTTGAAATTTCTAATTCAGCATCATTCATTTGAAGATGAGCCTTCACATTTATTAAACCTTCTGGAACTTTGTGACTGGCAGCATTGTCAAGAAGCAAAACTTTACGTTTTGTTGTATTATACTTCAGGCAAATTCTTTAAGCCAATCTGTAAATACCACACTTGTGATCAACGCTTTAACATTGTGTTTATACCTGACATAAACACGTGGATTAAAATCTTTTCTGAAACAGTAGGGTCTTTTTCATCTGGCTATTAACAAAAGGCTTTTGCTTATCTGTTCCAATTGAACAGAAACCAACTGTTATCTGCTCTTTGTTTTTCTACTTTCCTTTAACTGGACCTGTAGCTAGTGTTGCATCTCGCCCCAGGCAATACAACTGTCCTGTCTCACTCATAGATGTTTTGTAAAGCATAGTTAGCAATGCCTGGCAAGCACTTCTTGTTTTAAATGACTTTTATCTATCATACCTACATTTTCTGTCTCCATCCAGAATCAATTTTTCACCTTGGTACAGTGCCTTTTGGTACACCTTTTGCAGCTTTCATCAACTTGTAAACAGCTTGCCTTGAGACCTTCAAATCACAGCAATTTCAGTAACACAATCATCGTGTTCTACTTTAGTTAAAGCCTTCTCTATCTCTGATAATTTCTTTCTTCCCATTTTTATCCACTAAAAACAAACTGTAGCAGTAGAAACCTCAAGAACTTTTACTTTTTAAGTGCTGAAAAAATGTCAACTCTGATAATCAAAAAGTTCCACAGCAGTGACAAAAGGAAATTTTGCTAGAACTGGTAAGGAGTATATCTATTTACAGACCAACAATCAATCAGAAATATGTGAGAGAATGCAAGAAAAAAGGTTACACAAAATTGTGTGTCAATATTTCTTTTGTCCAAGTGATGTTAACATTTTATTTGTGGAAACTGTATATATAATCAGAGAAATGGCAAGACTGCCAGTAAAGAGCTCAATGAAAACTCTGAGCAGCAAATTAAATTACAAGAACCACATAGAGAATTTTTAAAAAACCTCAACAGTTTGTTTCACTTTTACAGTTCATCAGCAATTTGAATTGGCTCATCAAATAGAATGTTCTATTTAAATAAGAGTTATCTCCTGGTGAGCTGTAAAAGTTGATGATGATGATAATGATATTTTATTCATTTTTAGTAACACTATTAAGTAATATGCAAGGTATTATGAAGCTTGAAAAGGAAATGTGACACAACAATGAACATTAAACATACAGAAAATACAGAGATAGTTGAGAAAGAGAAAAATGAGAAGCATGGCCACGTTACCTTAAATTCTAACTAAACATCAATATTTAAAAAGACACAAAATATGCAGTGCAAGAATGGATATGTAAATCATTGGGAGGCACAACCACCCTTAATTGCTAACTATGAATTTGGCTCAATTGAGCATGGTGAGTAAAGAAAACCTCTCAAAAAGAAACTTTATCAGGTTCAAAGCTCAAAGTCAAACAGACTGCTAAGTATGGTATTTTTAATAAAATTTTCTGCATGGCTCTTGTAATTTAATATACATATCATCTCATCTTTATATTTATCTTCTTGACTCACAGGAAAGCATAGGGGTGTTATACAAGAAGATGCTTTTCTGCAATTATTTTGACCTGCTTTCAGAGATGCTACAATATTGCAGTCTGGTTAAAATTTCTTTAATAAAGCTATCTTTAGTAAAGACTAAAAAAACAAATTTTTTATTTGGTTCTTTAGTTTTTACTAGAGATATGACTGAAATTTAAAGCTTTTTGTCAAGGCTGCCATGCAAGGAAAGTGCTGTAAAGTGTCTTTTGAGGACACAACAAAACAGCAAGAGTAGGTTTGGAATTGTAACCATGTCATTTGCATTTGACTCCAATCGTGATACTTTTAACTGCTCAACCATGCTGCCAACTATAATATATTTTTGAAGTCTTCAGAAGGCATAAATAAATTGTTTCGACAGCGTGGTCAAGTGGTTAAAGCACCGGGCTTATGACCAACACAGTCTCAGTTCAAAACCCACTCACGCCATTCTGTTATGTCCTTGGGAAAGACACTTTACGGCACTTTCTCTTGCTTGGTGATGCTGACAAGCAGTTCTAAATTAAAGTTATATCTCTATTAAATTACAAGCAGACAGCAATATCTTGGTATCTCTGGAAGCAGGTTGGGGTAATTGCCTACCCTATGTATTAGCACCTCCATCGCTTTCCTGTGAGTCAGGAAGATAAATATAGAGATGAAAAAAAAATTGCATTACAGCAAGGAATTGGTACAAATCAAGAATCTACTTAAAGAATAGTAAGCCTATATACAGGGTGTTTCATAATTAAGGCAACGGTATTTTGACCATTATTTAAAACCCTGTAAAAACATGTATAGCCATCAAATTTGATATAATTTTGAAGCTTATAACCTTGTCTTTGCAATTCAGGTCTTAAAAGCTAAACATTAGAATTTAGATAATGACAGTAGATAGAAACATTGTTATCAAGTTCCACAAGCAAGGCGAAAGTAATTCATCGATCGCAAAAAGGTTAAAAATGAACCGAACAACTGTTTGGAAAATCGTTAAAAAATTTAATGAGACTGGGACAACATTGGATAAACCAGGACGTGGTCGTAAACGAACTGTTTGTACCCCGAAACTGGTTAAAAACACGCGAGAGAAGCTACGTCGTAATCTGCATCGATCTCATCGAAAACTGGCTGCTGAAGCAAATGTGAGCAATTCGACGATGTATCGAGTGATGAAAGATGATCTTGGTAAGAAACCCTACAAAATGCTTCATCGTCATGAACTTACAGAACACCATAAGAGGATGAGAATGGAAAGAAGCCATCAAATTCTGGATGAGATCGATCAAGGCACGCTCCCCAACTTGGTGTTCACGGATGAGAAAAAATTTGACATACAGCAGGTTGTTAACCAGCAGAACGACCGGGTTTGGGGTTCTTCTACTTCAGTTGAAGGTAGGATCAAAACAAGACGTCAGAATACGCAATCGGTAATGATTTGGGCAGCGGTAACTCCGTCTGGAAGATCTCCGCTGGTTTTTGTGCCTTCGGGGGTGAAATTGAACTCGGAACGATACGTTTCTGACATTTTGGAATCCCACTTGCTACCCTGGGCTGATAAACACTTCCAAGGTTTGCCATGGAGTCTCCAACAAGATTCAGCACCATCACATGGCTCCAAAATGACACAGACATGGATTCAAAGGAAAATTCCATCCTTCATTAGCAAAGAATTGTGGCCTGCTAGGAGCCTGGACCTTAATCCTTTGGACTTCTCTATTTGGTCCATTTTGGAGGCAAAGGTTTCAGCTTGTCCTCACTCTTCTCTTGATGCTCTGAAGGCAAAACTGAAGAAGGAATGGGACGCAATCCCTCAAGAGCAGATCTGTGCCTCCTGTGATGCATTTGTGGGTAGACTTAAGGCTGTAGTTCGTAACAAGGGTGGTTACATCAAATAAATGGGATAATGTTCGATTTGTATGTTATTTACCTTTGTATTACTACATTCAAAATTGATTTTGCACTTTTCAAATTCCCATTATATTAAAAAAAATCGGTTGCCTTAATTATGAAACACCCTGTACAATAATAGCCATCTTTTTCAAGATAACAGATTTTGCATGGTTGGTGCAAAACATTTTACGCAATGCAAAAAATTATCTAAAAATTTTTGAATAACTTAATTAACAAGATTTTAGATATGCTGTTAAATTTGTAATAATTGTTAAATGATTAGTTTATTTTTGATACCAGCAAAAACAGTTTAAATAACTCATCTTTTAACACAATTATATTTTTAACAACTTATGAAAAAAACAAATGATCTACTACTATTGCATACTTTTGCATTGGGAAACGCTTTATGAATCTCCTCCCAAAAAATTAGACAAGGAAAATCACATACAACATCAACATCATTGTACATTTTTTGAAACAATTCGTTGTTGCCTCCTTCGTTTAATATTTGTCGCCATTCAGCATGTAAATAATAAAAATTTTCCACAAAATCATAGACGTTATACCCAAGTACAGTTAAAGCTTCATTCAAAGTTTTTGTTCCAGTTTTTTGATGACCAGCTACAATAACTTTCATACTAACTTATTTAAAAACTATTCAAGTGACTTATAATTAGTTTACTCAATTTTTTTTGAACTTCTGCTGTTTCATGAAGAATTAAATTTGATATGCAAACTATTAACATAGAAAACATTATGTGGATCAGATTCAGAGCTTTTCAGTTTTTTACACTTGGTTGAGACACAATACCAAGTTTACATTTAATTTGCCTGATCACCAACTTTAGTAGATGACAAAGTCTAGAGCAATGCCTTTCAAACTTTTTTTCACTACGGCACACTAATAAACTCTGAATTTTCCTGCGGCACACTTACATTATGAAGACGAAAGCTGTGGCACACTTACAATACTAAATACATTCTTCAAGTTTACATACAAAAATTATATAACAGTAACACCTAATGAAAGGGTGTGCTTACAGAAATTGTTTTAATAGAGTACAACAGGGATGTTCAACCAGTGGTGGATATTGGGTGAGGCAAATGAGGCAGGGGCCCCCTTGAAAATACCGCATATAGTTTCATTTTGCTGTATATTTTTTTTAGAGATCACCATGATTTGGGAGAAAAATGGCGAAATATGAGATCAAATCGAAGTGAAGACCTTTTTTTTATTTTTTTTTGAGATCACCATGATTTTGGGAAAAATAAGGGAAATACGAGATCAAAGCCCCCTTTTTTTGAAGAACACCAATTTTCGGAAATCCTTGCCTCGAGCCCCTAACTTTGAATATCCGTCACTGTGTCCAACCTTATTTTAATTTTGGCCAAATTTTAAATCAAGCCAAAGTCGCTGGGCCGCAAAAAGCTTGTCATGCAGAATCTCACTGCAATTTCTTGATTTTTATCTCTAAAATCAAGTGTTCTGTAAAAAAAAAGAAAAAAAGATGGACCAAGGCTCTATCTATGGCTTTTTGTCAAAACAAGAAAATTTCGCGGCACACTTCAATCCCTTTCACGGCACACAGTTTGAGAAACCCTGGTCCAGAGTATAGTGAATAAGCTTACAGTGATTTATAAGTCACTTGAATTTATAGCAAGGGTGCTCAACCCCCAACTTGTTAATGGCACACTGGCAATCACTTCTTAACACCTGCTCTTAGGATGCAACGCCAGCTTAATGCTGAGTGTTAAAAGTGCAGTTCAGTTTAGCTTTTTTGTAAATTGTAATGTTTAGAAATTGGGTCACCCAAGTATTAAAAATAGACTGTGGCTAAAGATCTGGTACTGAACTCGTGTTTGACCAATAAGTGCTTTTGCCGATCTTTGTCTGCTGAAATCGTAGAAACGTTATTAAAATTGCTCACATGATTGCAAAAGAAAAGAAACACACTGATTAAACCGTGCATGTTAAAAGCAGCTGGCCTTGTGTTGAGAAAACATACAGCAAGAAAATAGTCTAAAGATGCATGGAGCCGCATGGAAGCGCATACAGACCTTTTAAATAAAGTCTAGAGATGCATGGAGTTGCATGGAGCCACCTTGTATACTTCAAATAGTACAGGAGCCGTATGAAAACCCTTTAAATTAAGTCTATAGATGCATGGAGCTGCATAAGCAGCATGGAGCCGCATGGAGTCGCATGGAGCCTGATTTGATTTAAATTTTTTAAATAATTTAGCATAGCGCGTTTCGTCTGCGTATTTCTATCAAGAGCGCGTCTTCTCGGGTTGTTTTTCTCAACTGGCTTAATTAAAACGTGCAATTTTCTTGCGTCAACAACCCGAAGACAAACTGTTTACTAATTGCCATCATAGACTCGCTGAGATACACCCTGTAAGTTAAAAAAGCATATTTTGAAGTCAGATGATAGTAGTTGAATCTATACTAGTGGTTGTATTGATGGAGATAATCTTTTTCTTGATGTTGCAGATTCGTTAATAGTCATTATTTATTTATTCATTTGTTCTAATCAAATTTTGGTGCGTTGGAAAATTTCGGTAAGTTGGTAATTTTAAATTCTTTATTGTGGTGTTTTTTAATTTTGTGTCTTTGTTTTAGAATTAAAGAAATAGCGTTCAATATATCTCAAATCAAACCTTGACTGAACGTTCACGTCAATTGGACAACGCAGCTTAGTTATTAGAAGAAAAAAGATTAGTTCAAATCAGAGCCACCGTGTAAACTTCAAATACTACAGGAGCCGCATGGAAACCCTTTAAATAAAATCTAGAGATACATGGCCACATTTAAAGGGTCTCCATTCGGCTTCTGTAGTATTTGAAGTTTACACAAGGCCTCCATGCGGCTCCATGCATCTCTAGACTTTATTTAAATGGTCTCTATACAATTCCTGTAGTCTTTGAAGTTTACACGGGGGTTTCATGTGGCTCTATGCAACTCCATGCATCTCTAGACTTCATTTAAATGGTCTCCATGCAGCTCCTGTAGTATTTGAAGTATACCAGGTGGCTCCATGAGGCTCCATGTATCTTTAGACTTTATTTAAAAGATCTGTATGCGGCTCCTGTAATATTTGAAGTTTACACGGTGGGTTTATGTGACCTCATGTGTTTCTAGACTTAATTTAAATGGCTCCATGCGGTTCCAGTAGTATTTGAAGTTTACACGTTGGTTCCATGCAGCTCCATGCAGCCATATGCGGATCCATGCGGCTTCATGCAATTCCATGCATCTCTAGACTTAATTCAAAAAGTTTCCATGCGGCTTCTGTAGCATTTGAAGTTTACACAGTGGCACCATGCGACTCCATGCAGCTCCATGCATCTCCATGCATTTCTAGACTTAATTTAAATGGTCTTCGTGCGGTTCCAGTAGTATTTGAAGTTTATACGGTGGCACCATGCGGCTCCATGCATCTTTAGACTTAATTCAAGGGGTCTGCATGCGGCTCCTGTAATATTTGAAATTAACACAGTGGCTCCATGCGACTCCATGCGGCTTCATGCAACTCCATGCATTCCTAGACTTAATTTAAATGGTCTCCATGTGGTTTCGGTAGTATTTGAAGTTTACACGGTGGTTCCATGCAGCTCCATGCGGATCCATGCAACTCCATGCATCTCTGGATTTAATTCAAAAAGTTTCCATGCAGCTTCTATAGCATTTGAAGTTTACACGGTGACACCATGTGGCTCCATGCATCTTTAGACTTAATTCAAGGGGTCTGCATGCAACTTCTGTAGTATTTCAAGTTTATACGGTGGCTCCATGCAACTCCATGGGGCTCCATGCATATCTAGATTTAATTTAAAGGGTCTCCATACGGCTCCTGTAGTGTTTGAAATATACAAGGTGGCTCCATGCGGCTCCTGTAGTATTTGAAGTTTACATGGTGGCTCTGTGCGGCTTCATGCATCTCTAGACTTAATTTAATTGGCCTTTATACAGCTCCTGTACTATTTGAAATGTACAAGGTGGCTCCATGCGGCTCCATGCAGCTCTTGACTTAATTTATAGGGTCTCCATACGGTTCCTGTAGTATTTGAAGTTTACACGGTGGGTCCATGCGGCTCCATGCATCTCAAGACTTAATTTAAAAGGTATCCATATGGCTCCTGTAGTATTTGAAGTATACAAGGTGGCTCCATGCAGCTCCATGCAGCTCCATGCATCTCTAGACTTAATTTAAAGTGTCTCCATATGGTTCCTGTAGTATTTGATGTTTACACGGTGGCTCCATGTGGCTCTATGCAGCTACATGTGGCTCCTGTAGTATTTGCAGGTACCCATTTAGATTTTACTATTTTTGAGTTGACTGCAGAATTTATGTTAGATTTTTGTTTGTGCATGTAGAAGTTGTGTTTGCAGGTAGAAACAGTTAAATTGTTTGGCGATAGCATTTTCAAAAGGCTAAGTGTAGGTACTTTAGTTTTCAAACAGTCGATAATTGAGCACTCGTCAGATTTAACAATATACTTTGATTTAACAATATTCATTCTATTTGAATAAGGTTTTGAATAAGGTGTTAAAAAGTTGATTTAAGTAAACATAATTTGATAAATATTCTTACTTCCAATATAACATAAAATGCCTTTATCAAAAGAAATAACCAATTTAATGAAGGAAATGGAAAATAACCTGAAGGATACTATAAATGAATCATTGAAGAAACAAGAAAAATTATTTACTAACAAATTAGACCAAATTTCAAGTAACTTACAACTTCAAGCAGAAAAAATCGAAAGCATTATTGAAAGCCAGAACTTTCTTAATGCAGAATTTGAAATATTTAAAAAAGATGTGTCAGAACTAAAAAAATTAAAAATTCCCAATAAAATTGAGTCTTTGGAAAAAAGAATAGAAATTCTAAGAAATAATCTAAATGAGCAAGAAAAATGCCGAGATGATTTAGAACAAGTTCAAAGAAGAGATAATTTAGAGTTCCACGGAATTCCTCAAATTCAAAATGAAAATACTAACTTTATCATAAAAAGCATGGCCAAAAAATTAAATATTGATTTAAAGGATGAAGATATTTCAACTTCTCATCGCTTGCCAAGTACTTCCAATAACCATCCAATTATAGTTGCTAGATTCACCAGCAGAGACATCAGGAATAATATATACCAAAAAAGAAAAAATTTAATAGGTGTAAGAAATTTTGAAATTGCTGGAATGGAGAAACTTTACATAAATGAAAACTTGACTCCAAGAAGAAGAAAACTATTTTCAATGGCTCATAAAAAGAAAACAGAATTAAAATATAGTTTTCTTTGGACAAAAAATGGCAATATCTTTATGAGAAAAAACAATGCAAGTGAAAAGATTAAAATCTCCTGTGAAGATGACATTGATAAACTTAACTAAAGCAACTGAATCTTGTTATATGTTTTGCTTTTATCGCATGTAAGTTTTTCTTTTTTATTTCTTAATGTTTAACTTGTTTAATTTAGATATATGCTTAATTGTTTAATTTAGATGTGAATTATTTAAAAATGTTTAATTTAAATGAAACTATTTGTAAACCTAATGTAAGTGTAACTGATTTTGCAAACTTATTAACTCAAAATTATGATAACCATGATAAATTTCTTCTCCATCTTAATGTCAGAAGTCTTAATAAAAATATAAATAAAATAGATGAATTACTAGCAACTTTACCTTACTCTCCACATGTCATCATAATTAGTGAAACAAAACTAAAGAAGAAAAATTATAACACTACTTTCATAAAAAATTATTGTTTTCACTCAATTGATTCAACTACAAATAGTGGTGGCATTGGCATATATTTACATAATTCTCTAAATTACAAAATTCGACCTGATCTGAGACTAAATGAAAACTTGGTTGAAGACATCTGGGTGGAAATTAAATCCGACAATGACAATAAATCTTATATCGTGGGAGGAATATATTTTCATCCCCATTCATCAATAACAACTTTTCAACTTAAATTGGAAGAAACAATTGATAAAATAAATTCAAAAAGGCTGAAGTATTTTATATTGGGAGATTTTAATATTAATTTACTAAGTGATAATTCTACAATTGTTAAATACAAAGAATCTCTTGAATCATTTGGTGTGATAAGTCTCATAAATTGCCCGACAAGGTTCATAAATAAGCAAACTCCATCTTTATTAGACCACATTTACTGCAATGATAACTCGAGTAATATCCTTTCTGGAACTGTTTCTTTTGACATAAGTGATCATAATCCTACTTTTGTCTTAGCACCAAAAAAACAAGTTAAGCCATTATCAAGAAAAATAAATCATCTTAAAATATTTAAAAGAAACTTTTCCATGTTCTCTGAATGTGACTTCTTGAAAACTTTGGAAGAAAATTTAAATAATAGCAATTTGGGCAAAAATAAGTTAGATCCTGAAGAAGATTTTTTACATTTTTTAAATACTTTTTTAAATTGTTTAGAGATCCATGCTCCAACCCAAAAACTTACACGAAAGGAAACCAAATTTTATTTTAAACCCTGGTTAACAAAAAGCATACAAGACAGTATAAAAAAAAAAAACAAATTATATCAATTATCTTCCCAACATGCTCATTCTGAACCATATTACAAAAAATACAAACAATATAACAACATATTAACAAAAGTTAAACAGCAGTCAAAGCAAAACTATTTTCAACATCACTTGCAATTGAGCAAAAACAACGCCAAGGAAACATGGAAAACAATAAATCAAATAATACGTAAACCAACTCATCATACAACTTTTACAAAGATTAAATGCACAGATACAAACATTGATTTATATGATCCTAAATACATATCATCATGCTTCAACAAATATTTCTCAAGTGTAGGTTCTAATTTGGCACATGCTCTTCCAAAAGCAAGTTTTTCAAATTCTACAAATTCCATACCTTCTATCTGCTCTTCTATGTATATTAAACCAGTGTACATTGAAGACATTATTAATGAAATAAATCAATTAGATACTAATAAATGTGATGATACTTATGACATTCCTGTAAAAATTATCAAACTAAGTAAAGTTATAATTGCTCCCATATTGTGTGACCTGATAAATAACTGTATCAATAAAGGTATATTTCCAAGTATTCTAAAAATAGCAAAAGTAATACCTATTTATAAAAGTGGTGAAAAAGACCTTGTCTCCAATTATAGACCAATTTCTATTTTACCTCATTTCTCCAAAATTTTTGAAAAAATTCTAAAAGAAAACATTGTGAACTTCTTGAATAAACATAATGTACTTTCTGAAAGTCAATTTGGTTTTCAACAAAAAAAAAGTACCAATGAAGCACTAATTGAATTGGAAAACTACCTTAAATATCAGCAAGCCAATAATCAAATAACATGTGGCATTTTTTTAGACCTAAAAAAAGCTTTTGATACTGTTGACCACAATATTTTGAAAAAAAAACTAAAAATTAAAGGTATTCGAGGTCTATCCTATGACTTGATCTCATCTTATTTGGCAAATAGATATCAATTTACTTGTGTAAACTCACAAAAATCTGATAAAAATATAATAAATTATGGTGTTCCTCAAGGCAGCATATTAGGTCCTATTCTATTTCTTTTATATATTAATGACTTACCTAAATCATCAAACTTAAAAACTCTTCTTTTTGCAGACGATACTGCACTTTTTGCTTCTAGCAATAATTATGTCTCATTAGAAAAAATTATCAATGTAGAAGTCAAAAAAATTGAAAATTGGTTACTTGAAAATAAACTTAGCCTAAATTTAAAAAAATCATACACTATAATATTTGGTGAAAAAAGGAAAAAAAATAAACCAATAAGCATTTTTATAAATAACACAAAAATTTCTAACCAAAATACTGTGAAATATTTAGGAGTTACTATCGACAAACACTTAAAATGGAAACCCCATATAGATAAATTAACAAGTAACGTTTCTAAATCTGTAAGTATACTTTATTACCTACAAAAATATCTGTCCATTGCCAATTTAAAACTAGTTTATCATGCTCTTGTTAAAAGCAAACTGCATTATGGAATACTTTTATGGGGAAATGCTTATAAAACAACCTTATCAAATCTTAATAAAATTCATAACAGAGCATTACGTTACATTACAAAATTACCATATAGAACAAATATAGATAAATTGTTTGCAAATGCTAATCTTCTAAAAATTAATGAACTGTACAAATTTACTGCATCTAAATATATGTTTAAATTATTATACAACAATGGCCCAAAAAATGATATGCAATTATTAAGTGATATTCATACTCATAATACCCGTCAATCAAAAAACAAAAATGTATTTGTTTCTAATTTATTATCCAGTAATTTATCAAAGAGTGTTACTGTAAGTTGCTCTAAAATATGGAACAATTTGCCGAATAATATAAAAGCTGAAAAAAGACCAAAATCTTTTAATAAGTTAGTTTATGACCATTTATTAAATCATTACAGAACTTAAATCAAATTTTACTTAGGCTACTTCTACTTTCATCTTTTTTAATTCTTTTTGTTTTTGTACTACTATACTTATATTTTCCTAGTATTTTAACATTGACACTTCTTTCCATAGTATCATAATACTTCACAATTTATTCTTTCAATCAATACTCTCACGTTCTATTTTTAGTTATTTTAAGTTATTTTTATCAATTTATTTTCAATTGGCTCATTTATTTGACCTTTCAACGACTAATTTACCTATGTGAACCCTTCTTACGACATAAAAAGGAAAAAAAAAAAAAAAAAAAAATTTGTGTGAACAAAACGTTTTGAACGAATTATGCATTTTTACTCGCCTTACTTCGAAATCATATTCTTATGGGGGTAGTGATTAAATGACGATTGTCTCTTCCTACCTCCCGCATCACGCTTTTGTATTGTTATTGTTTTGTTTTGCAATTGTATTCACTTGTTTTGTTGCTTTCTGTATCTTTTCATTGGCAGCATTTTTTGCAATGTTTGAGACAATTCTTTGTTTTTTTTTTTTTTTCTTTTTAAAGAAAATTGTGAATTGTGATGCAAATAAAATAAATTTTCTCTCTCTTATATTGTTCAGGATCGTGCAATAAGTAGCCTACTTACACTTAGTATTAGATATACAGATAATGATATATTATATAATAATGGTAAAGCACCACATGGACTACAAATATGCTTCAAGGGCTTTAAAATTAGAAATATAACAACAGCATGTTATAAATAAGACTATTAATCACAGCAAACAAACTTAAAAGGCGACACAAAAATTATACATAGACCAATATTTTATAACAGTGCTTTGAAATCTTTTTTGTGGGGAACCAAATGTTAAGCGGAAATCAGATAGCAAAGATTTGGCAACCTAATCTTTTTAACAGACTTTATTGCAACCATAAAAAGTAAACTAAACGCATGACAATTTAAACTTCTGTCTCGGCTTTCTCAATATTTGTTTCTTAAACGTAATGATCTCTAGGAAAGAAACGATCTCCACTTTGAATCTGTCTCGGACCTCTAAATCAGTAACGCATGATTTAATTTATATATAATTTTTTATATAAAATTGCACACAGCTTTTTTACAAAACTACAGTCGTCCGACATGTAGATTTCACACAGCACTTACGATTTGCAGATTTGGCAGATTATTGTTATCAATACTTATTTTAAAAAATTCGTAAACCTTAAACGAAAAAGGAAAGAGGGAAGTTAAAATATAGTTTTCTTCATACTATTTCTCTTTATTATATTAATTCTTGTAACTGTTTCTTACTCTGTTGCTCTCAAGGTTGTCACTTTTACCGAGTGTTTAACAGGGGCGCCGGAAAACAATTTAGTCAGGGGGGGAAGCAAAATTTAAAAAACGCCCTATTTTTAAAAAGGCACCTTTTTTACAAAATAAAGGTTTTACAGAGTTGCCATTTTGCACCGCGACCGTTTTCACCGATTACTAACAAAAAGTCATCATATTCAATCAGTGTCTAAAATCTCCATTTGTGTCCCAAATTTTAGGTAAAGACTAAAAAAAGGATCATCACTTTTAATGGAGTCCAATTGTGTTTACTTTTGTCTTAAATTTAAGGTGCAGACCATTATCAAAATACTGTATATACCCGTGTATTGGTCGCACTTTTTTGATCTTAAATGTCGTCCAAAAATCGGAATGCGGCTAATACACGGGTATTCAAAATTACCAAAATTTTCTAGAGAAATTTGACTTTCTAAAAATTACACATGTACACGTAAACAGCTTCGTAACAATCGTAGGTTTCAGAAGTTAAATTCTTTAAATTTTATTCGATTTGTGGTATAAGACTAGTTTGTTGTAAATCAAAATACCGTCTTTTGATGTTGAATGTTTACATTTATTGTAATCATTAAAATTGTCAAATTAAAATGCGTCTTATATACGGGTCACTATTGAGAGGAAAGGTTTTAAACATTCAAAGAAGGTGCGGCTTATACATGGGGGCGGATAATACACGGGTATATACGGTAATAGCATTCACCCTCAAGCGATCTGATATTGTGGTCCAGTTTCTATTCTTGTAGGGGAAAATCTGATCCCAATGTTTTGTATCTGCGCATCTGTACCCACCCTTTTTGAAAAGACCTGGAGGGCAATTTAAAGGAATCTGATAGACAAGGAAGCAATTGCCGGAATGCGAACTCAGACTCATCATTTTAGCCCGGACTTGGACTTGCTTCTAAATTTTGACAAGTCCGCACCCCCGCAGACAGTTTGCAAATTTTGGTTATAATATTATGTATGTTACTTCCACAGAATTAGTTTTAAAATTTTGTAGAAATTAATTCAGTAACTCGGTACGTTGTTTAATCTTATAACCTTTCAGTGCCTGCAAGAAGGCTTTCACCGATAACACAATCTTGGCTGCCTACCACAAGATAAATTTCTTAAATCTTCTTACTGGACCTTCCCTAGGAACCAGTAACAGCAAAAATATAGTCTAGCTAAACCACAGCTCAGACTACCACAATAACTTCTTTATTAAAAATATGCCCCAATCCACTTAGGATCCCACAATAGTAGCTATACAATCAACAGCAAGTTAAGCTCACTAGCTTAATTCTTCAACAATAATCGTAAGCAACCAGAGACTTGCGATCAAAAACTATGAATTCACACAGCTAACAAATTTCCAATATTGAGTTGCTAAAATGAATAATAATAACGCTTCCGAGCGAGCCTTATTTATATCAATCGGTCATAAGTTGCTCGAATGTTCTGAAACTTACTAAGATCAAGCCAATCTCAAATAACCATTATTACGTCACCATGTCACAAGTCAAGCGAATATACTGGATTTTACTTTAAGAATTACGAAATTAAGCAGTGTTGCCATTTTTTTGTAAATAAATGTAAAATATTTAAAATGCTTGTAGAAACGTTATTTCTTCGGCTATTTGAGCCGGACCAAAGCGAAATTAAAAAGATTGTTCAGGAGATTGTAAATATACATAATGGGGCAATTTTTAAGAACGGAACAAAGCGGCTCCAATTTGACACACAGTTGTCAAATTTTAAACAAAAATAAAGTTCAAAAAATCGCAACTTAACAAATTACACAAATACTTGAATCCAATGTACAAATAGAACTTCACTTAACTTAATACTTAATCAACAGCAAAGAAACACAGCACAATTAATAAATGAAATACACTAACTTTAACACTGCAGCCAATTGTAATCAATATCTTTGTATACAGCACACACGTGAATAACAGCAACATCAGCAGTTTACATTTACTATTGCCCTGCTTCAAATCAACAAATTTGATTTGAAAGTCAGCATTTATGAATCACCAGGGCAGAAATAGTACACAGCTTTCCTTTACAATTTAAGCAGCAATATCTCAGATTCATTACATGTAAATAGGGCCAAAATAGCATAGGCTACAGCTATTGTCTTCTATTATCAACAAGAATGTCTATTTTCAAATACAAAACTCAATGAGCAAAGCAAATAAATAAACAAAACACAGAAAATAACAGCACAAAACAAAGCAAAAATATTATGGCAGGATCTCCCCTCCGTCAACCACGTTGAGTTGAAGATCAGCTAATCTGAGAGGCTATCTACAGGGGCAATGCAAGAAAGGTTCCTCAATACATAGATCACTTTGACCTCACCAGTGCTTTCATCAGTAGGTGGCAACTTTAACTCTCCGCACAATTTGATTCCCATTTCTACTCTGGGGAATGACCTCATGCACCGATTCCAAATTGGTATTTGCCTCATTTTGATACATCTTCCATTGAGGTTAAAATCATCAATCGGCCTGGCCTTAGGTTCTGTGCCATTTTCAACCACTTCTTCCTCCCCTGTTGCCAAGGCAGGTAAAACTCCAGCCATTTTTGCCAAAACTGGTCACTAAGAGAGATATTAAATCGATAGTTTTTCCTTAAATTGTCTTTGTCCTGTGGTGACCCTACCACACAATATGGGCTTGAATAGGGAGTTAAGATTGAGGCAGGGGTTATTGCTGTGAAATCTCTAGGGTCATCACATAAAGGGGTCAAAGGTTGATCATTTACAATCTTGGTGGCACTCCCCACATATGTCAGCAATTCTACAAAGCTGCGTCTGCGTCATGACTTTTCTAGTATATTAGCAATCACATGTTTGATTTGCTTCACCATAGCCTCTCAAGCTCCGCCTTGAGCGGGGGCATAAGGGGGAATAAATTCACAGTTGATACCTTTTTTACGAAGTGAATTTTTTAATTCTGTAGACTCAAGCAATTTTGGCAGAACTTTGGCTGCATCTTGGAACGTAGTTCCATTATCAAAGTAAATTGTACTTACTGGCCCTCGTAAGTCTGTAAACCGGGAAGCGAAAAACTCTGCAGCAGTGAAAGTGAATGCAGCCATGCATCCCACTCTTTAACAATCTCATCCAGGATTTTTGTATCCCAATCATATTTATCTATAGCCAACTGCTGCAAGATCAAACGTGCTTTAATAAAGAAAAGGGACCCAAATCCCAGTGGATCAAAATTCTGTCCTAATTGACTGAGCATGGTTCTACGTGTATACTTACCAAGAGGCTTCAATGAACAGTCAATGCGCAACTCATCTGAGTCAGGATCACAGACACAGCCTAAGGTTTTGGTAGAAGGCAAGGCTAGTTTTTCACCACACAAGTCTAATTCTCGTATGGAAGCTGACAAAAGTTCAGGACCTAAAGAAGACAAAACACTCATAGTGTCCCTATTTGCGCTCCACTTAACAAGTTTAAATCCACGACTTTTAAATAGGCTCACCGCCTCGTTTGTGATTGTCTGTGCACTCTCTAAACTATCTACTGAAAAAATAAAGTCATCCATGTTCTGCAGTATATTTTAAAGGGTCATGTCACTAGCACATGTGGGGTTTTCCTCAACAAGCTTCTTAAATGCAAGACAGGCAATGTAGGGGCTGCTTTTGATGCCCCAAGGATGGACTCGAAAATGATAGGATACCAACTTACCTCTTTCCACATTGTTGTTTTCGAACAACAGCAAGCGAAATAGGTCTTTTTTGGGCAGCCGGCAACTGAACTTGGAAAAAACACTTTGTGACATCTGACATCAAAGCATACTTACCTAAACGAAACCTGGTTAAAACATGCAGCAAGGGGTTTAGAAGATCAGGTCCAGACATAATAATATTATTCACATAGGTTCCCTTAAACTTGGTGTTTCCATCATACTCTATACGCTTCTTAACTTGAGAGATAACAAAATAAGGTAGATACCATTTTTGGTCATTCGCACAATCAGCATCAGGCACACGTTCAATGTAATATTGGACTTCATTTCTACCATAGATTCAACTAAAAATTCTTTAAGATCAGGTTGCCAAAGGGCTTTCTTACGCAGGGCAGACTGTCACTCGTGTGCTAACTCAAAGTTATTAGGCAATGTTGCTTTCTCAACAACAGGTACAGGTATCTCAAACTGGTCATCTTTTACCTTTATACATGGCTCTACCAATTGACTGGCAATAGTATCGGTGCGAGACCATTGAGGTATCTCATCTTCGACAGATAAATCTTTAACAACGCTGCGCAACTCAGCAACTTCTACATCTTTTCTGTCAATAGCCTGTTGCAAACTTAATGTCTTGCTTTGCTTGTCTTCAACATTGGCTCTTAAAACTTTGACAGGTACCTCACTTAAAAATGTTTTCCCGCCAAAGGTTAATCAACCTAATGGAGAGAGGAGTGCGTGCGGGTCAGTTTGACTCTTGTCCATTCGTTCTTGCTTGGCATACATGAGATGAGCATTGTCATTGCCCAGTAACACATCCACACTATGGCAATTATCCAACCAAACAATGTGAATATCATTAAAGTGCTCATACACACTCATGTCCTGTTTATGAGGCAAAGTATTTTCATCATCACTCCAAGGTTCACAGAGAACCGACACCACATTACAAAAGATCTCACCAGTATGCAACGACTGCACATTAAGCTTGACTAAATCTGCGGTGATAGCTTTGCAACTAGTCATTGTTTGCATTTCAAAGGAAACATTATCAAATGCAGTAAGACCTAAATCTTGTACCAGCTTGTTTGAGACCAGAGTAACCTGTGACCCTGGGTCATGCTGTACATACACCAACCTGCTTTTACCATTTACAGGGTTCATTATGCGGGCAGCTGTGACACGACTAAAGGAAGTTTTCACACTCCCAATACCAACTTTGCGCACAGTAACTGAAAGTTCTGAAGTGTTATCACCACTCTCACGCGCTTGAGATGGCGTGACAAAGGCATCATGCAACAAGAAAAAGTGTTTTCTACTATATGAAGCTCCACATTTTCTACAGCTATTGTGGAAAACAATCTTTAACAAAATGCTTACGCAAACAGTAAGCAGCGACCAGATTTAACTAGTACGTCTTTGCGATCAATAGGCGTTAAACGCAAAAATTCAGAGCAACTCGACAGATAATGATGCTCAACCAGCCCTTTCGAAGAACAGTAGATGCACATAAGACGCTCTGGTCGACTATCAGTAATTAGAGACTTCTTCTGTTTCTCATTTACATAAGACCTTCTTTGCAGATTAGGAAGTTTGTCTTACCGGGCAAGCATTTTTACTTTTATCATGGTGCTTTTCGAATTTGCGCAATTCACTTGAAGCATTTAAAAGCGAAATACCAAAGTCTGTCGACTTGTAAGATTCTTCTTCAGCTATAAATTCAAATAAGCTTTCAAAACTAGGCTCATTTGTGTGACCAAACGGATTTGACAAAAACTTTAAGAACTCTTTTTTAGTTACATTTGGCAAACGCTTAGCCAAATCCAATACAAAACGACCCTCTACTTTATCCGGTTGATTATAGGCTTTGGCGTAGAGCAAACATTGAGAAAATTGGTATTTAAAGTCTTTTAGAGCAAAGGCCGAATCCGATTTTAACATATCACCATAACAAACTTGCGGATTTCCGGTTCGGCATAAAAACCACCTCTAACACCAAATCTCTGCGACAATCTTTCAAGAGACATTTCAATGTGTCCAGCCTCAGACAGGCCAGGTGTGTCGGCGACCAGATTAGTGATATTTTGGCCAGCTAGTCCGACACAAGCAGCTTGCAACAAAGTTAAACGCGAATTTTCAAACGGACAACTATCCATTAAAGCCTTAATGAGATTGTGAAAGAAGATATATGGCATATTACTTCCGTTGTAGTTAATCAAAGACGCCTTATCTATGAAAGTACGATAATTTTGATACTGAAAGAAACTGTCCTGCTGAGTCGAGCCTGACTGCGCGGGAGACAATCCATTATTCAAATTTAAACCACTAACATTGCAAGATCTAGCATTCGTAACAGCAGGTAAGGCAGCAGTAACATATTTATTTTTAACACCACCATCATATTTAACAGCACTAACACCAGATGGACTACAATTTTTAGGGCATGTCTCTGCCGACCAGTCGATACGCCAGGGGAAACTATATAATTCTCAAAGCCAGGAGGCACACTTTGGGCGGCCCCAAAAGCAACATTGCCACGCAGAGACCTATCATTGCTACCTAGCAAATTATTTAAATCAAAAAAATTCTGCGAGGTTAAATTCTCTTGGACAGCAGTCTTGTGGAGCAACACATCAGCAGCAGCCTCACCACCACCACCAGAGATCACTATTAGTATTCAGATACCCACCATGCTGACTATTAGTATTCAGATACCCACCATGGGTTTCAAGAAGTAAAGCAGTTCTGGTGTGGGTTGACCGCCTTAAACTGACTTGAGAACCAGACCGTGACTTACAGCATTCCAAGCCTTTCTTTAAAAATTCAGCCTTTAATGCTGCTTCTTTTAAGGCCAGCTCCAACTTGAGCTCTGCCTCTTTATCATCCCAGGCCAATTGTGCCTGCTTTTCCTCCCAGGCCAGTTTGGCTAACCTTAAATCAGCCATGGTGCGATTAGTCTCCAGTGTTGTGTGCGTCAACAAAAAATCTTGATGGCGTTAGCGTCAGCGTCACCTCTTTAAATTCTTATCGGCGTCATTTACGCCGATAACGCTCAAAAATGTTAACGGCGTCAACGTCAGCGTCAAGATTAGCGTCAATCCCACAAATTAAAATATTGTTACGAAAAAATCATAGATTATGTAGTAGGGCAGAAAAATTAGGAATTTCTGAATTGTCATAAAATGCTTTAATTTCAAAACAAACGCGTCACAAATGATTGTTACACTTGTTTTATTCATTTATTTACTTCGGGTTTAGAACCCATACGAACAATGACACACAAAACATTAACAACAACTAAGCACAACAGTAAAAGAAAAAAATTTGCATTGAAGTAAATACTACTTCACGGATCTGCAGCACAATATGGGCTAAATAATTTAGATACACAGCAGATTTTATAAAAGCCATAAAAATGGGATTTAAAAAGAACATCTAAGTTTACAAGACTATCAATAAAATTAATATTTGACTGAAAACTACAATTTATGAAAGTGGACGTATACTTTTTCTTAAAATAGCATAAAAAAGTAATAATATTATGATAGACCTGAGATGCTCGTGCACTGATAAAGCATGGGGTATTATGTAATAATCTTAGTGACGATCGGTGGTCAAATTATTGGTTAATCAAACCAAAGGCCGGATTAACAAACAGCAATGCAATAATCCGTGGAATATCACACCTATTTATTTTTTTCGTAAAAACAATAGCATTTCAAAATGCTTGTCGGTCAAGCGGCTTCTCTTTGGTTTTAAAACATCTTTTCCAGTTGAAAAAAGACGCTCAACAGCTGCACTAGAAGGAATTGGAGTGTTAAATTTGATCAACAAGTCTTTAATTGTATCGTTTGAGAAAACGCTTAAATCAAAGTGTTTTAATGGTGAGCTTTCACGGAGAAATTGTTATGTTTGATTCACTCCTGATTTTTTATCAGGAAATTCTAATAAAGTGCTCATGAATTCGTCCTCTAAATCTTTGGTTTCAATCTGGTGTCCTGTTTCGTTGTTTTCAAATTCTTCTGGTTCGCTCTCCTTTATTATGTTAGTTAAATATTCCTTTGTTCGGTAGCGAAGTCTTTCCGCAGGAACACCAGGAAGCCAGTCGACCGATGGTGCAAGTTTGTACCGAGGATGCGTCGCGCTGACAAGGACGCACTCAAAGTCTTCGAAAAGATGATGAAACCTGAAATAGCAAATTTCTAAATAAATGCTTTTCACAAAAATATTGCTTTTTAAAGTCAGGAAACTTAAAGCTGTCGAAATAAGATTATTTAAATTTTATAATGTCTAAGTTTTTAACGATCTCGAACATATTAAACTTTGAAAATCAAAAAGATTAAATGCGAGGTTTAGTTACCTTGATTCAACTCCTTGAATGAAACAATCAAGTAAAGGCAGGCAGTAATTGAGACCATCGTTGCGCTTGGATTTCAATTTTAGTAATACGCCAGCCAGCATATACGCTTTTTTTTCCCTTGAAGAATATCCAAACTCATGGTTATAGGACTCATTATGCTTTTATATTCTTCAAAAAACTTCATGTCCACTGCAAACAAAATTTCGTTTAGCCTAAAGACTAATTATAATTCAATGTTTGCTTTATTGAACAAGTCAGCGAAAACTATAGCAAAGATATTTGTCAAGTTTTTTTCGTTTAAGAGGTTATAATTAAAGTAAGTCAAATAATTCTATATGATCTTTAAATGCAATTAATGATATTTGTAACAAAAAAATTTCTTTTTAATGTTTAATGATTTATATCATTTTTTTCTGGATTTTATTTATGTGATTCAGATATATAAGTGCATGCACAAAGACGTTATGTCTAGTCAATATAATATACTGGTTTGCATAAAAAACAAAACAAAATAAGCTAGTGTTTCCCGATTGAAACATTCTATCTTTTTGTTTAAATATAATTAGAAAAAATATGTATATAATATTCATATAAAAGTTTTTTCTAAAAATTTAAAATTGATAGATGGTTGATTTTAAAAAGCGGGAAAAAACTTAAGAAAATTATTTTTGTATCTGGTTCGTCAAACATCTATGGCTTGACTATTGAGTCAAAAAGACCTCAAGAGAAATTCTTCAATTACAAAGCAGCAATTTCTTTGAAAGGCTTACAAAAACTTAGAATACTTTCAAAGTACTTTTGAATAACTTTGAAATACTTACACGACGTAAAACAACGAACTTCTAGTTTTTGACAGACATTTGAAAGACCTGTTTTATTGGTGCTGCTGTACACGCTGAGCAAACTTTTTACAATGATGTAAATAAATAAATCATTCAGAAAAGATGTTAAATCCAATATGGCTGCTCTCAGTAGCAATTTTATGGTACAAAAAAAATAACCTTTCTACCGAAACTATATTTTTTTTCTTCGTAAACGCCTGGGTCTCTTAAAGTTTGATTGTACGTGTCACATTTCAACTGTCATTTTAAAAAGATCCATTGGCCATTTTTGTCCTTCATGCCGTCGCCTATGTCTATAGTGGCGAATAAATTTACATTTTTTTTATATTATTTTTTATTTAATTTTATCTCTATTTATTCTCCTAGCTTACCAGACAACGGCGGATGTATTATGCTTAGGGCAAGCGATTACCTCGACCAGCTTTCGAAGATGCCGAGATATTGCTAAATCTATGATTATAAATTACAAATCATTAAACTTTGTTTCTATAACAGGGGTTCCCAAATTGGGGTACATTTAGGCTTCTCAAGGGGTACATTATTATGTGACAGAATGTCCTTATTTAAGTTAAATTCCGTGACCGGAAGAAATAATAGACTCAAATATCTAGAATTTTCAAATCCGGTCGATTGTAATTACGTTAAACAAGACAACTAAGAGGGAAGACTTTTTTTACAGATCACCGTGATTTTGGGTTTGAATGGGGAAATTTTCTGGCTGCTGTAAAGTGAAGACTTTTCTTTTTTCTTAGAGATCACCTTGATTTTCGGCATAAATTGGGAAAATTTGTATCTGATTCAAACTGAAGATTTTTTTTTTCAGAGATCACCTTGATTTGGGCATGAATAGGGGGAAAATTAATGGCTGATTCTAACTAAAAGCCTTTTTTTTAGAGAAACGTCACAAAATTTTGGGGCTACATAGAAACCTGCTACAGTGTCCAAAGGGTATCGATGAACTAAAAGTTTGGGAAACCCTGTTCTATAAGATACGAGTTTAGTGGCTTCTTAGACAAGGTTATGATATTTTATATTAAATTGAATACCGATTTTCAGAAACCCTCTGGAAGCCTAGTCGAAGGCTATAAAACGTTTTGTCAATTTAGTCTCGCCTATCGCTAATTTAAAAAGCATTAAATTTAAGAAACACATTTTTATAAAGAGTTTACGCTGGGGTTACAAATAAGGAGACAATTTTTTGTTTATGATCAGAAAAAAATTAAATTAACAAGCTATCAAATTTTGACAACAGCCAACACGTCAAAAAAATTTATTTGGTTATGTACGTGTATTTTCAGCAAACGTCCTTCTTACTATTGCGGCGAAATTGACTTGTCGCAATATGTGAAGTTGGGATGAAAATACGCGCACCTTGGATGAATACGGTTTTATATATTAAAAATTATAAAATAGAAATACCGTAAATTCCGGCGTATACGTCGACGTGGCGTATAAATTGAGGTCTATAAGTTTAAACTAAAAATCCTGAGTTTAATATGTATCATGTTATGAAAAACGTCACCGCTGTATAAGTCGAGGATGGATTTTTAAACTTGAAGTCAAGAGTCAAATTTTCGACTTATACGCCGGAATTTACAATAAACACAAATTCAAAAACTAACACAACACACAAACATTTACTAACTGAAATCCGCTTTATGATCTTCAAACAAGAATGACGTTTGCGTTTGATTTGAAACGGCCCACGAGGGTCCGATTTATTTATACTAAAATAACACGTGGAGAGAGGGGGACGACAAAGCAACTTTAAATAATGTCACTATCGGCAAGAATTACGTAATGCAATAAAAAATAAAGTAACTTTTGGCTTTGGTTTACAAAGTATTGGTGGGAAAAAACTTACTTCTGATGATGTTTTTGTCGAAAACATTTACGTAAAGCAAAAATAAAACAACTTATGATCTAAAAGATATTGGCGGGAAAAGACAACTTTCGATGATGTAAACAGCGAAAACAATTAGGTAAGGCCACGAAAATAAAGCAACTTTTGACTTAAAGACATTGGTGGAAAAAATCAATTTTAGTTAAAAAATCTAACCTCGACTGAACTCGAATCTGCATTAACACTTACTATGGATAGCGCTAAATATCGGTTGAAGCCTACTATTGTGATCTTATACAGACTATATTGAAATTGCAATTAATATTTTCATAGTTTTAATAGTACGAAAATTAACTATACTGTGAAATTATTTATTTAGTAGCCCAGTCTGTTCGCTCTATAACTAAAATTTAAATTTATTTTTCTGATAGCAATTTTCTGTCTTTCTGAGTCTCTGTTTAGCTAACATTTTCCACAGACCACAATTATGTGATTTTTCGTTTGATTAAATTTGCCAACTGAGCTGGGACTCGAACACTTTTAAGCACCACGCATATCTTTTTTTTTTTTGGTGCTCAAACAACATCCTGCGAAAACAAAAAAAGTTACTATCGTACCCTTCGTCCCCTTAATAAAAACAACTGCACTTAAGTTTCTCTACTGCGCTTCTTTGATTTTGCCGCTTTTAATTAAGTTCCAGCAGGTGGATTTTCTAAAAACATATAGAAAGCAAAGTTGTGATCCTTGAGAACATTTTTAACAATTGGAAGCAGCTGCATTTTCAAAGCAAGAATTCGTGAGCACGCTTTTATAACTTTATAGTGTTTTTGCAAGTAGTTTATTTAATATGGTCGAAATCCGTCTGTTACATGCTGTAGCTTTTGTAACTTTTTTTCTTGAATGAAAATCCGCTATTGGAGTTAGCGATTGAAAAATTTTTGTATATATTTTTACCTTGCAAAAAAATAATTGACGCTTAACGCTTGACGCTAAAAACAAGCAAAAAGTTGTCGGCGACACCTATTCCGTCAATCGAAAAATATCTTTACGGCGTTTGCATCATCGTCAACAAAAAATTGTCGCCGACATTTGACGCCGTCAAATTAACGCCATCAACGCACAACACTGTAATGTTGTCATATAATGAAAACGGAGTTTTGATGAGTATAAAATTTGCTTTAAGAAGACGTCTGACATTGCATTAATATTGATCCGGAAGTTGGTTTAATTTAAGCTTGTTTTCGACCAAACAAAAATCGGCTTTTAATTTTTTGGAAATCAGTTTTGATTTTGCTATTGAGGAGCTGTCATTTAAGGCCAATTACTTTAAAAGTGATTATGGTGTTGTCATATAATGAAAACGGAGTTTTGATATGTATGAAATTTGCTTTAAGATGACGTCTGACATTGCATTAATATTGATCCGGAAGTTAGTTTAATTTAAGTCTTTTATCATAGTATATTGTTTTCGATTTAGTTTTGTTGAGGTTTTCTTCAGTAGGAAAAGTTTATCGTGTTTTAATCACAAACTTGTTATTTTAGCTAATTTTTAAAAAAATTTTAAAATTTCTAATGAAATTTTAATTGACATGATTTTTTGTGTCCGGCGAAACTGCGTTAAACCAGCAGCTTATTCAAATTCAGTTAAAAAGCTTAGTTTTATGCATTAAAAGCTTCTTTTCTCCCGTGCGTCAAATGCGTAATGTGTTGCCGCGGCATTTTTTCTTTTTATCAAAAATTGGATTTTTTTGCCAGAATTGCAGTGGAAAAAATATTGTTTATGGTGACTTCTTAAAGAAACTCCAAAATTTTTGTTTTGCTAGGGTTATGTACATCAGCTAAACAGAAAACCTTTTTTTGCTCATCACATTATTTCAAATACATATTTTTCTTTTAACGGGTGTTCCGATTCTTCAATTTGAAAATATGATTTTATAATAACTTTGGTAGAGGACCCTGGTGGTCATTTTAAGATTTTTGAATCGTAGCCTTCAAAAACTGAGTCAAATTGAGTTATTACAATTCTGGCTATTGGTATTTTAATTATTAGATTAAGCTTTTCAGTTTTAGGATTTACTTGGGCTGGTGTGAGGTTTGGTTAGTAAAGTTAAATTTAGTCCAGGACCTAAGTTTTTAAAATTTTTATTTAGATTAAGACATTTATATTAGTCTGAGATATAAGTAGTAATCTCTTTAATATGTTTGTTTAAAGTTTAACACTTTTAATTTGTTCTATGTGTCAGGAGGATAAATAGTGATGATATATAACAGTGTAAATTATGTATGTAATGGTTAATTTTGTTAAATAGATTATCCAGTTTTATAGTTGTCTGTATTTTGCTTATGATTACTACCACTATTAAATTGTAACAATTAAGTTGCTTTATTTTGAATATTGGTATGGATAGTTCAAAAGCAAAAGATCAAAGTTCTACAAGTTTGCCTGCAAGTTTTATAAATATTATGTTTTATCTTTTTTTGATAATTTAAAAAATTTTTTTTTTGTTTTAATAATTTATAGTTTTAATGTTTATGAGCTAATTTTGAAACAAGAGTCTTTTATAATTCAATTATTTCAGTGCATACTATCTTTTTTTCAATCTTATTGCTTTAGCAACTAGACTAAGCAAATTTAAAAAATGTTGCCTGAGTTGATATAATGATAATTAGGCTTATATTGTAAAGTTTTTGGGTCTGTGATCAAAAACTTTACAAAAGAAAGCAGCAATCTCTCATCTGCTTTACTATTTGTAATATGAATGTAAAGCAGATGAGGGATTGCTGCTTTTTTGAAAAAAAAAAGGTTTTGAAGGAATTGACCTTTAACATGGCGTGAATAATAACAGTTACTTTTTAATGGTTACCTTGCGATTCACTTAACTGTTAATATTCATAAAAGAAATCAACTGTTACTTTTTAACAAACTGTTATTTTTCACACACCTCTAATAGTTGTGTTTGTGTTAGATATTTAATCTTTAAACAAGCACTATGGGATAAAAAAGATATGTGCTATATATCCAAAAATACTATTTTACATTTTTTTAATGAAAAGAATAAGTATTTTCTGCAAAAATTAAGCTAGATCTTATTGCAATAAAGAACTTTAAAATAAACAGATTCTACATACCAATTAAATTATGTCTTTAAACTTTAATAGTTATGCATTTATATCACAATTAATAAAGTCTTTAAACTTAACCTGGATTGGAGAACTAATTATAAGTTGCCTGTGTATTGAATTTAAATATATTCTGTAAAAATTTAAGTAAAGACCATCCCACTTAAAAAAAAGAAAGAAAAAGGTTTTCACTTCAACCAAACTGACATTTTGCACCAAAACTATTTTATTAGTCATTATGATGACTTTTTTTTTTTATGGTCTTCATTTAAATTTTAACAAGATATATTCGAAGTCAATGCATTGGCAATTAAAAATTTGTTTTCCAATTCTATGAAGACCAAAAGAAGGGAAGGTTCATCAGATTGGTTTGTAAACCAATTCAGCACAAAATGCTAGTTGAATTGAAGTGATGACTTTTTTTTGTAATTGTTTTATGCAAATAAATTTCTGTTTTGTGATTCAACTGAATTTAAGGTCTGAATTCTTGATAGAGGTTGTGACAAATACAGCATTATATCACAGCAAAATTGGTAGCCGAATTTTTTGCAGTCAGCGTCTGGTCAACAACACATAGTGGCAATCAATAAGTGTTTCCAATAAAACAACCATTTGTTTATTTATAGAATTGTTGCCTCTTCTCTTAAACTGTTTACATAAAAGCTTTGTTTTACCAAATATTTAATTGGACTAAACAGTAAAGATAAAAAGACTTAAATGTCATTATTTTTTGTAAATAGTTTGAATTTGTCTTAGCTTAACTGCTTTATATAATAAAGTAGGAAAACACTCAAGTCGAATTTTTTGAATGCAAATTTATTAATTTTTTGATCACAAACAGTTTCCCATACAACCTTGAAATATCTTGAACTTAAGAACTTATAATACTGTAGTTTTTTCAAATTGTAATGATTTCTATGATGTCATAATTTGGCTAGGCCAACTTTGATGCCATATATATAAAACAAAGATTTTACGATTTAGTCAATTATGCGGTAAAAAAAATTAATCTGGTGTTTTTGTGATATTGAGTTTAATGTTATTACAAAAATCATTAAATCAAAAAAAATCTGCTAAAATTAATAGTTTACATTATGCAAACTTGAAATTATATTCATGCCAACAAAATTTTTTGCCAACTTGAAATTCTGTTTCAACAAAATTTTTAATTGTCAAAAAAATTTTGAAATGTTTGAAATTTTTTCAGTTATTTTAGCAAATGTCTGATATTTTTTAGCCAAAAAAAAGCCCAGGGGTCAATGACCCTTTACACTATTGCACCTGTGGCCATTGTTAGAATAATCTGGATAATCCAGCTTTTAGTATAAAAACTGAACTTACTGAATTTCAAGCTGTTCAATTATTGCTTGGACAGACAAAAAGTGCCCCCAAGAACCTTTTGATAATTTTTGAAATGCTTTTTCTAAAGACCCAAAGAAAAACACCCAAGCATCACTTAGTCACAGCCACAAACAATGTTGACCAGGTCTTGCAGTGATGTATGGAACTTCTAATCAACTATTCTATTTGACAAGATCCATAAAAATAGCACAAAAACTTATAATAATAAAAAAAGCTTTAACAAACTGTGTTACTCCAAATTTTAAAGTCCAATGATTGTATCACAACACAGTAAGTAGAATCAACAAATCCAGTCAACTTTCAGCTCTAATTTTGCATTCTATGTTGTTGATGATGATGCCATCAGTATTTACAAAATCCTGTAATTTATCAGTAGATTGATTGAAAACAAACAATTATTTATTACAATCTTTGAGTTTACTTTTACCGTTATTGAATTTCTTTAGTTGAAATTGTTTTAGATAAGTAAAATCTCATACTTCTTAAGCAAAAATCAGTGTCAACTGTTCTTGTCTTAGGAGTTACAATTCATGTCTTACTACATAAATAATATATCATTTGGTTTTTCTTTATTGAAAGCTCATACTACAAGGGCAAGTCAAAAATTATCTGCACATTGCTCTATAGCACACTCTTGCTTTAGTTTTTTTACAAATTTTTTAACATGCATCAACTACTGTGTCATGTGAGTACAATTAGCTGATCTAATTGTTTGATCAGTTTTAACACATATTATTTTCAGTTGATAAAAACGAATGCTCCACTAGCACAATGTGCCAGAGAAGAGCAACATGCTGTGGTCTGATTTTTGTGGTTAGAAGTTTCATCGGGGGCTGAAATTCACAAAAGACTCTTAGCATAATATGGAGACAATGCACTATTGAAAAGAATGGTACATGAATGGATTGAGAAGTTTAAAAGTGGCCGGACAAGTGTGAAACATGCAGAAGGAGCAGGATGTTCATCAATCTTTATCAATAAAGAGAAGATTGAGCAAGCTCAAATGATTTTGGCAAACCAGCACATTACCATTGATGAGTTAGCACAATCTTTACAGATTAGTCATGGCTTTGCTCAAAAAATCATTCATGAAATCCTTGGGTACTGTAAAGTTTCTGCAAGGTGGGTGCCAAGAGAGCTTACAGAAGAGCACAAGCCTAGATGTGTGGAGATCTGCTAAACGTTACTGAACTGCTACAACAATGAAGGTAAAGAATTTTTGAGTCAAATAGTCACTGGAGATGAATCATGGGTTCATCACTACAGTTTTGAATCCAATAGGCAAAGCTTGGAATGGAAACATCCATACTCCCCAATAGAAAAAAAAATTCAAGAGTCAACTTTCTGCAGGAAAGGTTATGCTAACCATTTTTTGGGATTCCAAAGGGCCTATTTTGGAAGATTTTCTGGAAAAAGGGAGTACAATCAACAGTGTAAGATATTGTGATTTGCTAGCCAACTGCCTGAAGCCTGCAATTTGCACCAAACACCAAGGATTACTATCAAAGAAGGTTTTGCTGCAGCATGACAATGCACACCCAAATGTTGCCAAAGCAACCATTAAAACTGTTAACAAACTGGGTTTTTGAGGTGTTGGTATACAGCCCAGATTTTGCTCCTTCTGACTATCATCTCTTTGCTCCACTCAAAGATGCATTACAGGGTCTTAAATTTTCTTCTGATGAAGCAGTGCAAAAAGCAGTGCATAAATGGATGTGTGACCAGCCCAAGACTTTCTTCTCACATGGCATTCATAAGCTTGTCAACTGCTGGAACAAGTGCATTGAAATGGGTTGAGATTATGTAGAAAAATGATGTAATTTTTTACTTTTGTGTTTTCACAAATAGATAAAAACAATAAAAGTGCGATAATTTTTGACTTGCCCTCATACGTATAACAGTCAAATTATTAGAATCAAAGTAGCTCTAAATTAAGCAAAACAATATTCTTAAGCTGCCTTTTTTTGGTTTGCAACTTGCTTATAAGTTTTTCTTGTTTTATTAATATTGTAAATCTTGTTGACAACATAATAAGCAAGTGCTAAAAAATTTGCAAAAACTTTACAAAAAGCAACTTGTATGTTGACATTGAAATTATAATTCTACCTGAGATAATTCATGTCCTTTTGATGCTTAATACCAGTTGATGTGAAAGCACACAAAAATGTATCCAACATATATATTTTAGAGTTTTTTCCAGATAACATGCCAAGGCAAAAACTCATACAATTCTAGAGTCATTTTTAAATAAAGGCGTTTTTAGACAGAGTGCAATATGATGAATGATGTAGCAAATATTTTCTCCAATCTATTACAATCAAATTTTGAAAATCTAAAAAAATATTAAACAGGCTATGTTATTGTTTTAAACAAATTAAACGCTGAGTATAGAAAAAGCACTAGCAGCAACTACAAAGACTACAAAATATAGTTAGTAGTAGGCTTGAACAAATTTTTGATGAGAATGACCCAGCAGAACAAAAACAAATTGCGTGATTGTTTGAATCAAAACAGTTGTAGATAAGCTGACATATGATTATAACTTGATAGTTTAAAAAATTGTTTTATTAATTAAATGCAAACTTACTACTTTATTTTGCTTACTAATAAACTAATTTTACTTCCTTTTATAACTTGCTTTTATATAAATATTTTATGTACTCAACTGACATACCTACAGTGTGAATGACCAGGCAGCACTAAATATGCCCAGGCCAAAACCAATCTTTTTGCCATGCTATTCTTAAACAGCCTTTCTTAAGGCTATCTAAATAAAAACATTTTAAGGCTATTCATAAGCACCCTTAAAGTTTTGATTTGCTCAAGTTTGCTTGTTGTCCAATTTTCATTTTATTTGTAAACACCCACATTTATGTGTTAAAATTACTTGTTTAATCTTTATTAATCATAACAGTGTGCTAATCTGTTAGTATGTCAAAACCTAAACAACTGCCATTTATCAGGTATGAAATGCCTGCATCCCCTCATATCTGTAAAACCTGATATACTACAGGGTGGGGAAAAAGTTCCTGGAAAATAAAAAATGATATTATTATAAAACGAAAAGCGATAAATGCTCTTAAAAAATGTTTTTTGGAATACATTGTAACATCAATAACATAATTTCTCTTTAATTTTCAATATGACCCCCCTCTTCTTGGATGACTCTCTCAATCCTTCCCCTAAAGCTCTTCACTGCTGCTTGGAACTTCTCCTGTGGTATTTTGGCCCATGCTTTCACAAGAGACAGCTTCAAAACCTCAACATTAGCATGAAATGAAGAACAGGCCTCTGTCTCCAACATGGACCACACATTGAAGTCCATTGGATTGAGATCAGGTGATGAGGGAGGCCACAATTCCTTGCTTTAGAACTTGGAAAAGTTGGCTTGACACCAGTTTTGAGTTTTTTCATTGTGTGCGAGGGAGCGCCATCCTGCTGGAAGGTGAATTTTTTCTTTTTGAAATGTTTTTTCATTTCACAGAGAGCAGGCATTAAAATTTCATTGATGTACACATTTGTGTTCACTTTTGCCCCCTCTTTCACAAAAATCAGGGGGGACTTTCATGTTTTGGACACTGCTGCCCATACCATGACAGATTCTGGTTTCTGACGACAAGTAACGGTCAAAATATCTTTAGGAACATCAGAAGAGTGTTTTGCCAGAACTCTGTCATTTTGATGATTGAATTGGGCCTCCACAGTGAACACTTTCTCATCTGAAAAGACAATTTTCTCCTCACGCATGCCAGACTTCATCAAATTGAGAAGAAGCCGAGATCTGTTGACCCTTTTCTTTTTCTGAAGAACAGTGAGATGCTGGCTCTTCCTCAGTTTGAAGGGAGAAAGTTTGAGGTTGGTTTTGACAATGGTCCTCATTGATTTTGGGTCCATTTTCATCTGATTTGCCATCTTCCTCATGGATCGTTTTGGATTTCTTCTGATCCTCTCCTGCACGGCTTTGATGTTTTCTTTGGTGAGTGCCGATCTGGGGCACCCACTTCTTGGCCGATCTTTGGCATTACCAAGTTTCTTGTACCTGGCTACAGCATCGTAAACTGTTGATTTTGGCACTTTTGACAGATTGATTATCTTCTTGATGGCTATTCCTGCTTTGTGGAGCTCAATTATCCCTTGATGTTGACTCATATTTCAATCCAAAGTTTATAAAATTTACAAATTTAGGTTATCTGGAATACATAGCAGTTATATAAGTAACAGATTATGACTAAATTTATAAGTAAACAATTGAAATAATTCCAAAATAAACGTTGAAAAAAAATTCCGGAAACTTTTTCCCCACCCTGTAGAAAACAAACTAATGTCAGATTCGTAATCAACAGCACACTGTTATTCAAAAACAAGTGCTCTTGTTTTCATAAGAAAAAAAGCTATTTTTTGTTGACCAGTGTAATCATTGTCAATAAAGTGGTTCCCAAATAAAAAGCCATTCTTTTATAGTGTAGTTGGGATTGCATCTTCTTGATGATAAACATTCATGGGCTGATGCAATGCAAAGCTCCAAAATTAGTTGCAAAAAACACTATTTAAAGACATTTTCTGCTACAGAAAGAAAATTTAAAAACCAACTAACATTTTTCAATTAAAAAAAAATTAATTTTTTAGTGTACTCACAAACTGGATGATCAGATTGCTGCTTCTTAGGGGCAACATACACCCAAACCCTGGACCACAAACAAACAACTGATTTGTGATATTTGTTTCAAACAAATCACTAACATCAAACATCTATTTTATGTAACTACATGAAGCACTGGATGCATTTAAAATGCTCCCAAAACACAACAAAAGGCTACAATAACTCATGCTACTGCACACTTCACATTTAACCACAGAACATAAACAAACACAACATCACCAAAAAACTTTCTCAAAGTCCTGCAACTTAATGCATATGGCATTAGCTACAGAACAGATCAAATACAACTACTAATTAAAAATATACAAGCAGATGTCAAAACAATACAAGAGACAAAACTCAATCAATCCCACAAAATACCAAACATTTCTCACTTCACACCTAGCAGAACAGATTGCACTCACAAACAAGGAGGAGGCCTCCTGACTTACTTTAAAAGCAACATAAGTTTTTCACAACTTAATACATCAAACACCTTTCTCATTGAACTACAAATGATCAAAATTCACCTTTCTACATCACAGCAATCACATATTGCAAACATGTACATTCCACCCACACAAGCAGAAGAGATGGCTACTCCAAGATATCCTTGGAGGAGAGGCAACAACAACAACAATGTTGCAAAGTTTGCTGTAAAAACCAAAAAAACAGACCTTTCTGAGTTGTAAAATGCTTTAAAATTTACCACTTGAATTCTTAAACTTTTGCCAATAATTAACATTCTTTTAGCCCTTTACCTGTTTGATTGGGCCAGGTGATAACTGTATCAGGTTATTTGCATATACTGTATAAACCATTGTTTCTCAACCTTTGTATTTGGTTGAGGAATATGTTCATAGCATTTTTATATTTTCTTTTATTTTACAATGGTTTTTTACTACTTGGCAAAATGTATATATTCATTCAATAGAGCTCTTTCCACTGTTAAAAACTGTGCTGATTGTCTTTTTGAGTATTTTGAGATTTTATTATTTTGGAGGCTTACATATGGAATATCCAGGGGGTAAAAGCAACATTTTCAACACCTGCTATTCTTCGCTTTTCATTGAGGCCAAAAAACTGCAGAATCAGCCCAGGACATTTGCATGGTATATGGGAAAGGTGTCATAGGTGAATCTACAGCAAGAAAATGGTTTGCAAAGTTCAAAAATGGAAATTTTGACATTGACGACATGCCCCACAGCAGAAGACCTTCTGAATTTGACGAAGACCATCTCAAAGCACTTTTGAAGGAGGAAAGTCGCCAAACAAGTCATAAATTGGCCAAAAAATGAACTGCGATCGAAAAATGATTCTCAATCATCTTTATTCAATGGGATTTGCCGAAAAATTGGGAGTCTGGGTACCTTATGAGCTTAGCAAAAACAAAAAAAAAATTGCCTTCAAATGGCTTCTCAACATCTTGCCTGCCATCAAGCAACACGTGGTCACAAACAGCGCTTTTTGTACCGAATTGTCACGGGAGATGAGAAATGGTGCTTATATATTAGTATGAGGCGAAGAAAGGAATGGGTGGCTCCTGGAGATACGCCAAAGCCGAGAGTTAAGCCTGACCTGCATCCAAGGAAGACCATGATCTGCATTTGGTGGGACTGGGAGGGCATGGTGCACTGGAAATGCTCAAAAGGAATACCATGGTCAACAAGGAGCTTTACATAGCCCAGCTACATCACGTGAATAAGACTATTTGACTAAAAAGACCCCATTGACAAGGCCAAACCATACTTCTTCACAACAACGCCAGGCCTCATGTTGCACAAGTTGTCAAAACCACACTCCAAGAGCTTGAATGGGAGGTCCTTCAGCATCCACTGTATTCTCTGCACCTTGCACCCATGGATTACTATCTTTTCCACTCTTTGTCTAACCATATGAGGGGCATTACCTTCAACAATGAAGAGGACCTTAAAAACTGGCTCAACAAATTCTTTGATACCAGACCTGGGGATTTTTGGCAGAATGGCATCAACAAATTGGTCGAGAGGGGGGAGAGGAGGTCATAAACAGCAATGGAAAATACATAATTTATTAATTTGTAGCCATAACTTTTCATTTTTGTTTAAATAAAAATCTTTGATAAAAATGTTACAAACATATTTCTCAACCTAATAATTTTATGAATCCCCTTAACTGATATTCAAAACTAAATTCCTCCCCTCACCAGAAATTCAGTTTTCAGCCTAATTAGTATGTTTATATCAGTATGCAAAGAAGAAAAACTAAATTTTACAATTTAATCTAATTTTGATAAAGTTTTTAGACTAAAATTTATTGTTACAAAATTAAATAAAAAAAGTTCAAGGATAACAGTTTCATGTAAGACAAAAACCATAGCTATTATCACAAAATTAATAACAGCATTATTAACCAAAACACAACAATTAATCATTATGAAGTAACAAAGCAAACAAAAATTTACTCAATACGATTGCTTACATAAAAGTCAAATTAACAAAATAGATTGAACTTTTGAAATGTTCTTCACATAAAAAATCTGTAAAGTATTACAGTTAATATGTAAAATGTTCAATTGCTTTTAAAAAATTTTCCCTTTTAAATGCAAAATTTCTTATAGAGCAGAATTTTCCTCTGTTGAGACCCCCTGGTATTATAAGCACTTAGTTTAGCCAGCATTTTGTTTTTATTTTTACTTTGAACAATTTTTGTTTTTTTGGTTGGTATTTTGCCATAGAAGCTGTTTTCAACTACCAAAGTAATTTTCATGTTTTGCTTCTGACACCAGTTGTTGGTTACATGCTTTAAACATCATAAGCAAACTACTAATTTTCTGCAAACGGCTAGTAAAAAAAAATTAGTACATATACTTTTTGGCACCATAAAACAAATCCTTTAACCCAGGTATACTTGTGATTAGTAGTTAACACATTAATTACATAATTGTACAGAATTTTATTATCTTGTTTGAATGCTCACAAATTTGAAATAAATAAATTAATGTTTGTTTTTACATAGAGTTATGATTTTCCGGTTGATGCAGTTGATGCAAGTGTTTTTTCTAATGACCTGCCACAATCAGATTCTTTTAAATATGAATTATCTGGTGAAAGGAATTCAAAACCAAGTGGTGGTTTGTATTTTTATTAAACTTGATACAAGTTCTGTTTTTGCAAGCTTGCAAACTTATTTTAATATTTTTTAATTAGTGATAAATTTTATGCACATTTACATTTATTGATGCGTTAAATTTTAGTTTTTGTCTGGCTACAGTTTATTATTTGTCCTTTAAAATATGAATTTTTCAGAAACTTCCATTTTTCCTATACAGTATTAACCAAAGCCAGAGTTACAGCATGAAGCTATTTAACTGACCGTTTTTAATTGAGTTAGTTTTAGATCATATTACCACTAAAACGACTATTTAAATGTTTAACCATATGTATTTTTGGCAAAGATTGCTCTATTTTAATGAAACTTCTTGACCATTATTTTTTTAAAAAATAATAAATTTGTGTAATTTTTTAGGGTTTTATATGTAGAACGACAATTTTAGGCATTGATCTACCTAGAAAAACCAAGTGTGTCAATTGACACAGTTAAGAATTTGACTTAATTTTCTCAGAAGGAGTGATTATTGCAAGTTTTTTACTCATTTTTAGTTATTTTCATGTGATCTTTGTGCCTTCTTTAAGGAGCTTAAATTTGGTGTTTGGACAAAAAGTAACAAAAAACAAATACACAGCCTCAACTTTTATTGTTTTTTAACTGTTATAGATGCTATGGTTAAAAAGCTTATCACCCAAATGTGAGTAGTGAATGAAAACAAGCTTTCAAGGTGAGCTACCTTTGAAAGCTTTTTCAGAAATTGTTGTTGTTTGCCTCATGCTTGCTTGCCCATTTACTTTTTGTTGTTTTTAAAAAGGCAGACAAAATAATTTGAGTTTTCATTTTGAAGAAATGAGTAATAAATTTCAAGATGACATTTCAGCTTGACTGTAACCATTGCTTTGATACTTAGTTCTTCTACATATCAAACAATGAAATTGGGCAGTCAGATCACTAGTAAAAGTAAATCTAAATAAGATATAACTGCATTATTGCTGTGTTGTCTCAACACTGATTTTGATCTCTTTTCATTTACACTTCAAATATTTATCTATCTATCTACAGCCAGGGTTCTTAAACTGGGGGTGCACCCCCCATGTGGGCTATGAAAAGTTTATAAGGAGGGTGCAGGAAAATGGCTGCAAACTGAATAGATAATTGCATTGACATAAAATAAATTGAAAAAAGAAAAAGTATGACAATGATTATTTAAAGTATAGTTTTACAGATTCCATGATGAATATAGTTAAGTGGTGCAGCAATGCTATAAAAATCTTAGCAATTGTGCAATGTGACCAACTTATTTCCAGTGTCATCTTCAGAAAAAACACTCTGGACATAAAGATAAACTTTAAGTCTTTTTCAAAAGCAAGAAAGACTTGATTGAAAAGACTGTCTGAAAAAATTGAAAATTGCAAGTAAGTAAGTGCTTTCATCAATCTTTGTCTGCAGAAATTGTAGAAGTATCATTTGAAATTGCTTACATGATTGCTAAAGAGAAGAAACCTCACAACATTGTTGAAACATTGCTCAAACCATGCATTCAAAAGCAGCTGGCTTTGTGTTGGAAAAACCATACAGCAAGAAGGCAAAAATTTTACTCTCGGATTCTATGATTAAAACACCCATGGGTGAGCTTGCAAAAAACATTGAGTGTCAAGTTCTCAAAAAATTACAAGCTTCACTTTTTTTTCGATTCAATGTGGTGAAACAACTGATATTGCCCAAATGTTGCAGTTGTTAGTGTACATTGTTTCAATTAATAAAGTATACTGTGTTGCAGACCCCTAGAGACCACATGTAGAGCAAAAATATATGTAAAAGTTTTTTCCACATTTATTTCAACAATAGTATACCATGAGAAAAATTTGTGGGTGTTTGGATTGATAATAGTCTGACAATATTTGGGTCTCAAAGTGAATTCAATACAAAGATAAAGGAAAAAACCTTCAATAGAATTAAATCTCATTATGTGATTTACTGAGCAGCTCTTATTGCTGTGAAGGATAAGCTTGCAACAATCATACAAGCCATCAACTATGTTAAAGCAAGTGCTTTCAGTACAAAACTGTTTACCAAGCTTTGCAAGGACATGGATTTCAATCATGAAACTCAGTTTTTTCATATGTCTGTTTGGTAATTATCAAAAGGTAAAATGTTAGCTTGCATGCATGAAAGAAAAGATGAACTTATGCTGTGTTTTAAAGCTCAATGAAAACAAGATCTTTTTTTATTTATTGAATCAAAGAGTTTCGTCTGACATTGGCAAACCTTTTGGATATTTTCAAACTGCTAAATCTTTTAAATTTGATTTTGCAAAGCAAGAACATCAACCATATCAATGACTATGATGCCATCAACACTTTTGTGACAAAACTAGAGTGAGCATCCTCGAATTCAAAAAGGAAATCCAGCTTCCTTTTCCAAACTAGATATTGCCCTCAAGAAAAAACAAATGGAACTTGGACAAACTTAAAGTTAAGATGGAGGATCATCTGCAACTTTTAAAACAAGAATTCAAATGCTATTTCCCAGATTTGAGCAACACTGAACTTCCAAAATTGAAGATGACAAAGAATCCTTTTCATTTGAACAAGGATATTCTTTCTGAAGATTTCCAGGGAGAATTCTTAAAAATGAAATGTCACTCCAATGCAAAAAACAACTTCAAAGCTATGTCACTAACTGATTTCTGAAAGAAATATGTGCACATATATAACAGTGTAGATCAGTGTTCTTCAGTTCTGGGGGTCGCGAGAGATTTTAAATTTTGGATTTTTAGAGATTACGATGATTTTGGAAAAGTAGCGAAATACAAGATTAATTCAAAGTGAAGACCTTTTTTTTTAGAGAACACCTTGATTTTGGGGCAAAAATAGCGGAATCAGAGATCAATTCTAGATGAAGACCTTTTTTTTTTTTTGGAGAACACCTTGATTTTGGGCGAAAATAGCGGAATAAGAGATTGATTCTAGATGAAGACCTTTTTTTAGGGATCACGAAAAAATTTGACCATGGAAAATGGGTCGCAATGAAAAAAGTTTGAAGAACACTGGTGTAGATAGTGTAGCTATAGGTACATTCCTTCTGTTTTCATCAACATACATGTGCAAAAGTGGCTTTTCTTCCTTAATATATAGACCAAACACAGGAATAAACTTGATTGTGAAGCCAATCAACACCACAGATAATCACAACACTACGTTATCTGCTACAAAGTCACAAATAAAAACTTTTGGTTTCAAAAAAACAGTCATCTTTCTTATGAACCAAATTTAAATATTGTTGTTCTGTGCAATGTTGTTAGATTTTTAATATAATAGGGCTTGAGTTTTGTTTGCATGATGAAAAAGAGGCATGTCTCAAAAAATTTAAGAACCCCTGATCTACAGTTATGCTTTTTTGTTTTAACACTAATTTGAAAATATAACAATTTTGTATTTAAAATGTAACTACATTCCTGTTGTAGTAAAACTACTAACTAACCTACTGTTTGTAAGTTTACACACAATTATTGTGCATAAAAGAGCAACTATGTAGACTTATTTATTGTCATTATTGAGTAATAGAGCATCACCACAATGACAATGTACTCATGTGAAAGTCAGGGGTATTAATTACATTTTTTGTTCAAAACAAGTTAAATTTTTGGCAAAAGTTAATGGTTTTTTACAAAATACTGAAGAAACCCAAGGTTGAAATCACAAATTTAAAGCAAAATACTATTTGTTTTTGAAAGCTTTTACTTTGTTTGTCAGCATTAGCCAAAATTTTTGAGTTTTGAAAAATTTTAGTTTCATAAGCAAAGGAGGCAGGAATACTGTATTAACTTAATAACTAGAAATTGGTACATAGCTGTGATTACAATGAACTGGAGCAATAGTAGCTACTTTGGACATTGGAACTTTAGCTGTAATCAAACTTTTTTTATGTTGTCCAGCCATCTTTAGTTTCAACATCCACTTTTTGTTAAATATACCATGTGGATTATCATAAATTCTATACTATTTTGATAAAAACAATAATTTGCTTTTAAGGTTTTAGTTGAAGTTAATCAGATAAATAAACCAATTATCAAAGTAACAGTAGTCGAAGATTTGCTGTAAGAGTATTTTTTTTATTAGTTAAATCACTTTGTAGGGCATACTTTTCATTTTTTAAGTTTGGTTAAGTTTATGATTATTATAAAAGTATAAATACTTGAATATCAGTCATGCCATAAGTACTATGTTTACATTGTGCTGCTTCTACCCTGTATTTATGTTGCTGACTCACTTTTTCTACAAGTTGGATAGACTAAGTAAATTGTGACCAACTCAGCTGGAGTCAAGATTAAGCTGTATTGGCTGATGAGTCATAAAATAGGACAAACCAAGCCTGTTCATAGCTGCTTGTTGATTGGCCGAACCGTTTTTCTTGTTCTACAAGTACTGTAATAATACTGCAGAATTTAGTTCTTTTCCCAGCCCATGTTAGCTAACTTGTTGTGGTTAGCGTTTTGAAACTGCCATCAGTATATTAGTGATTTGGACTTAGCAATATGCTTTATGCAGTTATGCTTGAGGTGCTACATTTACATAGCAACCTGTGTGTTGCTAATCTAATTAAGATTGTTTTTTTTGTAGGTGAGGTTTTGATGGGTCCAGATCCTGTCGTACAAACAGCTGGAGATGTGATCATGAACTTTAATCCCAGGCATGTTTTCAATAAATATATTAAATAGACATTGCTAATAATTTAAATCTGTGTAATTTAAATCCCAGTTTTTTTGCAAGCCTCTTTTCAAAATTGTGACAACTTGTGAGCAGCAGTTGATTTGAATGGAAATCCAAAAAAAAATTGTTTTTAACTTCAATGTCAAATGAAAGCCAAAAAAAATTTAAAAAGCAAGTGAGGGCATTTTTTAAAGTTTTTATGAATTTTTAAAGGCGAAACTATCTTGCACAATCTCCTAAATTGTTTTCTCTAACGGTTATGAAAGACTGATGGTAGTCTCAATTGACAAAATTTAGAATGTTTAAAATTGTTCAGCAGGCTTCAGAAAATCATGTCTCAGGCCACTGTTGGGACCACCCAGGTTTAAACAAACATCATTTTTACTTTTTGTAATTTTCAAATGAAACTGATGCTAAAAGTTTTATGAGTTTTCTTTATTTCTTCCTATTAAATACTTGTCATTGTGCAACTCTTTCTTTGCCCTTTGCTTTGTCTCTTTTCATTTACTTTCAATATCATGATTTTTCTTTAGTTATGTTCTTTACCTCTTCTAATTTTTCAATACTATCTCAATCTATGTGTTTTAATTACCATTATTGCATCCTTCATAAATTGCCGTCAATCAATTTTAATGATTTATTTCAGTCTTTCATCAAATAATTTATCAATTACTGTCATGCCATGTTTTATCAACCTCACTCCTCAATATTTTTCACACATCAAAGTATCTTTTGTATACAAAGAAAGTAGAATTTTTCCCCATTTCTTGGTAATTTTTTCCTTTCCTGCTTTGCATATCTATAATTAATCTTGTTAGTTTCTTATATTTAATGCTTTTGGCCACTATCATGATATCCTCAACAATTTAGATGGTCCAAAAGCTTTTTTTTAGTGATTTGTTTTATTGGTTCTTTATCTTTTTTAAGTTTTCAATAATTAGTCATATTTACCAGTTTTATAAAATATCTTGTTTATCTTTGCTTTATATTTTCATCTTTATTTTTTGTAAATTTTGCTCCAACTACATCTTTCTCTTTTTTGTTATTTTGAATTGTTTTTCCTTCCATTTTCACTGTATGTTTTTATGAGGTCACGAGAATTTGGCGCCTTATTTTTGATAAGTATCCAATTAATCCAGGTATATATTTTTAAAAAGAAAAATAGGCTGTCTTCCTAAGCAAAAAAACTATTTGGTTATATTGCTTAGTGTAGTTAATGAACTTTGAAAAATTATTAAGTTTTGTTTAGTGTGGTAAAGCTTTATCATGTGCCTGAGAAAAGAAAAAAGATAGTCAGTGTGGAAAAAAATTGGTTTGGTTTAAACTTATTAAGCCCATGCAAAATTTTTTGGTCTGTCTTCCTCAACTTTTGGACACTATTCTAAGGTAATGTCCATATATCTAATTATTTGCAGGTTAGACTGAAATTTATGCTTTTCTATTACGAGGTCATAAACCTTTGTGAAGCATCAATCATAATATTGAAGCCATTTTATTATTAGATATATTGAAATAATGCAAGATTTGAGTCATGCCTCAAAGCTAACATCACAAGACAAGTAAAAAACTTTTAGTCCATAGTGCAGTAAGGAAAAATATTTATTCACTTTGTATTATACTGTAAGTTAAGTGAAATACTCATATATACTTTTCTCTAAATATCAAAAACTTTTCTCCTATATACAGTGGTGGCCAAAAGTTTAGCAACACTTGAAAATTTATTAGAAAAAAGCAAAAAACTAATTAAATTTGGCCTAATGGAATACAATTGACTGTTTAAAATATTCAAATATGCATTATTTTATTTGTTTGAAATGATAAAATCATTTACTTGATTAATTATTTATAATTATTAATTTTTTAATTATCTTGAGCAAAATGACACCTGGACAAAAGTATAGCAACATGTTAATTTTTTTTTTATTTTTCAAATTTTCATCAACATTATTAATATTTTGTGCTATAACCGAAATCGTCTATCACAACCCGACATCTCTTTGGCATAGAATCAATGAGTTTTTGACAAAAACTGAGATCAATGGAATTGTAGCACTCAATCAAATTTTTTTGAGATCATTCTTGTTTTTCGAATTTTTTGAGCTCAGCTCGAATTTAATTATGTGCCAGATGTTCTTGATCAGGTTTAGATCTGGGCTTTGGGCCAGCCAATCCAGAATTTCATTTTGAGATTCTTGAAAATCTTTAAAATCAATTTGGCAGTGTGGATGGGGGCATTATCCTGTTAAAAAATGCTCTTTCTGCCCATGGTCTTTTTCATGAATGGACTGACAGTATTTTTGATGAGCTGTCCATATTTAAAAGCATTCATCCTACCCTCCAATTCGACCATGGGCCCCATCCCGTGCCAAGAGAAACAACCCCAAATCATGACAGAGTTGCTGCCCATTTGCACCGTGGGCCTGGTGCACTTGATGACCAAGGAATGTGCCAGACCAAACACATGGCCAGACAACATGCACATTTTTCTGTTGAGGATTGGAAAATGTGTTGTTTTCCGATGAGAGCAAGTTTGTCAGAGTCCACAGCAGTGGCAGAGTCTGTGTGCGGCACATGGTGGAGGAGACACACTCCATCAAGTGCACCAGGCCCACAGTGCAAATGGGCAGCAACTCTGTCATGATTTGAGGTTGTTTCTCTTGGCACGGGATGGGGCCCATGGTCGAATTGGAGGGTAGGATGAATGCTTCCAAATATGGACAGCTCATCAAAAATACTGTCAGTCCATTCATGAAAAAGACCATGGGCAGAAAGAGCATTTTTTAACAGGATAATGCCCCCATCCACACTGCCAAATTGATTTTAAAGATTTTCAAGAATCTCAAAATGAAATTCTGGATTGGCCGGCCCAAAGCCCAGATCTAAACCCGATCAAGAACATCTGGCACAGAATTAAATTCGAGCTGAGCTCAAAAAATTCGAAAAACAAGAATGATCTCAAAAAAATTTGATTGAGTGCTACAATTCCATTGATCTCAGTTTTTGTCAAAAACTCATTGATTCTATGCCAAAGAGATGTCGGGTTGTGATAGACGATTTCGGTTATAGCACAAAATATTAATAATGTTGATGAAAATTTGAAAAATAAAAAAAAATTAACATGTTGCTATACTTTTGTCCAGGTGTCATTTTGCTCAAGATAATTAAAAAATTAATAATTGTAAATAATTAATCAAGTAAATGATTTTATCATTTCAAACAAATAAAATAATGCATATTTGAATATTTTAAACAGTCAATTGTATTCCATTAGGCCAAATTTAATTAGTTTTTTGCTTTTTTCTAATAAATTTTCAAGTGTTGCTATACTTTTCGCCACCACTGTATATATTTTTCATCATTTCATATGATTTGAGCTCTCTTGGCATTACTGTGCTTTGACTCTACTATGGCTTAAAAACCACAAGTAGAAGATTAGCCACATGGTTCAAATTGGTGAGCCTTGTTCTTTCCCAGCATAACTTCACTGCACTGACGAGACCCGAAAGGACGAAACAGTTCTGTCTGCAGTATATATATATATATATATATATATTGATAAATTTGCTCTGATCTTCAAATCATTGAGCACTGTCAAAAGCGAATTGTCAGCACTGTCCCTTGTATATATATGTTAGAATATCTGACTGGACAAAGCCAGGTTACCGTCTAAACGTCCGAACACAACATAGGTAGAAAGCCTTGTATCTTGTAAAGCATGTAAAACGAATAACACTCGACAAGGTCCTGTTTCGCCCTTGAGGGGCTCATCAGGAGTATCGTATGAATTACATGTGCAGTTCTATATATATAATTTCACTTATATATATATAATTACAGTACTTAGAAATTTTTCAAAATTTTTTGGTCGGTGCTCATCAGGAAAGTGCTCAATGACGTCAAGTCAGAGCGGTTAGATAATTAACTTACAGACCACAAAATTTTTTTTTAATTTAACATTAATTTTATTTGCCCCAACAGACTGTTTCGCCTGCCTGGGCTCGTCAGGGGGCGGTTAAAAATCTGAAAAACAAAATAAATAAATAAATAAATAAAATACAGTTTAAACGAAGCGCTTGAATTCCGGCGAAAAAGCGTAAAACAACAACAAGAAAAAACAAGAGAAAAACTACGTTTGTAAGGTTAATCGATAAATGAATTTTATTGCCAAAGAAAAAGTGTTTTTTACGTAGCTTGCTCTATTGTTTGAAAATAATGGGTAAATATAAAAAGTTTGCATTAAAAATGCGTTAAAATTAAATTAAATAGTCTGCACATTGGAAATACGATAAAAAGATGCTAAAGAAATGCGTTTAAAATGACAATTATTAGGATATGAATTAAAAATTAAAACAGTAAATTTTTTTTACAGGGTATAATTTAAGAATATTTTTAGTTCGATAAGTATGTAGTGTAGAGATGGATTGATTTATTTGTTGATCAAGTAAGTGGACAAAGGTGCGATGTGAAAATAAGCTAAACCGAGCTTGTAAATATATTTATTAACTGCCAGCGTAATTAAAACTTCGTAATTTAAATTTACTTCGATGTCGACATTTTGAGACCAACTCCGAGCGTTTATTTAGTAATTTATTTGGGTCAGCCTGGAATATTTGTAATTTTTCTGATAAGCATAAGTTGCATGTTTTTGAACCACATTGGTATGGAGTTGCGTGTTGCACAATTTTCCATCTTATTTCTGGCGATTGTCCTGATTGTTTTAATTTCCAAACGGCTTTCGATAGTTCGGTGGAGTTAATTTTTCTACTGTCTTTAAAAGATTGGTTATGGTTATTGTATCGGAGTTTAAATGATGTTTCGCAGCTGCCGTAATAAAACTTGTCAGTTTCATCAGTTTTTAGGGAGGCTTTATAAACTACTGAGTTTCTGCAACATTTTCCGTTAAGTGGGCAGTTTTTATCTGATCTGCAATTGCATTGTTTGGCGTCTACTTTGTTGTCCGAGTTGTTTAGGCGTGAAGTGTTTTGCTTATTTATCATAGATTTCATATTTGGCATGCAACTATAGCTCAGTTTTATATTGTTTTTGTTAAAAATTTTGTGGTATTTATTGCTTCGTGGAAAGTGTTTATCGAGAAGGGTAAAAAATTCTTTGCCAATATTAGTGGTGACTTCATCATTGAAAGGAGGCTTGAACCAAATAATCTTTCTTGTTCTGTTTCTTGATCGGTTTTTTGAGGTTGAGTTGAATTGATCTGTTTGTTTTGGTTCTTCTTTTACATAAGTTAATTTTTCTCTGTATCCGCTTTTTTCAAGGGCTAGTTGATATTCTGGGATTATTTTATCAAATTCTTGTAAGCTGTATGAATTTTTAGATAAGCGTGATGATATCATTTTGGGTAATTGTTTTTTTTATATTGGGGGGTGATTCGATTTTGCATTTATATAAAGGGGTATGTCTCCGGGTTTGCGGTATGGCCAGTATTTACCTGTAGTTAAATTTAGGGTGATATCTAAAAAAATCAGTTTGTAAAAGATTGGATTCTGTTGTTATCTTGAGACCGTTGTTTTGAAAAATTGATGATATGATTTTCTTGATTCTTTCGATGACTGGTCCTGATTTACTGTTTATTACTGCCAGGCCATCGTCTCTGTATAGTCCCAGGTTTTGATTTTTTATGGTTTTATTAAGTTCGTGTAAAAGATACAGTCCAACTAATTCACATATTTCTGCCCCATCGTATGAGCCCATTGTTACGTCAAAAAAGTTGCCGTTTTTCTTTTTTCCTTTTTTTCGTTTTTCTTTGTCCACGTACTTTGATCGCCAAATAATACAGATTTTATATAATATAGTACGTGGACAAAGAAAAACGGCAACTTTTTTGACGTAACAATGGGCTCATACGATGGGGCAGAAATATGTGAATTAGTTGGACTGTATCTTTTACACGAACTTAATAAAACCATAAAAAATCAAAACCTGGGACTATACAGAGACGATGGCCTGGCAGTAATAAACAGTAAATCAGGACCAGTCATCGAAAGAATCAAGAAAATCATATCATCAATTTTTCAAAACAACGGTCTCAAGATAACAACAGAATCCAATCTTTTACAAACTGATTTTTTAGATATCACCCTAAATTTAACTACAGGTAAATACTGGCCATACC